>WNWU01000071.1:3183993-3226573 GCA_012654045.1 Ptyas mucosa
GGGAGGGGAGGGGAGGGGAGGGGAGGGGAGGGAAGGGAAGGGAAGGGAAGGGAAGGGAAGGGAAGGGAAGGGAAGGGAAGAGAAGAGAAGAGAAGAGAAGAGAAGAGAAGAGAAGAGAAGAGAAGAGAAGAGAAGAGAAGAGAAGAATTGGAAGGGACCTTGGAGGTCTTCTGCTTAGGCAGGAAACCCTACACCACTTCAGACAAATGGCTATCCAACCTCTTCTTAAAAACTTCCAGTGTTGGAGCATTTACAACTTCTGGAGGCAAGCAATTCCCCTGATTAATTGTTCTAACTATCAGGAAATTCCTCCTTAGTTCTAAGTTGCTTCTCTCCTTGATTAGCTTAAGCAACTCCAACTTTGGGTTTACAGCCCGAAGGTTCCACTTGGGCGTCTCTGCCCCTAAACGAAAGGGGCAGCCTTATCTGGGGGAGAGAGCTGGGTTGCCCTTTTCGCCCTCTTAAACAAGCCCCTATAACCCCCCCCCACCCCAAAGAATAACCCATCCTGGATCATGGGTTTTTTATGTCCACTAGGTGGAGCAGCTCTGAGTATCACCAAAGGGGGCTAAGGGGGGCACAGATTCTCTCCCGCACCATGGCAAGCAAGATGGTTTTTGAGGATGTTGTAAATACAGACAGTCCTCAACTTACAATGGTTCATTTAGTGACCATTCAAAGTCACAACGGCACTGAAAAAGTGACTCAAGACGGTTCTTCACACTTAACGACCGTTGCAGCCTCACTGTGGTCAAAATCCAGACAGTTGGCAACATATTTATGACGGTTGCAGTGTCCTGGGGGATCATACCCTTCTGTGGCCTTCTGGCAAGCCAAGTCGATGCGGAAGCCCAATTCACTTAACAACTGCGGCAAGGAAGGTTATTATGGAGCAAAATTCACTACCTTGCTTAGCAACAGAAATTTTGGGCTCAATTGAGGTCACAAATCAATATATGAAGCACCCCTCTTGAGTTAACAGCATCAGAAACCAATACCCCATATTTTGGGGTATTGGGGATCAGTACCATCCTTCCCAGATGTAAAGTAAAGGTAAAGGTAAAGGTTCCCCTAGCAGAAATGTGCTAGTCGTTCCCGACTCTAGGGGGCGGTGCTCATCTCCGTTTCAAAGTCGAAGAGCCAGCGCTGTCTGAAGACATCTCCGTGGTCATGTGGCCGGCATGACTCAACACCAAAGGTGCACGGAACGCTGTTCCCTTCCCACCAAAAGTGATCCCTATTTTTCTACTTGCATTTTTTACCTGCTTTCAAACTGCTAGGTTGGCAAAAGCTGGGACAAGACACGGGAGCTCACCCCATTATGCAGCACTAGGGATTCGAACCGCTGAACTGCAGACCTTTCAATCAACAAGCTCAGCATCTTAGCCACTGAGCTACCACATCCCTACTTCCCAGATGTGGGTGCCCCTTTTTATTCCAAGCATTCCTTTTCATCCCAAACTCCCTTGCAACATCTCCTAAAGGCCAAGCAGGCTCCATCCAGCAGGCCAGCATCTCCTGACCTTTTCTCCCAAGCAAGAGACCCCTTGCTTCCCAAGCCCTCAAGCCTCTGCTGACCCCAGGGTCTTCGGAGACCCAGATCTCCCCCTCCCTCCTTCTCCACTTGCCGGAGCTGGCCTGGCCAAGAGCCGGCATCCAAGGCCATCTCGGCATCTCCCGTCTGGTACCCCAGGAGCGTTACTTCAAGAAGAGCCCCCAAAAAGACCCTCTGACCCCCCTTTTTCCAGTTGGGGGCCTGCCAGTCCCAAGGCTTGCTGGCTGCCATTTAAAACTTTCCCAGCATGCCCCCAAGGCAATGCCAGTGAGAGGCATTGTGGGGAAGCAAGCCTGGCCATCTGCTTTGTGGAGGTTGTGACCCCTTACGTGGGCATCTTCTGAAAGCTGGACCAGGGGACCCAAGAGAGCGGAGGGCGAGAGAGCGTTCTCCTCCTGATGTCAGGCCAGGAGAAGGGGGGCCCTGACACCCCAGTGACACAAGCCAGGTCTGGTCAGTATGAATAGAACAAGCTAATTTACACAGGAAGTAAGCACTTACCCGACCCTTCATCCCAACACACCAAAATATCGGCCATATCTGGAAACAATTACAGCCAGTTAACATGATCGGCCTGCCACTAAAATTAACTGCAAACAGAAATATTTTTTTTCACGTCCTCCTCGGCATCAGGCGGCGGAGCGGCCCCCGTGTTTGACTGATGGGAAATATGCAGTAATTACTCATTTTTAGAAGTCGTTTGCTGAAACCATCAGGGTGGGTAAAACAGTTGCTAATTATGAATGAAAAGGAGCCCCTCGCCAGGGAAGCCAATCAAAACCGCTCGGGCGGGCGCTGGGATAAGGAAACGATGAATCTGCTCCCCGTTTGAAAAGAGCAGGCAATTACTCAGGCTGTGGCGTTGGGTGTCATTGTGACATTCACAATTATTTGTGGCATCTTTGGGGTAAATGAGGGGGGGGCTTCCTTTTACGTGATGTTTTAGTGGTCTTTGTTTCTTCTCCTAACGATGCAACCTAAGGCTGCAGCACTCAGCTGCAAAAGAAAGTTGCATCCCAGATTTAAGAGAGAGAGAGAGATGGAGAGAGAGAGAGAGAGAAAGAGAAAGAGAGGGAAAGAGAGAGAGAGATGGAGAGAGAGAAAGAAAGAAAAAGGGAGAGAGAAGGAAAGAGAGAGAGAGGGAGAGAGAGAGAAAGAGAAAGGGAGAGAGAAAGAAAGAGAGAGAGAGAGGGAGGGAGGGAGAAAAAGATGGAGAGAGAGAGAGAGAAAGAGAAAGAGAGGGAAAGAGAGAGAATCATCAATTTTAGCTGTGGTTAATTCAACTTTGCAAAAGAGGCTGAGAACTGACATCCGTTAAAATTAAATGACCAATAACGAGGTTGTGGCTCACTGCTCCTTTCATCCTTCAAGTATTTCTTCCTTCTCTTGAAGATAGTCAAGCCTGTGTGAATTGGCTGGGTTGATGGCCCACAGCATCTCTCTCCCACTCCCCCTCCCCTCCCTCCCCCCCCCCCCCCTCCCCTCCCCCCTTCCCCCCCCCCCCCCTCTCTCTCTCTCTCAGAGAGAGAAAGAATTAGTGAGCAAAGCGCATTATCATTGCTGGTATATCAGCTGGGCAATTCAAAGGACACCCTGCGGGACCCTTCCAAGCACCGTTGGTCAAAAAGCAGAGTCCATGGGGCCATTTTAAGAGAGGAATTAATTAATTAGGATCAGGACTCCTAATTCAAAGGATTTGTCATTGGAGGGAACAGAGCCAGGAAAGTCAAAATTTTGACATCTGAATCCTTTGCCAAATCCGAAAGCCGGGCGAGGCTTTCCCAGACATTCAGACCCAGCTTCGTGGATCTCCAAAGCTCTGCAGTGATCAACAAGCTATTAACCAGGTTTAGTCCATCCATCAGGCAGCTCCCACTGTTGCTTTTGCTGCTGAGCCATCATCACTTTTGCACTGAGCCAAGGAAGGAAGAGATTTCTTCTTGAGGAGGCCCTGATGACTCCCCAAATCACTTCAGGTCTCGAGATCCCCGAGCGGGAGCTGAGGTCACTCCCCCACTCTTGACTTCTCCCGTCTTCTCAAGCCAAGCCAAAATGGCTGGCTTTGTGTCCCTTCAGCGAGGTTGCCACGATGCTGTCAATCAACAGCGATCCATTGGGCTTTGAATGGGAGGGGGGAGGCAGCTCCACTTTTAAGGAAGCCCCCCCACCCACACCCCCACAAGCTAAGCTTGCAGGAGTCTGACTTGATGCAGTTGTAGAAAGCGTTTGGACCAGGAATAATGCACCACCGCCAATAAATCCAGATTACGTTTTGAAGAAAACCAACCAACCAGGGCTTTCCCTATTGGGAAGAGAGGCCAGCATAGCTTCTCAAAGCAATGCCTTGAGTTTTAACCTTTCCAAAGGGGAGGAGTTGGTCCAGGGGGCACCTCAATGTGCCTGGTCACACTTCTGCTCCACAAGCCCCATTGGCCTCCAGTGGCCAATCCAGAACCAGCTGAAATGGTACAGCCTGGCTAGGTGACTCAGTGGCTAAGAGCATGTCGATCAGAAAGGTCCAGCAGTTCGGCAGTTCAAATCCCTAGTATAGAGTCTCCTGCGTGAGCAGCGGGTTGGATTAGATGACCTCCAAGGTCTCTTCCAACTCTGTTACTGTTACCTGTTACCTTGGCTTGTGCATGGGGCTGGACCAGAAGACCTCCAAGGTCCCCTCTAAGTCTATTATTCTGATTTGTGGGACAGCCTCTCCCTGATTATATCTACCCACCCCACTAGACCCAGCAGGGAAGGCGATCCCATTGGTCAAAACTGTCATCTTCTGGGACCCACCCAAGACTTCTCTGTTGCAATGCCTGTTCTCTGGAAGGCTGTGCCTCCTATTCCAGAGATTAGGTTGGCCCAGAATTGCACGCATTCCCAGGCAAAGGGGTTGCAGGGTTAGGGAAAGCCCATGATGTGGTTGTTATTTATCTAGCTGGTCTGATGCCTCAGCTGTTATTTATGCTCCATATTATGTTTGATTCATGTAGTTTTTACATGTTGTAAGCTGCCCTGGGTTGCTACTGAAAAAGGCACACTATATCAACCAACCAACCAACCTAACCCAACCCAACCCAACCCCTCAGTCAGTCAGTCAGTCAGTCAATCACTCAATCAGTCAGTCAGTCAGTCAGTCTGTCCATTGGTCAGTCCATCCATCCATCCATCCATGACATCAAAAGCGCTACTTCAGAGTCACCACCAAAGGGAGAAACTGCTGAAGTAACTCAATATCTTCTCCCTGCCCAAGGTCTCTTGGAAGGACAAGTGAACCTCAGGCCCCTTTATCCACCACCAGCCCGCATTCCATGGATGGAAACAGTTAGCTCCCGAGGTTCAAGGCCACACACGGCTCTCCACCTCTGATGAGAAACAGCTCCCCAGGCTCCTTTCTGGGGAGGGCTCCTTCCAGGCTCCCAGCTCCCGACCGGGGTCAGGGCCCTGAACATGGCCAGCAGCACTCATTTCCGGAGTCCTCTCGGCCATAAAAGCAAAGAAGAAGCCCTTCAATGGCCGGACCAGGGCTGGCCCACAAAGACCCTCGCCAGTGCACTGCTTTCCATTAGTCGGTTGCAATGCCAGGTGCCACTAATAAGGTCCATCAGCCAGAAAGAAGCTAAGCCAGCCCAGACACATTCTGGAAGTTATCACTGTCAAACATTGGGGTGGGGGGGGGGGACGACACAGGACGGAATGGGGAGAAGCCAGAGGCAATCCATCACAGAGCGGTTAGTGCAACACCGGAGACAAAAACACACATGGATGCATTGTCTTCTCCAAGATCCAAAGCTGGAGGTGATCACAGCACCTGGCCAACATGCTGGAGATGCCGTTGTGGCCACCAACTTGATTTTTTGATTACACCTGAGCGCTCGTGCACACACACACACACACACACACACACACACACACACACACGATCCAAAGCTGCAGGCATGGGACGAGCCCCCCACCCACCCACCCCAAATTCCATGCGTCACTCTGAAATAAAAGGATAATTGCTTTTGAAAAAAAGGAATGATGCTTTCATTTATTCCACTGAGTTTAAAAGCATCCATGCTGGTTATTCCGTTCCCCAAACTGGCAACTAAAAGCTGCAATCAATGCAAACATTAAATTAAATCTGACCATCTCTGAACCTTGTTGGAAACTTTCTGTTTGCAGAAGTAGAGGCTCAACGCGTGTTCCGTGAGTCAGAACCATCATTTGGAAGAGAGAAACAGGTGGTAGCAAAGTTGCAAGTGTCAAGTAAGAAGGAAGTTTGGTCAAGAGATTCAAGACCCAAAGATGTTGGGGAGACCGGAACAAGAAGCAACAGAGGAATCATGGCCACCAACTCCGAATTCCTTCTGTCTGAATATCTTTTGTTACGCACATTTTGCCCACAAATATGTTGGCACTGTTTTCTGCTGTGCAGAATTTAGCAAAAAAAAAAAAAAAGCTCCATTCATTCAAAAGAATGACAGAAATTCAATTAATGCTAACGTTCATTTATGAGTCTAAAGATTTTAAATTTTAGCAGGTTTGGCTAAAATTCCTCAAATTAGCCCACCTTTTAAATTAAGGTTTGTACAGTTCTGAGCATCAATTAGCTTTAGATATGAAATGTATCACTTTGTATTAATAAAAGATGAAAAAGCAATACCATAGTATCAAAGTACATGGAAATTCTTCAGATTTCTCGGTAAGTGTGATAAGATATTGCACATCGACGCGTCAACTTTTTCAGACAAATAAGAATGAAATCTGGCCACAGTCATAGCTCTAAACAATTGAAATGTACTCTCTTTTCCCCAGCATCTCCCTGCCCTTTGGAAATCACAATTATTAATAAAACCTCTGATCTGGGCCTTAAAAATTGTTTAAGCAAAATGACCTCCAAAGAAGGGGGAGTTAAGAAGGGGGAAGAAAAAACAACCACAGGCACTGGAATCAATGTGTCACTTCTCATAAAAATTCAGGTTGCAACAAATATCAGGGACACCAAAATTGTCAGCCTCTTCAGCTGAAATTTTCCAGATTCGATGGCCTGATTTAAATGACCCCTAAAGTTTAACTAAATCTGGGCCATATCGTGGGAGGAAACATTTCACGGGTGGTAATGGATTGCTGAAATGTTAGTTCCACTACTGGGAAGAGAGTGTCGCCAGATAACACAAGTTCACAACTGATTTAAAGCACGTTCACAAGCGTCTAGCTTGATTGTTGTCCTAAGCAAAATCCATTAATAGGTGTCGCAGCTAAGTCCAGTTCATGAAAATTAGTCTTCTCCTTGTTGTCCTCTGAAACAAACCCCTAATTAGTGAGCTTCTGCTAGATTATCCCATCAATTTTGAAATCATATAAATTTAATAATAAATAGTAATATAAATAAATCACATCATTTAGAAAGGATGACGCTATCTGAATCTTCCTTTTTGGCCCTGCATTTCCTTCCCTGGAAAAAAAACAGCTAGCCAGACTGTGTTAAGAGCATCATAAATAAATAATTCTGCGAACTACAGGTGTTGCTTCAATTACATCTAAAAGAGCAGAGAACATGACGCTTTAAAAAAGCCGCTTTTTTTGGACAAAAAAAAAACCAAACCCACCAGCCTTTCTATTTCTTTTTTTAAATGCACCTTTTTAAGACTGAAGAACCTGCCACCTTACTCATCAATTCACCAGTTTGCGTGGAGTCAAGCAAGCGTTTGACGGGATTAAGGAAATTCAAGGGAGGAAGGAAATTCAAACCTCGGAGTGAAACCGGCAGGGATGAGAGAAACAACCAAGGATATCGACCAGCTCTGGCAATTCCAGAATGGCTCAGTATTTAAAATCCCTAACGGTGACACTTGCCAATTGGCCAAGAGCACCTTGATGCCAGAGCACCTCGGAAAGAAAGAAAGCTCCTTCCTGATCTGTGAGGAATCACAGAGGTTGGCAGGGGAGGTGGGGGAGAGAAGGAAACCTTGGACCACCGCTTCCTGGCATGACCTGGCCTTCAAAAGCTTGCCATGGTTTGACAGAAGAACGTTTCTTCCTAACTTCCATGATATTGGAGACCCAGCTTCTCCCTCCTTGCTTTCTGGAGAAAGAGGCCCCAGACATTTCCACAGCCCAGGTGAGGAACAGAAATGGTGACCCCCCCCCTCACTCACCCACCCACCCAACGTTAGGGGTCTTCAGAGAGAAGGCAAGCCAGGTTGTGAGGCTCAGGACTTCCCTGGGGGGCTCCAGAGCCCCCTGTCCTCACAGCGAATCCAGGAAAGCTGCTCCAAGACCCCTCTGGCTTGCTCCTCTCTTCCCATTATCCTCAGGTCTTTAGGAGGCTCAACATGCCCCAGGAAGCGGTGCCCCTTACTCGGGGTGTTTCGACTCAGAAGCAGAAACTGGTCCCTGCCTAAGAAGAGCTCAATATAACCAAGGCAAGCAGGAGCCAGAGGCTGAAAAGCCAACCCTGAATGCTTGCAAAGCGATTTTTGTGTGAGGGGGATCAGTCCTTCCTGGGTGGCCCGATGGCCGAGGGGCTGACCTCAATGGGCAAAGCGCCTGGGAGGGGTGCCAGAGGCAGCCCACCTGCCCATAAATTGTGGCCCTGCTCAGAAGAGAGAAAGCCATCGTGGCTGTCCCACCCTAGGCTGAGTTTCTGTTTCTAAAAGTCACCAAGCTCAAAGCACCCCGCTCCTCACCGGTCTTGCCAACGTACATTATGTACATTTGGAGTACAGTAATTAAACTTGTCGGCTCATTAAAACATCTCTGAGCATCTTCTGCATTGTGGCTCGAATCCTATTAGCAGGCTGCCTTGTAATATGTTTACACAGTATTAGAGGCACAAGAAATATGCTTCACTCTGCACCTCCACTACAAATGTTTGCACAAGACGAAGCCACGGGGCTGCTGGGCACAAATTTTGTTTTTCTGCATTACAAGTAAGGCCAGGTGCAGCCAAGCAGGGCTGCCAAGCCTCTTCTACCTTCCAGACTCACGCAGGCAGACTGAGGAGCCGAGGGGGGGCTCCTAATTGGGGCTCAGCAAAGAGAACCCCCCAAAAGGATCAACCGCCCACACAGGAGAAGCCCAGAAGCGAAGCGTAAACCGGCACTCATGAAAACAGGAATAAGCGAGTTAGGTCCCCACAAGGAATAGACAGACCCACCGTGTTTCTCAAGAAAACGCAGCCTGTCAAAATGGATTCTCCCCTTCCATGCATTTGACATGATTTTTTTTAAAAAAAATAGAGACCTCTTAAGCAGCCGAGTTCAAACAAAAGCGATGCTCAAAACTACAACTGAGCGAAGACACATTTCCACGTATTAACCTCCCTTCGGAGAGCAATTTGTTTCTAATGTGCTGCTCCACTTAAAGCCACCGTGGATGTCAACAACCCAAAAGGACATTTTAAACTTTTTTTTTTAAGGGAATCTGTCAGCAATAGGTCCCAAAAGAAGAGCATTAAACCACTTCGGAGGAGCGACCACCAGACACTCTGAGCCGTATGCTGGTTTTTAGTTAACGTGGAGATATTACAAAGATTGACACCGGACCTTTGCAGAAATTCTAACCATATTTAGAACAGATCAAGCAATAAAAACAAACTCTGGCAATAATCACAAACTGACCCAGTGCTCAAAACAGCAAGTTCTGCATAAACCTAAAAAAATGCACGTTGGCGTCCAAATTTGCCATCCAGAAGGCCGAGGCTAAGCTGGCATAAGTGAAAGTAGTTACTAGCAAGCAACTCAGCTTAACCCAGCAAACATTATTTCAACCCCGCTTTGTGTTAATAAACTGGAGCAGCTTCTACAAGAATAAAGCTGAGTAAGGGGGGCAAATTAAACTGACCGAAGAATGGCCATCCAGGTGCCACTGACTGCAACTCCCATCACCCACCACTGGCCTTTGGGGGGGGGCATTTCACAGCATGCTAAGGGCCAAAGTTTCTCTTTGGACTGCAGCCTCTCTCTTATGTCTCAGCAGTGTAGACGAATCTCTTTTCTTTCTTGGAAAAACTCACTTGTGGCGTCCGCAGTTTCTGTCCTCCCACCGTCTACTCCCAAAGACAAACTTAAGAGGAGTCCTACAACTGGACCAGACCAAGGGACACGCTTACTCCAGACTTCCGTGGCTGAGCAAATGCATTCAGGAAGCTTGTGTACCTGGTCTTCCTCTAACTCCCTAGCAATCCTGCCGCTTGGAAACAGCGCTGGTGTGTCCAAGGCATTAGCAAAAGCCAGCTTCATGGTCAGTCCTGGCTGAAGAAGAAGAGAAGTTCCTTCCTGGACCCTCCATTCCTATTCTGAAGATCAACTTGCAAAGACGCCACCTACCCTACAGAGCCTTTTCAAGGCTTTAAATTACCCGGCGTCCTTTTTCTCCAAAGCCTCTTTTATTTTCTCTTCCTAACAAGAGGCGCAGCCTGCAACTCACTGCCTTGCTGGGAATTTTTTATAAAAGAAATCTCATTGGGTCCCTCAGAGCCGCAGACAGTTTTCCTGACACCCAAGAACAACCTTTCTGAGTGCGAAACGTCAAGAAGGGAGACAAGAGCTACCTGTGCTGTTCCACCGTCTCGTTGTCCGGCAGCTCCGCCCCGCAAATGCTGCACTGCTCCCCGACACTCCGGTGTTCGGTTTTGATCCCCACGGCCAGTTCCCCGAGTTTGTTAAAGAGCTCTCTCTGGATGAAGCCTTGAGGGAGCAGCCCTCCGTAGGAGCCGAAGTCCATGGAGACGGCCAGGGCCGGCTGCACGTGAAGCGTGGGGGCCATGGAGACGGGCAGGCCGAGCATGGACTCGCTCTTGTGGTTGGGCAACACCGAGTAGATGCCCATCGGCTTCTCCCCGTGGGAGGCCAAGAGGTCTGGCCCAACCGGGGGTCCTTGGACCGCCTCGAGGGGCTGCTCGGCGTTGTCGTCCCGGGGATAGTGAAGTTCCCGGGCGCTGGTGATGACGCTGCTACGGGTCGGAGTGCCAGGCCCTTGCTTGGTTTTATCCTCCGCTTTGTCCCCCCCGGAAGCGCCCAGCTCTCCTGACCTGGGGCTCTCGTGGCTGGAGGCCTCCTCCACCTGCATGGCTTCGGTCTTCAGCTCGGACACGGCCGGGCACCGGCCATTGGCAGAGTGCAAGTCCTCGAGGGCCTGGCGGGGCAGAGCCCCCTGCAAGAGCGACTGTCCGATGCTCATCAAGCTGTCCACGGCAGTCTTGGTGGGGCTCATGGCCGCCAGGCCGAAGGAGGTGGAGACCGAGGGGCTGTGTTCCACCATCGTCCCCATCAGGGCCTGGCCGGCCAGACTGGAGTAGCCGCTCTCTTCGCTGGAATGCTTGGAGAGCAGGATGTTCTTAATGTATCTGGACTTCCGGTCCTCCTCTTCTTCCGCACCGCCGTCGGTCATGCTGACTTCGGCCTCGTTGTCTTCTGACGCCTGGATGGTCTCCAAGATCTTCAAGCACTGCTCCTCCAGGTACTCGATCTCGAGGATCTCTGCTGCGTACAGCAGGTCATCTAGGTCCTCAACTTTGGCCTGCAAGGTGGCGGTGTAGGCGTACTCCAGAATCTGCTGGAAGGTCTTTGGCGAGAGAAAATCCAAGGTGTAATGCTGACTGTTGCGATGGAAAAGGATCTCAAACATCTTGCTGGTGCATGCCAGGACGGTCCGGTGGGCGTGGAATTCTTGGCTGTCCACCAGGATCACCACATCGCACAGGGTACCGGCCAGGCGCATCTGGTTGGCTTTCTGGAGAAGGCCAGTCGCGTGGCTGGAGTTCTGGAGCTGAATCGTACCCATCTTAGTCAAATCCATAATGCTCTTTCCGGGCTGCAGGCATTAGGGAGTCTTTCTACAGCACTGTCTGGAGATGTCTTTCGGGGAGTTCAACAATCTGGAAGGGGAAAGCAGGAAGGAACAGACATTTTTAGGGGAAGCGTAGTTCATCGACATGGAAACCCACCAAAGAACCTAACCTGAGGGCAGGAAAGGGCTGTTAGTCCAGGTGGGGTGGGAAAGAGAAGGTGAAGGAACATCAGCCTTGGTTGTCTATGGAGAGTCTCAGTCCTCCAGGTCCTGGTTGTCCCAAAGGTGCTTTTTCCAAGAAGCAACTGGACTTTCTGGTTTTTCTTTGAAGACGTTTCGCTTCTCACCTGAGAAGCTTCTTCCACTCACTAAAGAAGCTTCTTGGATGAGCCGAAGAGCAGAGCTGAAGAAGCTTCTCGGATGAGAAGCGAAACGTCTTCAAAGAAAAACCAGAAAGTCCAGTTTCCTCTTGAGAAAAAAACACCTTTGGATCAGCCTTGGTTCTTCACTTGGTCAAGTCCTTCTCTGACCAAAAGGAAACTGAACCTCATTGGGTGGGCAAAGGAAGGGTGGCTCAACGGGAGAAGGACCCACCATCTAACCCAGGTGGGCATCCTGGATAGTCTTCTTCCAACCAGCCCAACTTCGCCAATATCCAGCTTGCCCAAACACGGCTGTGTGTGGTTTCCCTGGCAACACCAAGGAAGCGGCTTGTCCCTGCCTTCTTACGGGATGGTTCCCCCCACACACACACACTTCCCAGGTTGGTTGTTTAGCAAAACCCTTAACCCGAGGAACATTCAGGATTTCTTAGTGCTGCCCCATCCGTAATACTTATCTATCTCTTCCCAAATTGAATTGGGACAGTATTGTAGCATCATTGCACACACAAACCCAACCATCGAGTCTTCTGAGGCAGGAGTTTTGTGTTGTTCCCCCACACACCCCATAAGTTGCTAAGACAAAGAAAAGAAGAGGAAAAGAGAGGGAAGAAATGGGGGGCCCAATCCTAGCCCCAAATTGGGGTGGCCACGCTCTCTCCCAGCTCTTCTACTTCCCCAAATGACATTCTCTCCCCCCACCCCCGCAACTCAAGTGGGAAAGCAGAGCCTGGCCCACCCTGACCCCTCCCCAGGGAAAGGGGCAGCCTTTGTTCAAGGCTTCAGCCGAACTTCTTCGGAGGGAGCAACTTCTTCCCCCCAGCCCCCCCCCCAAGCTTTAAAAGCAGCGGCTCCTCTACCCACAGACCCCCCTCCCGATTGAAAACGAGGGGGGGGGTTTCCAAGGAGGAAATTGCCTTTAAAAGCTGCCCGGGGTCAGCCCGGATAACTCCGGCCACTTCGAGGGAAAAGCCCAAATTCTTACCTTCGGGGGGGGGGGGCGGGGGGGTCTCCCGTGCAAAGCCCCAGCTCCCTCATCAGCAGCGGCAGAGCAGCTGGATGATCCCCCCAGATCTGGGGCACCTGACTGAGGAGGGGCGGGGTGGGGGAACGATGGGTGGGGTGGACGATCAATCTAGCAATCCCCCCACCCGCATTCGAAGGTATGAGCCCTTTCGGGGATCCCCGCACCCCCGCTTCCTCGGCGCTTAAAGAGGGGGTCCTGCAGAGGGAGGGTCCGGAAGCCCACCCACCCAAAAAGGGGGGAATAACACGGGACCCGTTGCGCCCACCCACCCCGCCCGAGTAAAGGCAGCTGCGCAACGCGGGACCTGTTGGCCTCCGGCGAGCCTTTCCTCCGGAGCGAGTCCCGCCCGAGGGGAGCCCGGAGGGTGGCGGACGGGCGGGCTGGCTGGCCGGCGGAGGAAGGGCGGGAGCAGCGGCCGAAAGCGCCCCGTCGCCCGCAGCGCGGCAGCCCCCGAGCAGCCCGGGCACCGTCCGCCGTCCGCGCCCCGCCCCGCCCCGCCGACCCCTCCCCACGAGCCGCGAGTCGCGTGTCCGAGGCGAAGCCGCGCTCCGACGAGCGGGCAGGGGACGGAGGACGGACCCCGGGGAAAGCCGCTCGCCTCGGGCTGCTCTCGGGCACCTCGGCGTCCGTCCGTCCGACCTCCAAGCAGCCGCCCGGCCGCTCCGCTGCCCCTCCCGGGTCTCTCCTGAGCGGCCCCTCATTCGGAGCGCCCCGAGGGGGGCAGGCGGCGCCGCTTCCCCCGGACCAAGGCGGGTTCGGCGGGCTGGAAACGGCGTCCCGTCGGAGCGGAGCGAGCCGGGCTGCAGGAGCTGCGCCGCCCCGTCCCGAGCCCGTCCGCCGGGCGAAGAAGAAGGAAGAAGAAGCAGCAGCAGCAGCAGCAGCAGCCGGGCGCAAGTTGCCCGCCGGCCCGTCCCGGCCACTCACCGTCGCGCGGCGTCCCGGGCCAGGCGGGCGGGCTGCTGGAGACCCCGCGGCGGCCGAGGGCAGAGCATCGCCGGCGGCGCGGCAGCCGAGTTCGCAGCGCCCGCTTCCAGCCTCTCTAGCGGGGCTCGGCGGCGCGGCCAGCAAATCACCAGCCGCTGCCTGACGTTGCCGGGCTGGCGAGGCGCGTCGGAGCCGCCCCGCCCCCGCCTCCCCCGCCAAGGCCCGGCCGGAAACCATCTTGACTGCTGGCACCGGCCGGCGCCGCCCCCCCCCTCGCCCCTCGCCCCTCGCCCGCCTGGCCGGGGCTGCCCTGACCCCTAGTGCCCGGCCCCGCGACCACAGCCGCCCCGCCCCGCTCGGCTTGAGGGGAGGCGCCGCCCCCTCCACCACCGACGCCCCCTCGGGGGGTGGGAGGGGGGAAGATGCGCGCCCGGCGGCGGAGCGGCACTCTGCACATGCTCTGGCACCTCGGGGCCGGCTGGCCGGGAAAGACGCCTGCTCGGTCCCCTCTCCCCGCCTGGCCCTCCCCACCCTCAGCCACGGGGGAGGGGGGAAAGGGGACCCCGAGTCAGAAGGGTCGCCCCCCACCCCACCCCGCCTCGGAGGGTCCCAGTCAGGACTGGGGGGGGGAGGCAGAGGCCAGGGCGCTGTCGGGGGAGGGGGGGCATCTCGGCTGCGGCCCCGCCCTCGCAAGCGCCCCCTCCCCCCGCCGGCCCTGGAGCGAGCGGGGCGCCGGTGCTGGACAGCGCTCGCCGCTTGCCCGCTTCCAACATGGAGGCGGCGGCTGCAGCTGGCGAGGGCGGGCGGAGGCCGGACACGCCCCTTTCCCTCGGCCCCGCCCCCACGCACCTGCTGCTGCTGCCCCGGCTCGCCCGCGCCCCGACTTTGAAGGAGGGGGACCCGCGCGGAGCCCCTCCGCCCCCGGCAGCCAGGCCGCCCCGATCTCAGACCCCCCCCGCCCCCAAGAGCGCCCGTGCAGGGGCTTCCCCGGCAGAGCCGCCCGCCCCGCCCCGCCCGCAGCGGCCGCCCCGTCCAGGAGGAGCCCGGAGGCGGGAGGGAAGCGCCGCGTTGGCCCGTTTGGGGGACCTTGCCTGCACCCCCGCCAGAGTTGCGGCGCTTCAGGCGGCGGGAGGATGGGGGGAAGCAGCTGGAGGGCGCCAGTTGGGGAAGAACAAGGGTTGCAGGAACTGGGCATGGCTGGTCTAGTGAAGAGAAGGACCAGGGAGACAGGGGAGCATCTTCCAATATTTGAGGGGCTGCCACAGAGAGGAGGAAGGGGGCCAAGCTATTCTCCAAAGCCCCCAAAGGCCAGACAAGGGATAAAGGATGGTAACTGTTCAAGGAGAGATTCAACCTGGAAATAAGGAGGAACTTTCTGACAGTGAAAACCATCAACCCATGGAACAGAAGTTGCCTTCGGAAGTTGTGGGAGCTTCATCACTTGAGACTTTCAAGAAGAGACTGGACTGTCAGAAATGGCGTAGGGTCTCCTGTTTGGGCGTATGGGGGGTTTGGACTTGATGACCTACAAGGTCTCTTCCAACTCTGTTAACCTGGAGGGATGCCAAGTCCACATCAGTCCCCTGGGCTGCCCTGCCCTAAGAAGGACCCAGGAGTGGGGCGTGGGGGACCCTACCCGCTGGGAGAGTCTCTTCCGAGGGTGCAAGTGTCTCTGCACACTTTGGGCTCCCCTTGGAGCAGCTGCCTGGGATTGCTCAGAACAGGGACTCCTGCAGTACACTAGAAGCAAAGTCTCAAAGCTGCTTTTTTTCAAGAGGCAGCTGGACTTTCTGGTTTTTCTTTGAAGACATTTTGCTTCTCATCCAAGAAGCTTCTTCAGCTCTGACTTCCCCATCATCCAGTCAGAGCTGAAGAAGCTTCTTGGATGAGAAGCGAAACGTCTTCAAAGAAAAACCAGAAAGTCCAGCTGCCTCTTGAAAAAAAAGCACCTTTGGGACAACCGTGACCTGGAAGACGCAGAATCTCCAGAGTCATTTAGAAGCAAAGGTTTTTCGAAAAGCACATTCAATTCGGCTTCCACAGACTCGGATTATTTAGAAGCAGGGCTGTCGTTCCATGTCCAGCTGACGTGTCTTGCCATTTTAGTCAAAAGGCTGCAAACCAAGCAAGGGAGCTGGCCAGAGTGGCAGGATCTTTTGCAGAGCAGAGCCCAAGAGAACATTTAGGTTTCCCCATCTCTTCGAGGTGGATTTGATCTCTGCCTCTCGGGAAGGCAGTGCCCGGCCTGGCCCTGAGATGCTACAAATAGGCCGTGACCCAATATTGTTGCCAGTTAAATAGCAAAATAAGAAATGCATTAAGGACAGAGATGCCCCAAGGCTCATGCCAGGGCGAATGTAATTTGCAGAAGGGAAAAGTGCTGATAATTATAATGGTGTTTAATGTATGCAGGGAGCAGATAAGAGCACCCACTTAGCTGGAACGGCCTGGTAGCAAAGGGCAGGGATGCCGAGGAGAGCAGGACTCTCTCCCAAGCGCTGAGCTGAGCTGCAGAGAAGCACCAGGACGCCTCCAAGCTGAGCTTGTGGCTGGCAGCTGAAGGAAAGATTACATCAGTTGTTCTGCAGGCAAATGGAAAATACGGGGATGGACCAATGGCCTCCTGGGTAAAGCTGGTTCTAAGGTTGGGCCTTTTATGCAGGTGCCAAAGACATCAGGGGGCAGGAGGTCCTAAGGAGGAGAACGGTCTCCTCGCTGGTGGCTTCTGGTAGAAAAACCCATTCTGTCAAAACATTCTGTGTGGAACCTGCAGGAGCCACAGATTTTGGCCCGGTTGCCAATTGTGGGTATCATCGTACTTTTCAGAGCATGACCAACCATGATTGGTGGCAAGTCCTGAGAAAGCTTAAGAAAGAATAGATACAAACTTAAAGTGAACCGCTCCAAACTCGATTGCAGAAAATACGACTTCATTAACAGAGTTGTTAATGCCTGGAATGCACTACCTGACTCTGTAGTCTCATCCCAAAACCCCCCAAAATAAAACTGTACTGTTGACCTCACCCCCATTCCTAAGAGGTCTGTAAGGGGCGTGCGTAAGAGCACCAGCATGCCTTCCGTTCCCATCCTAATGTTCCCTTCAATTTTATTCATTTTACGTATTCAATTCATGCTTATACTTATATATATTATCTAATATGTACTCAATAAAATAGAAAGAAAGAAAGAAAAAAAAGAAAGAAAGAAGAAAGAAAGAAAGAAAGAAAGAAAGAAAGAAAGAAAGAAAGGAAGGAAGGTAAGTGTCCTTCAGTAGAGGTCGGAAGGAATCATGTCACATGCCTGCTCCTATTTTTAATCTCTGAGACCCTGGAGGGAGGGATCTGGCCACATCCCTGAGGGAAGAAGGAACTTAAGGCCTTAAGCCTGCAAACACTTGGAGATGTTATTCAGCTGAGGGCCAGGACCCTTTGGATAGGCAGCCCACAATTTCATTCTCCGATTTCCCTGAACCGGCTAGAGAAAAAGGAAGCTTATTATCAAGAGTGACTCAGCAAGAGAGGGGAGCTTCCATTGCATGGCGAAATGGGCTTGCCAGCCCTGGGCAGTCAAGCTCCCTCTCCCCTTTTCTCTCTCTTGCAATGCAGTTCAGCTCATAATTGTCATAAAATGCCCCTTGGAGCAGCCATGAACTAATCCTCTTTATAACCCTTACATAGGCAGACGCTCTCCTTCGGATTTCGTAGAGTTAAACGTTGGAAGGAGCAACCTGGGTTGAGTTGATCGGTGGGTGTTTCACCACATTGGCTACACAATGGTGTATTTTCTTGTCCCGTCCTCGGCACGTCCGTCTCTTCCCTTCGACCACTAGAAATGGGACAGGAACACTTAGCCCTCTTCAAGGCGATCCACCAGACTTTGCTATCTCTGTGCAGTTGTCGATTCTTATTAGTTTAAAATATAAGATACAAACAAATGCAAAAAAAAAAAAATGAGAATGATAGGAAAATATGGAAGGAGAAGGGGAAGAGGGAAAAGTGTATGGAAAAAGGGAAAAGAAAAAGAAAAGTATTGACTTCTAACTCTTTTTGGTGCAGTAGAATAAGGTAATAATGTACAAGCTCAACTTTTAACTTTGACATAATAATATAGATTAGCGACTTCTGTAACAACAAACCTATCTAATCAGTGAAACCCAAAATCAGTTTCATATTTTTTTCCTCCCACCTCAAGCACGAAGTCCAGAAGCGGTTTCCTAGTGGAAACAAAATTAATTGTGTTCCTTAATCAAGGCAGTCAATTGAGGCATTCCTTGCTAACTCCATCAACTTTTGCAGCCATTCATCCTCCCAAAAACAGCTAGACTCAGGCAAAGTTAAAGCATGAAAATGCCCCCTTTAGAAGAGCCCGGCAAAGGGGTCTTGTCAGTAGTCTTAATGGCCTTCTGATTAGCTCCCCAAGGACGGGATGGACAAGATAGGACATTGCACAAGAAGAGAAGGAAGATTGTCATATATCAAAAGTTTTGTGCAAGAAGGAGAATTTGAGTTAAGATCTTCTTGCCTCATCAGACACGCTGACCACTATAAACACTGCTTCTTGTGAAATTATGAACCTAAGATTGTAAAAGTCATTTGCAGATTCATTTACTTTTATTTCACTGGGAGGGAAGATTTCAAGAGGTGAATCTTCAATTTTTCTTCCTGTCAAAATTCCCCAGATTGTCTCCATTACCTCCCCCATTCTTGAGGAAATTAAAGAACTTTGCATAATTTCCAGGGAAATATTATCCCGTTTATTTTGGGGGCAATCATGGTTTTCTGAGAAAAGCAGACCCTGCACTCACGGGAATACGCTAGGAAGGAGGAGGAGGAGGAGAAGAAGAGGAAGAGGAAGAGGAAGAAGAAGAAGAAGAAGAAGAAGAAGAAGAAGAAGAAGAAGAAGAAGAAGAAGAAGAAGAAGAAGAAGAAGAAGATTTTCCAAGATGATAAAAAACACCATGGAGGCAGCAGAGGGTTGCTAACCAGCATCCCTGAATGCTGTGAGTGATGGGCCCTCCTTCCCGGCCCCTCAGATCTTCTCTGGCAGAGAAGTGAGATGGCCTTCTTCCGAGGTTTACAAGGAGGTCCATCTCAGGTAAGGCCACCCATGAATGAAGCCAATGCTGAGGAAGATGGACTTCCATCTCTTATGGCTTCAGTTGAAAGACCCACATGATTCTTCCTCCTTTTGACCTAGATGACTGCAGTGCAAGAGCATCTTCTACTATCGGAGAACTGGTTTTTGATCTCCTCCCAGAGAGCTAAAGCCTCATCAAGTAGCTACACCCAACGATTACTGGCAAGTTGCTAAGTTATCTATTAACCCATTTTATTTCTTTAATATATTTGCAGGAGATACAGCAGCCCTTGGTCTCTTATCCTGCTAGAAATTCCAATGCCTCTGAGACTTCTGATAGTTTTGTCAATCAAGACAATTGACAAAGTCTTTTGGCTTGAAAAAGACAAGGAGAAGCAGTTACAGAAACCTTCGTATCTAAACAATGAGAAGCTTCCTGAGATGACTGCATATTTTTGCTAGTTGGTGGATACCAAGGTTCTTCTCGGTTGCATTTCCATTTTCCATGACTCTAAAAAATTCAGGTTGGAACACTGCAGCTTTGCATGAAGAATCCTCCTGCAACGTTCATGGCAGAGACCATTCTTTTTAAAGCCCAGGCAATATCATGGAGAGAAGGACTGTCCACACAGATCCTAAACCCTTGTCTGGACACAACATTGTCCACTCTGCTTCTTCACAGGCTCTGGATCAGATACCTTAAGATGCTTCTTAAAAGCCCAACTACAGTTTTGCAGTTGACCACGAGCTTCCTGTGCAGCCACGCAGCCCCCTCCTCATCCAGAAACAAAAATCTAGACTATAATTCTAATTACAGCTAGATCGGGTTCTCAGCCACAACCTTTATTTCCTTGCACGTGAGCTTTTGTCCACACATGACAATTAAAAAAAAAAAAGGAACAGTACCTAGGATTAACTGTGCACAGTTAAATGCATGCTACATTTCTGTCTGGTGCAGAATTGAAGGAATAATGGGCTTTGCACGTCCCAAGGGGCTGTTTCCCAAGAAATTTATGTCCAAGGGGTTGAGCATGAAGAATTCCTAAGGGCAGAAACCGAGCAACTCAAGAGCAACAGCAAAGCAATTGGGCTGAAATCAGGCATGGCTTCAGCCAGTCAATAAGATCAATTGCCCATTGAGTAAGGAGAGTTTAATAAGAGGTCTTGGTCGAGGGACAGAGTAGCAGCAGCCTGGGGGAGAGGCTGGAGTTCCACAGGTAGCCCATCAGAGTTTTGCAACAGCAGTCCTGGTTAATCGAGACACAGCCTCGGTGGTGCAATTCCCTTGGAATAAATGAGCGGATCTGTTCCTTTGTGTTAAAAACGGGAGGCAGGTTTTGGAGATGTTGAGGGCCGCTGATTTGGAAGAGGGCAGCCAGAATCACAGAGGGCGTTGCCATCATCGTGATGGCTATATCACCAAATCAAAGAACGACTCAAAATCACAGATCTTGGTATTCCTTACTCAAGTGCCAGAGGTTGGGAAACACCTGCAGAACGTGAGGTGGATATGACCCAACCTCGGGGCTCACCACCTTCTGAGTTTTCCCCTTTTCCCATCAAGATGCGGAAGGAATTTGCAAGGCCTGCCGGCTCCTTTGTGAATGTTTTGCAGATATGCCAGCTGACCCCCAGCAATTCCTTTCCCCCCCCCCATTTGATTTGGCAGGAGAAAAGCTGGAGGTCAGTAGAAATAGCCCGGCCTTCTGGATGGAAGCTTGGACTCTCCTCCAGGGTCAGAACTTGTGACCTCAGGGGAAACTCAGCATCCGGCGTCACTAACAAAGCAAAGCTCCCTTCAGTGCCCGCTTTCTCCCAATACAGCTGTACCACACGGGCAGCTCATTTTTAATCAAAAGGGTGGCTTATTTATTTTTAGGCTCATTTCTCCCCCAAGAAGCTATGGCTAATTTTTGTCTTCCTCCTTTGGATTCCTGCCCAGTTTTTCCTGGTGGGCACTTCTCTTGCCAGAGTGGCAGCTCTGAAGTGCCAGTCAGGTGGGAACCAAGAGGACGGATGACTCAAGGCCAGGACACTCGCTGCCAGCTGCAACCTGCAGGGACTTCAGTCGGGCAGCACTCAACTTTCTGGGGATGGTGCCTGACCTCTAGTGGCTTCTGAGGAGAACTTGGTGGACCTCTTCCAACTTGAGTGGAATGCCAAGGCTTTGGGAAGTGCTTCTAGATGGACACCAAAGCAAAAAGGCGGTACTTTTTTTTTTTAAAGTGGATTCTGGTCATTGTAGTCTATTCTGTTGCTACAATAAATATCTTTACTACTCCAGATTAACCTAGCGGTGTCTCGGAGGATGTAGACTTTGGTTCAGTTCTAAACAGCTGTGACTTATTTGAGGGACCATCTCTCCCCTCTATTCCAAAGAGAAGGGGCCACCACTGAGAAGGCCCATTTTTGTGATCCCATCAGATGTACATCCCTAATAGAAGGGACCATGAAATAAATTTATTTGTTTGTTTGTTTGTTTGTTTGTTTGTTTATTGTTTTTATTTATTGGTTCGATTTATATGCCACCCTTCTCCGGAGACTCAGGGCAGCTTACAATGTGTTAAGCAACAGCCTTCCTACTTTTGTATATGCCTGCTTAGTAGGGCTTTTGCCCCCCACCCCCAAGCGGTGTTCTTTTTTATACAAAGTCAGCTTATTGCCTGCACAATCCAGGTCCTCATTTGGGTTGGGTGGCTAAATAAATGTATCCAATAAATGAAATAAACGCCAGGCCAGCTTTGTTTGCAGAGCTGCAGCTGCCTTCTTGCCGCTTTTTGACCACACCTAGAGAGGTCTCTGCTGCTTTTGCTCCCCACATGCTAGGAGAAAGGGCTAAAGGGAGCCCTTGGCCGGACCCAGCTGGGCTAAGATCTAGGCGCATGCTAGAAATCCCTTTTTGTTCTGGCCATTGCTCCGTGCGAAAGAGGAGGTTCAGGAAGGTTTGCAAATCCCGGAGAATCCATTCTGCCAGCCTTCCTGGGTCAATTCCTTTATCTCCCGCATGCCAGGGGGAAAGAGAAAGAAATATGCCCTCATAGTCCTCCCCGCTGTTCCTGACCCCCACAACCTAGGGAGCCTCTTTGCCCCCGAGAGCTGTAACATTATTTGTGAACATTTTTATGACACCAAACGGTTCGTGCCGGAGCGGGTGCCATTCTTTAGCTGGGAAACCATATGGCACGCCGCGTAATAAATAAGGTATTGTGATAGTTAATGAACCTAATTGCCAGCGAAGACTTTAATACAAAGCCGAGGCTGCTGAGAATTTAGCGTGGCATCAGGGAGCTCCCCCGACTTCTGTGGCTTAATTTAAGTTCTATATTGCAAACTCCAGAAAATAATTCTAAACCCTCCTGCTGGAAAAGCAACCTGCTGCTAGACTGTGATTATACCGCATTGCTAAAAAAAAAAAAACCACACACACGCACAAAAACAACAACCCCAAACCCTAAAAAGCAGAGCTGCGTTTATTTTATATATTTGGTTTAACCCTTGCTAGGGTAGCCATTCCAGCTGCTTAAGCCCAAGCCAAGAAGCTAAAATAAGACAAGATCTTGAGAGCAGAGTTCCCTGTTCTCCAAGCCATTTTTTTCACTTTAATGCAGGGGTGAAATCCAGCAGGTTCTGACAGGTTCTGCAGAACTGGTAGCGGAAATTTTGAGTAGTTCGGAGGATCGGCAAATGCCACCTCTGGCTGGCCCCAGGAGTGAGGTGGGAATGGAGATTTTGCAATATCCTTCCCCTGCCATGCCCACCAAGCCACACCCACAGAACCGGTAGTAAAAAAATTTGAATTCTACCACTGCTTTAATGGCAACAGCAAAGTCTGCAGAAAGCTTGCAACGTGGTGTTTTGGGGAGTCAAAGCAGAGAGGCACTGAATAGTAGCCAAAGTGCCATGGGTTCTCCATCCAGCAACTTCCAACTGGCCTTTAACAAGAAGGCTCTATTCAGTTTAACCGTTGTTATTTCAAACATATCTTAAATATTTTCACTCCTCTCTTGCTGCCATTTCTAAGAGCATCTGTGCTCCAGAGGAATGTTGCAAGACAAATCCCTTGGACCTCAGAGGAGGACAGGTGGTGGAGTGCATAACAGAATAACGGATTGGAAGGGACTTTGGAGGTCTTCTAGTCCAACCTCCTGCTCAAGCAGGAAACCCTATATCCATTTTAGATAGATGGTAGTCCAATTTCTTTTTAGAAACCTCCAGTGATGGAGCACCTACAACTTCTGGAGGCAAGCTGTTCCATCGATTAATTGTCCTCACTGTCAGGAAATTTCTCCTTAGTTCTAAGTTGCTTCTGTCCTTAAGTAGTTTAGTTAGTGTCTAGTGAAAGCAAGGTGTGGGGTGACAGGATAGCAGTCTTCCAGTATTTGAATGGCTGCCCCAAAGAAGAGGGAGTCGAGCTATTCTCCAAAGCACCTGAAGGCGGGACAAAAATCAATGGATGGAAACTAACCAAGGAGAGAAGCAACCTAGAACTAAGGAGAGAAAGTTCCTGACAGTGAAAACAATCAATCTGTGGAATGACTTGTGAATGTTCCAACACAGGAAGTTTTTAAGAAGAGAATTAAAAACTATTTGTCTAAAATGGAATAGAGCTTCCTGCCTGAGCAGGGGGTTGGACTGGACTGGACTGGACTGGACTGGACTGGACTGGAACGGAACGGAACGGAACGGAACGGAACGGAATAGAAGACCAATAGCAATGCAGCCTAATGTGACTAGCCTGTTGAGAGAATTATCCGTTTAGCAGAGTGATGGCGTTCAGGAAAAAACTGTCGGTGTGTCTAGTTGTTCTGGTGCAGTGCTCTACAGTGTCGTTTTGAGGGTAGGAGTTGGAACAGTTTATGTCCAGGATGCGAGGGGTCTGGAGATATTTTCACAGCCCTCTTTGTGACTCGTGCAGTATGCAGGTCCTCCATGGAAGGCAGGTTGGTAGCCATTATTTTTTCTGCAGTTCTAATGATCCTCCGAAGTCTGTGTACGTCTTGTTGGGTTGCAGAACCAAACCATACAGTTACAGAAGTACAGATCACAGACTCAATCATTCCTCTGTAGAAGACCTCCGAGGTCTCTTCCAACCCTGCTGTTCTGTTATTCTGATTAGTTTCCATCCATTTAATGCAAGTCATTGCTTTTATTTGGCAAGATTCTGTCTATAAGTGAGCAATAATAAAGGACGCTGCTTAAATGTAACTCCATGTGTTTTGGGTTTTGGGGGGCCTGACGGGACAGGAGGGACCTACAAGTTTTAAGTTCTTCAATCTCTTGCCAAGTGAACAATCCATAGATCAGATTCAAGTACATGCTAACTCCAGCATAAGCTTCCATCATCCCTTCAGAAGTTCTCCTCTAATGCAGGAGGACCTTCTAAAGCGGAGTCTGTGTCAGATATCATGTACAGAGTGCAAAGGAGCCCATCATGTGCTCGCTCTCTGTTATGGGACTACTGGAGGTTTTCACAGGCTTCCAGCTGATGGTTCCATCAAGTACTTTTGAAGAAAGGTTCTTTTTGCTTCCAGGATCAGGACCCAGAAGAGCTACCACTACCAGCTGGATCTCAGGGATGCTGTATGATGCTTGTTGGGTGACGTCCATCCCCGATGTGCCCAGGAGGACAGAATTAGTTTTAGAGAAGTCCATGAAAGCACCACAGATCCTGTGGTGGGGAAGCTCTCACAAGTGACTTCAGCTTTCGTGGACCAACCACGGTCCTTGCAAAGCACTTCCAAGCACCTCCTGATGTGACGGAAGCAGCCGAGATGAGCCTATGGAGATGGCAAGGCATCCATAGAGGGAAAATGCCAAGATGGAGGCCCTGCGTCAAGTGGACTTAATATCGGACATAAATACTCTTTTTACAGTCACCAAAAGGCTGGGAGCCGAGCGGGTCCACCTCCCCGAGAGTGGAATATTTTATCGTGATGCAGATCAAATGAAAGAGGCTGAGAATATATAAAAAACGGAAGAGGGGGAGATAATTATTTGATGGAGCTCTCTTAGGATATGCCACAGCAGGGAACACTTACAGAGAATACATATTACTGAGCAGCCACAGCTATTCAAGCATCAAACCCGCCTATAAATTGTCACTGAGGAAAATTGGAGGAGAGAAATGGAGAAGGGCTGAAGTGCCGGCCACATTATTAACGTCGGATTCCGCTTTCCACCTCGCTCTCTCGCTGGCTGGCTGCCGCTGTCGGGAGATGCGTAGCCCCGCAAGAAAAGAGGAAGGGGGGGAACTGCATCTCATAAATGTCGAGGAGGAATTATAGCCCGAAAGCTACAGTAAAAAGATGGCACCATTTATCTCGCTACCATCTGTGCACGATCGTTTGGCCCGGTGGCGGTATCCTGCGCCTGGAAAAGTTTTATTTCTCTGGTTGGGTCGCTCCTTTTATCAAGGGAAATCAGGGCAGGGTTGAAAAGGACCGTTCCTTCCTCGGCCTGGGTGTTGCAAAGTCACGACAGATCTGGTAGCGGGGAGTTACAAGTAGTCCTTGGCCACAATGGGGATCGGAATTTCCATTGCGAAGCAAAATTAAGTGAGTCGCATCTGATTTTTGTGGTCTTTTTTGCCCTGGTTGTTAAGTGAATCAGATGGTCATTAAGGGGCCATCTCTTCCCAGTCACATCTATCCGATCCACTAGAGCAGGGAGGCAAGGAACGTTGCGGGTCCCGTCCCGTAAGGAGATACATCTGGTGCAGTGGTGGAATTCAATTTTCTTTACTACTGGTTCTGTGGGCGTGGCTTGGTGGGCGTGGTGGGCATGGCAGGGGAAGGATATTGCAAAATCCCCATTCCCACCCCACTGTGGGGCCAGCCAGAGATGACATTTGCCGGTTCTCCTAACTTCTCAAAATTTCCGTTACCGGTTCTCCAGAACCTGTCAGAACCTGCTGGATTTCATCCCTCATCTGGCGGGACCCAGAAGAAGGGCCTTCTCTGTGGTGGCTCCCTCTCTCTGAAACATCATCCCCCCCCCCCCAGGAAATTAGACTGGCCCCACTCTGACAGTCTTTAGGGAGATGCTGAAGATGTGCTTGTGCCAGTCGGCCTGGGGAACCCAAAGCAGGATGGAGCCCATTAAATGGCTACTATGAATGTGTGTTGTTGCCACGGTGGGGGGGGGGGTTATTATTTTATTATTTTATCATTTCATCATTTTTCTTTTTATTCTTTTTATTTCTCTTATATAGTTTTTTTATATTCTTGTAAGCCCCCTTGAGTCACCATGTGGGGATAGGCAGCAATATAAATTTTATAAATTAATAAATAAACCATGGCTGGCCAAGGAATTCTGTGGGTTGAAGCCCACAGGTCTTGTCTGAAATGGCATAGGGTCTCCTGCTTGAGTAGGGGGCTGGATTAGAAAACCTCCGAGGTCCCTTCTAACTCTGTGATTCTGTTAAGGTTGGACACCCTTGTCCCTTCCAAACTTTGAATGGGTCATCAGGTCACCTTCACCCATCAGCATCTCACAAATTCATGGGAAAAAGTCCAAAGGTTGGGCAGAACGTGGCACAAAGCACCGCAAGATTGGCACAAGCCACACTGGTCTCACAGGTACTCTAACAAATGACCCAGTTAGGTAATTCACAGGAACTAGTTGCAGAACTCAAGTCATTTGCACAATAACCCTCGTCCTCCCTTTGGATCCCAAGCCAAACTAAGTTTATTTATTTATTTATTTATTTATTTATTTATTTATTTATTTAGTTAGTTAGTTAGTTAGTTAGTTAGTTAGTTAGTTAGTTAGTTAGTTAGTTATTGGTTCGATTTATATGCCACCCTTCCCCGGAGACTCAGGGCGGCTTACAATGCTTTTAAGCGATAGCCTTCATACTTTTGTATATACCTGCTTAGTAGGGCTTTCGGGCCCCCCCGAGAGGTGTTCTTTTTTATACAAAGTCAGCTTATTGCCCCCACAATCCGGGTCCTCATTTTACCTACCTCGGAAGGATGGAAGGCTGAGTCAACCTTGAGCCTGGTGAGATTCGAACTGCCAAATTGCAGGCAGCCAACAGTCAGCAGAAGGAGCCTGCAGTACTGCGCTCTAACCACTGCACCAGTGCGGTTTAACCTGCCCTTCAGCCGCAATGGATTCCTGGTTATGGGGAGCCCCGATACCTCTCCATTTGGGTGGTGCATTTCCTAACCACTTTCAGCCTAGCAAGGGGCGGAGAGACGAAAGCCTCCTTTACGAGCGAGATATCTCTGCAAAGGGAGCCATAAATGGCAAAGCAAAGTGGCAGGTTTGCCAAAAACACCATCAAGTTTTATATTCCTGAAAGCAAGAAATAAAAGACGGAAGAGTTTTAAACAAAGGGGATAAGAGGAGCCGTGTGTGTGTGTGTGTGTGTGTGTGTGTGTGTGTGTACGGCAAAGCTATCTCCGGGCTGTAATTACTGGCTTTTTTGTGACTGCACAAGCAAGACAAAATCTTAGCCCTTTAAAAAAAAGCCTGAGGAATCATCTCACAGGAGGCCAGAAACCAGCAAGCCAAACGGCCGGCGATGGACTTTCTCCTACATTTGACCTACATCCCTTTATTCGCCCTGAGTTCGAAGAAGCGGTGAAGAACCCCTGATTTTATAAGAGCCCAAACCCAGTGAAATTGGCAGCTGCCTCTGGAAGAGGAGTCAAGGAGAACCAGGCAGGATGCAAAATGCAATTTGGCATGCCAGGTAATTAGCCAATTAATGGCGAGAGACCATTGCATCTCTGGGTCTGCAGTGGTGCTGCACATCTGGTCACCGGAACGTGATGCCATGCAAGATTTAGCCGACTCTACACTCTGAAATGAAGACTTTAAATGTCAGATAGAAAAGGGATTCTTAACACTCATACCTTTGGCAATTTTATCCAGGATTCCAAAGACGCACACGCACACTCACCCAAATCTTGATTTTAATTCCCGCTCTTTAAGCACCCACCACGGATTGCACACTTGATGGGCACAATTCAATGGTGCTCTCCCAGCGTGTGCAAATGGGCTCCCAGAAATGCACTTTTCCGCTGAGTTGGGGGATAGGAAGGGGGCCAGCGGCTTTTTTTAGCCCAGTCCTATTATGAGATGCCCAGAAGCTTTTGCTCGATCCCAGAAGAGTAATTTGAGAACAGTGCTTGAGGAAATAAAGTGGATGTTATCCTTTAAAAGCTCTGTTGTTTCTCTCCCTTTTATAGCAAGGAAGGGCGAGGACTGAGTGCCCAAGCCGTTTGATCTTCTCTCTCTCTCTCCCCCCTGAAGCGCAATTAATAAGAATTTGGGGTTTTATGGAAGAGTTAGCCGTGCTTGGCGTTACCAACGTTTGATTGCATTAATTTTGGCTTTGCTTGGGAGGGTGTTTGCATGCAACTTGTTCTTCGGTTTTTATCGGTCTACCTGCTTCAAGTGGGGAAGGGGGTGGAAAATGCAGTCAGTGGCTCAAAAAATGGTTGTGCAGCCTCAGTTTTCAGCATGAGCCCAAGGAGATCCCCGGAGGGACACAGCCCACAGCAAAGACACGTGGGGAATTTAACCAGGGTGTGGGTTAGCAAAGCTAGGCTGGGGTTCACGCACCCTGTGGAAATGCCAGAGCCCAGTTGGCACCAGGCATAAGGGGGAAAAGAGGGTCTCTATTTTTTTTTAATCAAAGTTTATTTTCATTTTTAAAAATACAATACTTTACATATATACATACAAGATTATTGCAACTAACGTACACAAATGTGCGCCTATACCACTAATACAATCCATTTCGTTCCCCTCTCTTTTCTTTCACCCAATTATACCATGAATTCCAACATTTGTAATAATCAGAATCTTTTTGGTTCCTAAGTAATTTTGTTAACCGGTCTGTCTCTGCGCATTCTGTAATTTTCCAAATCAATTTATTTTCTGTGGGTATTAATTCCTTTTTCCATTCTTGCGCGTATAGTATCCTAGCTGCAGTAGTGATGTGGAGGATCAAGTACCATTCTTTCCTTAGTTATTTTGTCTGCTTTCATTCCTAATAAAAAAAATCTCTGGTTTCAGCTCTATGTTATATCCTGTAATTTCCACTATCCAGTTCCGAACCTTGGACCAATGTTTGCCTGCTTTGGGGCACGTCCACCATTGGTGGTAGTATGTCCCACTACCATTCCCACACTTCCAGCATGCCGGAGAAACTCCCGGGAACATTCTTGCGATTCTTGCCGGGGGGATATGCCAACAATAGACGATTTTATAAATATTTTTCATGTAGGAGGTTCCTACAAGGAAAAGAGGGTCTCTAGTTCACTGTGTGTGGGGGTCAACCACAGGCAGGGTCCGCAGCTCTGGACCTGCAAGATCTTAAGCTAAGCCAGGGATGTTCAACCTTGGTAACTTTTAAGACTGGTGGACGTCAACTCCCTGCAGAGCTGGCTGGCGAGTTCTGAGAGTTGAAGTCCACCAGTCTTAAAGTTGCCAAGGTTGGACAATCCCGAGCTAAGCAGTTTCAGCCCCATGCAAGGCTCAGCTGGAGACCTTCTCCTTGCCAAACCCCTCCCAGGGAGCAGCTCATAACATCAACCTGGGCAGCTCAATTCCTTGTCTGCCCATGGAGCCCTCAGCATCTCTGCCTGGGCACCTCTTGGCTGCCCTGTGCATGTAGATTCGGTGCTGGGTTGAGGGCATCACCCATCCACCCTGGGTCTGCTCCCCCTCCCCCTTTCCTGCCCCCAGCCCTAGCTCACACACCCCCTCCCTCCCAGCTTCGCCAGGCTCTGCTCTCTGCTGGGCACTCTCCTTTTCCCAGGCCTTCCCTGACATCTAGTGAGAAGAGCCTGGAACTGCAACACTGCTTTAGCTCTGGGAAAAATGGTCCCTTCCGAAAAAAGGGTTTTGGTGGATGTTGTAACAACGCAACGCAGGAAAGTGCTGGAAGCCACTGAGACTCCAATCAGCTGCGATGCGCTGCCGAGGGTGGGGCGCGGGGCGGGGCGGTATGTTTAAAAGGCGCCGAGAGGTGATAGCTCTCAGCACCGACTTTGTATACCTCGTACTCGACTTTAGCTCAGTGGTGGGTTCCGCCCGGTTCCGCCCGGTTCCGCCGACCCGGTAGCGGTGACGATTTGACGTCAGTGAACTGATTCTGCCCTCACCCACCACAATCTATTGCTGCCTCCTGAGTCCCAGCTGATCGGCTAGAAGGAAAAAAACTGTTTAAACTCTTGCCGCGGGGCTTCAAAGAGCTGCCCTACAGCTGATCAGTGTTAAAAGGCAGTGTGGTTGTAGACCAGTGCCCCCAGAAATGAATGAGTAGACCGGTACAGCTCTGCAAGCAGTTAAACGCCTGGTAGACCAGTACCTCTGCTAAATCATAAAGAATTGTCACATGACCATCAAGCCATGCCCACAAAATAAGCCACACCCACAGAACCAGTAGTAAAATGTTTTAGAACCCCCCCCCCCTGCTTTAGCTGATAGCTATTTGTAGCAGAAATAAATGATCACTGGTGAGACAAGCAAGACCGTCTCTGATTGGTGATTCAGTGTTTGTTCACATAAACGTGGATTAGAAAGCTGAGAGAAACAATCAAACAGTAAATAACAGTTTCATCAAGAAACCACCAAGAAGAAAATAACACTCCTACCAGCACTGACAGGTCAAGCCACTCCTATATAAACAGCAAACCCCAGGCCCTACTAGCACTGATGATGTTCCCTAGTTGGGTCATGAAACGTTTGCAAGAAAGCCACCAAGCTCAGAGAACACCAAGGATTCTCTAGCAAATGAGTGAGTGAGTGAATGGATGAATGGATGGATGGATGAATGAGAGAGAGAGAGAGAGAAGCCATCTTCCCTGCCAATACCGACAGGGTAAAGCCACTGTATGTAAACAGAAAGCAAAGCCCCCCCCCTTTCTAGCATGGAGGATGTTCCCTAGTTGGGTCATGAAATGTCTGCAAGAAAACAACCAAGCTCAGAGAGCACCTAAAGACCCCACTGGGATCTGTGGACTGTCCAGGTCAATTTATACTTCAGAGCAGAAGCAATCCAGCACCTGGGAGGCCTTCCCTCCTAATTGCCACCAGGAAGCAAGCCGTTCACTTCACCAAATCTCACGCTCACTAGCACAGGTGAAGTTACCTAGTCGGATAATCAAATATTTGCACATAATCAAATATTTGCAAGCCCAAAGAGCACCAAGGACTCCGCAGTTCAACCCTGAGCTACACTCATTCTCTTGTATTGGTGGGAAGCACCTGAGAGGCAACAGATCCCTGATCCTGAAGGAAACTTTCTCTCTGCTCTGTAACCATAACCAAGTGGGGAGTCTTCGGAAGCTTCTTGACATCCTGCATTAGGCGGAGCGACACCAGGAGAGGGAGCCAAAGGCTTAATAAAGTGAGACATCCTGCAGTTTTTAAGCAAAGCAAAACATCTGTGCAAATTATTCTTATTCGATTTTTATCCTGACTTCATTCAGAGAGGGGGGGGGGTAGGTAGGCAGGCAGGCAGGCAGGCAGACAGACAGACAGACAGACAGACAGACAGATACACAAGGTGGCAAGAGGTGGATTGGCTGAGAAGGAGGGTTTGTCCACCCCATCCATCCATCTATCTATCTATCTATCATCTCTGTTTATCTATCCTTCTCTCTATCTCTTTCTATCAGTCATCTCTCTCTCTCCCTCCCTCTCTCCCATCAACTCTCTCTCCCTTCCTCCATTATCTCTCTCTCTCCTCTCTCCCTCCCTTTCCATTATCTCTCTCTCCACTCTCTCTCCCTCCCTCCCTCCCATTCTATCAATCCATCCAACCATCCCCATCTCTCTCTCCCTCCCTTCCTCCCTCCTATCAACTCTCTCTCTCCTCTCTCCCTCCCTCCATTATCTCTCTCTCCACTCTCCCTCCCTCCCTCCCATTCCATCCATCCATCCATCTCTATATCTCTCTCTCCCTCCCTCCTTCTCATCATCTCTCTCTATCCCCCCTCTCTTTCTCCCCCTCTCATTTTATCCATCCATCCATCCATCCCTCTCTCTCTCCCTCCCTCCTTCCCATCATCTCTCTCTCCCTCCCTCCCTCCCATTCTATCCATCCATCCATTCATCCATCCATCCCTATCTCTCTCTCCCTCCCTTCCATTCTCTCTCTTTCTCTCTCTCTCTCTCTCCCCCCCCCCTTCTCTCTCTTTCATGTTTCCACCCAAGGCAACCCAAGTGTTCCTTCAGTCCAGCAGAGAAATACACAGTGGCCTCAGGCCGGGCCCTTAAAGTTCAATGTTCCTGTTTTGACCGTTTTGCGTGAGAGCAAGTCCTTTGGCAGGAACAAAGATTCCTTTCTCCAGAAACGAAAACAAGGGCCGTATTGAGGTTTCACAAGATTGCAACATCTCAACTTCCACTGTGTGTCAAGGGATTTGGCCGCACCAACCCCAAGCAAGCAGCTCAATCTGGACACCGTCTTTGCGTCTTTGTTCGTGTGCAACCACAGCCACAGTCTTTGGAGACCTACAAATGGAGTCCCAGCAGGATGAACCAAGAAGGCCTTTGCAGAAAACCTTTGCTTTATGAAACAGCCATTTAAATTCTCTTGAATTCAGCGGAAAGGGAAGCTTGCATAATAAAAGGTAGGAAAAATAATAAAGTGTAATAAATCTGAAAACATGGCCTAGGGTGCTTTTATGTGTAAATAAACATAAGATTGAAAAAAAAAAAACGGAAATCAATGGACTTTAACAGCCCCAAAGCCCAGCCTGAAGTTTGGTAGGAAGAATCCCAACAAAATTTATCTGTTTTCTTCATCCAACTCTTTTTGGTTTGTTTGCTCTTAAACTTCTGAATGGGGTCTTGGAATAGTTCATCTGGTCATGATTTGTAGCCCTGCCCCACCATCAGTGGGTGGAATGAGACATGACCATGAAGAGAGAGCTCCTGAAAGATTTATTTATTTTATTTATTAGTTTGATTTATATGCCGCCCTTCTCCGGAGACTCAGGGCAGCTTACAATGCTTTTAAGCAATAGCCTTCATACTTTTGTATATACCTGCTTAGTAGGGCTTTTGCCCCCCCCCCCAAAGTGGTGTTCTATTTTATACAAAGTCAGCTTATTGCCCCCACAAACTGGGTCTTCATTTTACCTACCTCGGAAGGATGGAAGGCTGAGTCGACCTTGAGCCTGGTGAGAATTGAACTCACAGTAATTGCAGGCAGCTGGCAGCTAAATACTACTTTAACAATAGTTTAGTCTACTGCGCTACCAGGCTGTATGATGCTATGAATCTCACACTGAAACATAAATGTTGAAAATAAAATCTCATTTTCTCTCTTTTTTACACATAGTAAACACTAGGTCCTGATTTCATGTTTGCTTCAGGCATTTTTAAACCATGTCTCAGCTGACCATCTTCCTGGAACGGTTTTGGTGAGTGCTGCATAATTTGGAGAATATTATCTGCTGGTTCTCAAGATCTGCCCTGCATATTTGCAAAGGACACTTCTCAGCATGTTAGAGCCAGTAATTGCAAATACCATTTAGTCATTATTAATGGTCCTTTTTAGCGATGTGTCTTTGCTGACCTTATTTTAAAGATCACCCAAATATTTTGCAAATGTTTTTCTTTGTTGGGAAGCATATTTTGAAGGAGTTTAATTTTTCAGTCCAAACGTCCAGCTGCATTTGCTGCTGATAGGCTGAGGGGAACTGGCGGCCAAGGGCATTTGGCACAGAGTCTCCTCTTCTGGGTTATATTTGAAGGCTTCTGGGCGGGAGAGCCTGCATTTGATCTCTGCAAACCCAGAGACCACATCGTCGTGATGGAATTCACTGGAGGAGATGTTTACCAGAAGAAATTCGATCCCAAAGTTTACTTGGAATATTTTCATTTTGGGAAAGGGTCTGTGGAAGATGAATTCCTGGAGTTTATTTTGAAATGCTTTTGCAAAATCTTTACTTCAGGTAGGTGATCGAGGCACTGCTGCAACTTCAAAGGGGGAGAAAGTTTATTTTTTAAAAAAGAGGCAGATTGTAGCACCAGGGAAAAGGTTTTTCAAAGTTTTCAGCATCGCTAGATAGGACTCTACTGGAAACTCTGAGCCAGGGATGTGTGTGTGTGCTGATTTATTCTCAAGCAACTTTTTGTGCCTTTGACAGGTAGTTTTCTTTAAGCTACGTTAAGCTCATGGTCTTGCTCATTCAACGACCCTGTGGACTTCTTATCCTTTATTTATTTCATATGTGTCATTGCCGCATCCCTGCATTCAAACACCTGAAATTGGTGAACATTAAACCTAATAAAATACAAGGGGGAGGGGGGAGGGGGGAGGGGGACAAGATTCCAGCAAATGAATTTATAATGCATTGGAAGCATTCCACATCAATGTGCTGAAGTAAAAAAAAAATCAAACAGGAAAAAGTGGAGAAGTTAAACTGTATTCAAGGACACGGAGGGCTTCAGTGTAGGGCGAGGCTTCAAGGGAGCCTGCTGGAATCTTCCAAATATTTTCAGGTATTCTCTGGGCTTTTAACATTTGGGCTGTAAAAATGGTTTCCGTCTTCCCAAGGATGATGTATTTTTTTTGTAAAAAATAAAAATGCTACAGTTGAATCCTCATTCTTTTGCTTAGGGAAATTAAATTTTTTCTTGATCCCATCAGATCAACATCAACAGGGAATCCGCATATGACTCTCCTGGGCAAAAGAGATTGGGGGAGAGAAACCTGAATCTTTCCCCCTTCTCTTCCCCCTCCCAAACCTTCCTCTCGTTTATGCCAGGGGTCCTCAAAGGTGGCACCCTGATCGATATTGGCAGTGGCCCCACCATCTATCAGCTGCTCCCTGCCTGTGGGTCCTACGAGAACATCATAGCTACTGATTATCTGGACCAGAACTGCCAGGAAATTACAAAATGGCTGAAGAAGGAGCCGGACGCTTTTGATTGGTCCTCGGTGGTGCAGTATGTGTGCCAGCTGGAGGGGAACAGGTAGGGAGGGGCAAGGATTTGCCCCTGAAAAGTAAAACTGTGGGCTTAATCTTACAACGGATCAGGTCAACGTCCCAGAGAAAGTTCATTATTGGCTAATGGCAGGGATGCAGAATGGCCAGCCAAGCAACCGTTGAAACTCTCTGCGTGGGAAGGGAGAGGTCATCCTGATTAGAGACAAAAGGGACAGAGGCCGGCCAGAGGGAAGGGATCAAGCAGGTCAAGAAAAATAGAGCAAGGGCAAAGAGAGAGGGGTGGGAGGAAATATTCAGCCCAAGCTGGAAGGGGGTAGATGGGATTTACAGGGCGGGGGGAGGAGGGGGAGGAGGGGGAGGAGGACTGTGGGGTCCTTGGTGCTCTCTGAGCTTGGTTGTTTGCTTACAGACATTTCATGACCCAACTAGGGAACATCATCAGTGTCAGAAGAGAATGAGGATTGCTCTCGTTTTATATACTAGTGGTTACCTAGCTGGGTAATGAAATATCTGCAAGGAAACAACCAAACTCAGGGAGCACCAAGGACCCCACCATCCTGATGCATATTTAGCACATTTCCCCTCTTAAAATTCTATATTTGTTTGAGTCCCTTTATTGACAGGCATTTTGCTTTGATATTTGAGGGTGTCTGTCTAAGGCTGCAGATACCAGCCAAAGGGAGTCTCCTTCCCAACATACTTGGGTTGTAGTGGAGAGCTCCTTCAAGCCACCACTTCTAAGCTGGTTCCGTTGCATTCCAGAGAGGTCTCAGAGCCTGTTTATTGGCTTTCCAATGTCCCTGCAGGGAGACGTGTGCAGAGAAGGAGGCCAAGCTGCGAAAAAGCATCAAGCAGGTCCTCAGGTGTGATGTCCACCAAAGCAACCCACTGGCTCCCATCTCTCTGGCCCAGGCTGACTGCCTCCTGTCCACAGAGTGCCTGGAGTCGGCCTGCAAAGACCAGCCGAGTTTCCAGGCCGCCTTGAAGAATCTCAGTTCTCTGCTGAAACTCGGGGGATACTTGATACTCGGTGGGGTTTTAGGGTGCACGTTCTACAGGTTGGGCCCTCATAAGTTCTCCAGCATGCTCTTCACGGAGGAAATACTGAAAACTGGCCTGAGCGCCGCTGGGTTTGCCATTGTAGAGTTCAACGTGGAGCCCAGAGTTTTTAAGACCAATATGGAAGACTGTGATTTCTCCGGAAAGTACGTCATTCTTGCCCGCAAGGACAAAGAAGTGTAAACTCTGTGGCTTTATTGTATCCTAAAAGCCACAACATCACTTTGGATCTGGAACGTGCTTGTTCCAAGCCCATCTCTACTGCAGCCTCTTCTCAGTTTTAGCTTTCTAAGTGTCACAGGAAGGCCATAATAACCCATTTTATAGGCCTGTTGGGAGGTCGCACCCCAACAAAGATGGAAGGAGTTAAAATAAAACACTTTCTAAAAGAAACATGCGTTGTCTTGATCTATTTTTAGGGAACATTTAATGAAAAATAAATCATGCAGAAAACAATGAAAATCTCAGTATTCACCTGGGTTTTCACGAATGGAAAACCATTTTATTTATTTATTTGTGGGAAGTGTTGACTTTTCAGCGAGTTTAAAAACTTTGGCCATCGAGATTAGCCAAAGTTTCTCTCAGGCTGCATTCAATACACAATAGATTCGATTACAATGGAACGTCTACGTTTGGGTAAAGGAAGAAGTCCTTCATTCTTCTTGTGTTTTTATGTTACAATTTCTACTTGGTTGTTCTCAGTGGTGAAATCCAATTTTTTTTTACTTCCAGTTCTGTGGGCGTGCTTGGTGGGCATGGCAGGGGAAGGATACTGCAAAATCCCCATTCCATCCCCACCCCTTGGGGAAGGATATTGCAAAATCTCCATTCCCGTTCCACTCTGGGGCCAACCAGAGGTGGTATTTGCTGGTTCTCTGAACTGCTCAAAATTTCCGCTACCGGTTCTCTAGAACCTGTCAGAACCTGTTGGATTTCACCCCTGGTTATTCTGTGACATGATCTGCATTTGACAAACACAAGCCAGAGCCTTCTCAGCCCAAAGGGAGGCCCTGGAGGACCCCAAGTCCCTTGGCCATGTCTGTCAAGATTCAAGGGGCAACTGAGAAGAGAGCAGATCCCAAGAAAACCCATCTCTGCCTTTTGTAGACTCAGAGGTCCCATGGAGGAGGACAGAGGGGCCAAGGGCCCTGGGTTCCAGACTGGATTATTCCTGAATTTCAGACAGCTCAGTAGAAGACAACATTTCCTCTGAAAATGCCACCAACGTAACATCTACTGCAATGTACACCGAGTTTCTAGTCCGGCACCTCCACCTTTACACCAAAGTAACTCATTTTCTGAGTTTGCAAACAGCACCGAGTTACAAACTAACAAAGCAGATCGGTGGAGGTCAGTTGCTCAGGGGTGGGTCACAGATGAGGGTTCTTGTGGAGCAGGTTGTAGTCAGGACAGCATTCCTGAAGGGCTTCAAGGGGCATTTCTTGGAGCCTTTGGCGTCTGACTGGCTGTGGATCATAAACGTTTTTGCAGATTGGCAAATTGCCAGGCAGTTTTGAAGGGCAAAGGTTCTCCCAAGAGAACTTATTTATTATTTATTTACTATAGAACGTTGTTATCCTGTCTTTATAAACAATTCAAGGCAGCAAATACATCTACCATAATACTCCTTCCTCCTCCTAGCTTCTGGCAACGACAACCCTGTGAGATGAATTGGACTGAGAAAGATGAGCTGGCCCAAAGTCACCCAGCTGGTTTTTCATATCAAAGGTAGGACTAGAACTCACTATCTCCTGGTGATTGGCCTAAAGCCCCCCCAGCCAGCTTTTGAGCCTAAGGTGGGACTAGAACTCACCGTCTCCTGGTTTCTAAACTAGTGCCTTCACCACTAGACCAAACTGGTTTAGATAATGTAGATTTATGCAACAAAATGATTAACAGCAAACGTTTATTAAAAACCCAATTTGCATCGGCCAATGATGGTGTTCCTCATCTGAATATGACTTCTGCTTTCCTGAAATTTTGCTCTGCTGCAAAAACCTACACACCTGTTCGATCGCAGGTGACCTTGGGACAAAAAAACAACAACAGACACCAGGAAAGTTGCATCTTTCTTAAACCTAGTGTGTCTTCTCTGTGGACATATAACCATGGAGAACCATGGGGGTCAAGGGCCCTTAGTCTTGATGCTGGAGTCTAGTTAATTTTTGACCCAGCCAAGAGTGGGTGGGGAGGACTTCAGCATGGGAGAAACGATAAAAGCTGCTGCTCTCCAAAGAATGTCCTGCTTGCAACTATCTGATCAACTGTTGGGCCTTTGAGGCATCTACTTCTTCTCCCCTTTGAAAAAGGTCAGATAGTGGGAAAGGGTGATAAAGGCTTTGTCCAAAAAGAATGAGGAAGAAGGAACAGTAAAGAAGACAGACTTCATACTGGGGAATTCTGGGCATTAGGATTTGGAGGCATCCAGAAGGCACCTGAAAACCTTCAACCCAACCAAACTAACAAGTGAGAGTTGAGTCATCATTCACAGAAAAGGAATTTTATGCTAAGCATTTTGTTCCAAAAGACTTTCTGAAATCATATTACACCCTGAACTCTGGAAATAACGCAGAGAGTGACTTTTTAATATTCTTCCTGAAAAATCTCCACAGGATATTCACTTCAAGTAAGTGTTTTTAACAGGTGGAAGTTGGTGGAGATAAATTGGCTCTCATTTTAAATGGAATCAGAGTAATTGATGATCTCAGGCAAGTCATATTCTTCCTGTCTTTCCCCCCAGGGACAAATGGCCAGAGAAGGAAGAGAAAGTCCGAAGAGCCATCAAGCGGTACCTGAAATGCGTGTTGACCCAACCCAACCCTTTGGCCCCACTGGTTCTTCCTCCTGCAGATTGTCTGCTCTCCAGTTTGTCCTTTGATGGGGCTGGCAAGGACATCCCCACCTACCGATCGGCCTTCAGGAACATCAGTTCCCTCCTGAAATCAGGTTGGCACCTTCTCTTTCATTCAACGCTTGAGGAGCATTACTACATGGTGGGCCAGTACAGGTTCTCCACGTTCTACTTGGAGAAAGAGATGATAGAAGAGGCAGTGAGACAGGCTGGTTTTGTCATTAAGTGGATTGAGAGGACCAGGAACACCCTTCCCCCTTCTCTAGTTGATGGGAAGGTGAGATGTGTCGTTCTTGCTGAGAAATGTAGCCCGTAAAATAAGGCACCTACTGATGTAATACCCAGACGTTTCCCCAACTATGGTTATGATTTTGTTATACAACATAGGGAACGTGCACACAACGTGGCTTCTGTGCTCTTTTGCATGCCTAATAGGCATGTAGGAAATGGCTCTGTGTGTAAGAAAGTAACATCTTGCATCTCTCTGTGTGTGTATTGGTTTGTGTGTGTGTGTGTGTGTATTGGTGTGCAGTGACACTCTGCAAAGGAGAGAAAGGAAAGTGGATGGACAGGACTCCAAAAGCTGGAAGACTCGACTGCTTGGAAGAAATATAATGCTGCTCTCCAGCACAGGAGTTAGGAAGGAAAGGAAAACACAAAAGCTTTTCTACAAGAGAAAACCTTCAAGCTCCCCAAAGCACCCTTCCATCTCCCCCCTCCCTCTCACAAAGGACCCCAAAAGAATCTCTGCTCTGTAGGGTGATCAGAGCAGGAGGTGGATCTGGATCTTGGAAGACCTGGCCCCAAAGACCTTGGTCTCTGCCAGGCCTCTCCTGCCCTCTGGCAAGAGGACCCACTCCCCTCCTTTGGCGGGAGAGGAAAGAAGTTTTCTGCTGCCTCTTTTCCAGGGGAGAACATCTGAGGGAGAGGACTGGTCAGATGATGAGTTCAAATCCCTCTGCAGGAGGTGAGCAAAACGATCAGGCTGCAGCCTGCAAAAGAGAGCTTTGTTGAGAAACCAATCCGTAAGAGAAATCAGGGGGAGGAGCTAACCAAGATAAAAATATGATAAAACTCAGAACTTGAAAGCAGTTGGCAAAAGAGTTTCTGGGATGATGGAGGAGCCTTTCACTGAGGGAGAGTTCTATGCCAAGAATTTGGTTACCAAAGATTATCTGGAAACATATTATAAAGTTAACTTTGAGGATGAGAATGGAGTGAATAAGCTTCGAACTTTTTTCCTGAAAGGGGCCCACAGGGCGTTCACCATAGGTAAGTCTTGACTTTCTCAACTTTAACCTCAAAGTGAGGGAGCCTTGTTGACTGAGATGCTCAGCATGGCCATTTCTTCCTGAGGGAGGGGTAAACGAGTGGGTTGGAGACAGGTTCATGGGAATGCTAAGAAGGGAAGGGGTTGCCAGATGGTCAGATGCCCTCTAGGATGCTCTTCGAAGGGCATCTGGTGCACGTTAGATGGGAAAATTGGCACCAGTAGCCAGAATAGCAGATAAAAAGGACCCAAAGCAGACTAAGCTTGGAAAAACCTGTGCTTGTCTTGGGCTCCAGATGGCATCAAGGGAAACACCCTGATCGACATTGGTACTGGCCCAACCATGCACCAGTTCCTCTCCGCCTGTGAGTCCTTCCGGGAGATCATAGCCAGTGATTACTCCCTCCAGAACCGGGAGGAGGTGCAGCGATGGCTGAAGAAGGAGCCGGGGGCTTTTGACTGGACCCCCATCGTGAAATACGTCTGTGAGCTGGAGGGAGACAGGTAGGTATAATTATGATTTTGACACCTTTCAAGACTCAGATTAATTAAGATTCAACTAGAAAAGGCAACCAGATCCTTTTCTTTCAATTTTGGCTAATCTGTCCATGTCTGAAAATGTAGCAGGAGAGACTTTGCAATCAAGAGCTTAATGGGGAATTATTGTGGAGACAGGAAGAGTCCACACTTAAGAATCTTCATTAGCTGTTGCCGAAATTGATACGTGGCTTTTGTGTCCATTCTGCTAGGAAAGCAAAGAGGCAACAAACGCACAGTTCCTTCTGAGCAGATGGGAAGTGGAGAACCAGTTGTTCCAGACTTGGTCTCTGTTTCAATTATTCTGCAGTGCTTCAGAAGGACCTACAGGGTTATCTTCTCCTCAATGGTCCATGTCTTCTTTGGATTTCCTTCTCCTGGTGGGACCTGTATCTAAACAGGGTCTCTCTAGCCAAAGCTCTCCATTGTCTTCCATCTTTGTTTCTTCTTGCGTTGGACTCAGAAAGACGAGTACCAAACTTCGCAGCCTATTCAGCTCTCCACACCTTGATGTTCTCCTCCTTGTGTCAATTGGCACATTGCTCAGTGGACTCACCCACTAACCTAATAAGAAAAATGTGGTTCTTCAGTTGCCAGTTCCAACTGGAGAAAAGCGGTGGGAATCCACGTTCTGCTCAGGAGTGAATTTACTGAATACATAAATTGACAATTTGCAGAGCAACCCTGAGGTGCCAGAGAGGAGGCTGTGGCTGCCATTATCTTTTTGCATCACAATATTTTATTCAGAGACATAAGTCATGGTATTTTTATGATGACATAATCACACAGGAAAACATTATTAATTTATTGAAATAACTGATAGCACCCTCTCCATCTGTGAGATACGTGGTGCCAAGACAAAGAGATTGGTGACCACGGTGGAAGCTACATGGGGACCCAATTCTAATCCACTGGGGAATACACTCTAATCCACTGTGTCCGCTGGGGAATTTTGGGATCTGAATCCCGTAGATCATTAGAGCTGCCAAGGTTGAGGATTTTTCAATCCAGGTAAGAAGGAAATTTGCCCAGAAGAGAACTTTCCTGTTTTTCAAGGACTGCAGACCTGGGAAACCTGACCTATCTCCACCCATGAAAAGAAGGGCAACTCCAGAGTGTCCAAGGTTTGGAGGTAGGCAGGTCATATTCTTCCTGTCTTTTCCCCCAGGGACAAATGGCCAGAGAAGGAAGAGAAACTCCGAAGATACATCAAGCAGTACCTGAAATGCGACGTGACCCAATCCAACCCTTTGGCCCCGCTGGTTCTTCCTCCTGCAGATTGTCTGCTCTCCAGTTTGTGCTTTGAGGCAGCTTGCAAAGACATCCCCACCTACCAATCGGCCTTCAGGAACATCAGTTCCCTCCTGAAACCAGGGGGGCATCTCCTGTTTTACTCAGTGCTTGAGGGAAATTACTACATGATAGGCCAACGCAAGTTCTCTGCCCTCTACTTGGAGAAGGGGGTGGTTGAAGAGGCAGTGAGACAGGCCGGCTTTGTCATTAAATGGATTGAGGAGTCCAGGATCAATTTCCCTCCTTCTCTATCCGATGGGAAGAAGCTGTGCATTCTTCTTGCCCAGAAATGTAGCCCATGAAAATTAGTCAGCTGTTGCTGTAACACCCAGGGGTTTCCCCAATAATTGTTGTGATTTTGTTATTCAACTTAGGGAAAGCACACACCACGTGGCTTCTGTGATCTTTTCCACGCCCTTCCTAGTAGGAAAATGTAGGAAATGGCTCTGTGTGTAATAAAATGACACCTTGCCTCTGTGTGTGTGTGTTGGTTGGTTTCTGCTTTCCTTGTGTTGTGTCTCTCAATGGATCCTCTGGGGGGCATGGAAGGGGCAGTATCCATGGATCGTGCTTCCAGGAAAGAGGAGGGCATCTTAGGAGAGAATAGGCAAGACGCACTGGGGGAATTATCAGGAACATTTTTCTTTGCAGTCCCCAAATATCTCATTTTGCTGAATCCAGTCTCGTTTTTGCTGGCTTCTCCTTGCGGGGCAACTTATATCCCCTCCGTTTCAGCTTTTGGAGGGTTACCAACTGGCCAGCAGGCGGACGCATCCCAGGTCCCTCAAGCTGATTGCTTTCCAAGATTCTGGTGGCTGGAATGAATCAAGAGGAGTCTGCTTTCAGATAAAGACCTTACACAAGAGGGGTTCTTCCCATGGAAAGCTCAGGCGAAGCAGCTCCTCCTGTCT
>WNWU01000071.1:3243525-3260139 GCA_012654045.1 Ptyas mucosa
AGACAGGAGGAGCTGCTTCGCCTGAGCTTTCCATGGGAAGAACCCCTTGTCAGCGTTCCAGAACAAACCCCAACTCCAAGTAAAGATTCTGAAGCAACCATTTTTCAAAGTTCTATTGACTAGAATAGGTAAACTGGCACTTCTGGGAAAACCCGAATCTGAGAAGTCCAGGTTTTCCCTCAGTAAATCAAAACCCCCAAAACCATCCCTTCACTCCTCAGTCGACCACATGCTCCAATTAATGTCCGTCCCATCTCGAGACAGCACTCTGACCACTCCTCCTCTAGATGCAGGATCGCCCTGACCTTGACTGACAGGAAGAATGCTATTATCTCTAAAGACAACCCTTCTACTAAATCTCCCCTCCTACTTTCCCACACATGAGAAGATGACAGCATGGAAGCTTCCAGCAGTAATATGGCTTCCAAAGCTGAAGAAGAATGTAGCCAGTTCACTGTCTCTCCTGGGCAAATGGGAAGTGGAGAACCAGTTGTTCCACACTCAGTCTCTGTCCTAATTCTTCTGCAGGGCTTCAGAAGGACCTTCAGGGTCATCTCCTCCTCAGTGGTCCATGTCTTCTTTGGGCCTCCCCTTCCCAAACTCTCTCTCCTGGTGGGACCTGTATCCCAGCAGGGTCTCTCTAGCCAAAGGCCTCCATTGGCTTCCATCTTTGTTATATATTTGTTTCTTCCTGCGTTGGACTCAGAAAGACCAGTACCAAACTTTGCAACCTTGATGTTCTCCTCCTTGTTTCAATTGGCACATTGCCCAGTGGACTCACCCACTAACCTAATAAGAAAAATGTGGTTCTTCAGTTGCCAGTTCCAACTGGAGAAAAGCGGTGGGAATCCACGTTCTGCTCAGGAGTGAATTAACTGAATTTATTAATTGACTGTTTCCAGAGCAATCCTAAGGTGCCAGAGAGGAGACATCATCATACAAAGGCTGCCATTATCTTTTCGCGTCCCAACCTTTTATCCAGGGACATAAGTCATGGTATTTCTATGATGACATAGTCATTCATAGCTATTATTAATTGATTGAAATAATTTTTAGCATCCTCATCATCTGTGACGTACCAAGACAAAGATTTGTGATTGTGGTGGCATCTACATGGGGACCCAACCCGAGACCAGTGTTCCTTGTGCTGTCTGGGGAATTCTGGGAGTTGAAAGCCATACATCTTAAGAGCTGCCAAAGTGGAGGAACACTGTCCTTGACCTTTCCAGACTGATATTTGAACCTAGGCAAGAAGGGAGTGTCGAGTCCCAATCTAGAACTCGACATACTTTGTGGGGAAGCGCGTGACCCGGTTACCAGTGAGACTGACAGGGCAGGTGGTAGGAACAAACCAGGGGTGAAATGCTACCAGTTTGGGCCGGTTCGCCTGAACCGGTAGTAAAATATGCTACTGGTTCGCTGAACCGGTAGTAAAAAACGTAAAAAAAAAACTTATGACAATCTGCTGAGTGACGCTCGATCGTCAGAACTTTTTTTTAAAAACTTTTTAGGCATTTTTTTACCACTGGCTGGCTCCGGCAAATAGGTAGTAAAAAAATGCTTTAAAAAAATAAAAGAAAGAGGCTCTGATGATCAAAGCTGTGCCGCGCAATCGTCGGAACCTTTTTTAAAAACTTTTTAAAAGCATTTTTTACTACCTATTCGCCTCAGCCAGTAGCAAAAAATGCTTTTAAAAAGTTTTTTAAAAGGTTCCCACATGCACCACAGCTAATCACACCCCCATCCACATGCGTGCTGTTCTACTTACCTTTCCAAGCCTTCCTTGGGTGCGCACTATGTGTGTGCACACACAGTGCATGTTTGGCACATGTGTGGCTAGAGAACCAGTAGTAAACCAGTTCAGATTTCACCACTGGAACAAGCTTCAGCCAGCGGATGGTGGGCAAGTGATTGCAGAGCGGATTCCGGGCCCTGGCATGGCAGGCGACGGCGGATGACATCATGGAGCACCGTGGAGCCATGCCGGGTGGTTATTTCAAAAACCCGATGAATATCTCCTCCACCTTGATAAATCCCATGACCCTTGGCATGGCTCAGGCTGCCCCATTTTTTAAGGATGCTGCAATCTGCAGAACAGAAGTTGTGGAGCAGGTCAGGACGAGGAACCACAGCTGGCAAAGAGACAGAACAAGGCAGGGGCCAGGCTACCTTCCTGCACTCGTGCCCAAAAGAGGTGGCCAGTTGGCCAAGGGTTTTAGTGCCAAAGGAGAAGAATGGTGGGTTGGTACAGAGCTGAGCTGTCCATGCATATCTGGTGTTGGACGGCATCTCCAAGGAGCTTACATCAGACAGATCATATTAGATTTTACATTCTCACATCAGGGGTGAAATTCTGAGAGTTGAAGTCCACTCCTCTTAAAGTTGCCAGGGTTGAGAAATGCTGATCTACAGGTTCTGGACTTAAGTGCAGGAGAGTAATAAAGTAGAAGCTTAAATAGAAGCTACTCCCTAGTTGCTATAATTAGCAGCTCTTTTGGAGCCAAATAAGCAGGAAACAAGGGATAGGCTGATTAGGGCAAACATTGGGATGTTTTAAGAAATCAACTTGGAATTCAGAATTCTGAAAAGAAAAGGAAGAGAGGTTGTCCTAAAGGAGAGGAGGAATCAGGAGCAGAACTGAAGCCCAGATGAAATGGGGGCCATGGCAAGAGAAATAGCTTAGGGGGGGAGGGGATAAAAGAAAAGGTCCCTCTCCTCCCACCCCTGTCCCGTCACTCTCTGCAAAGGAGAGGAGAGAGAGAGAGAGATGGAGATTAATCCAAAAGCTGGAAGACTCGACTGCCAGGCAGAATTATAATGCTGCTCTCCAGCACAGGAGTTCGGAAGAAAACAAAAATACAAAAACTTTTCTGCAAGAGAAAATCTTCAAATGCCCGCAAGCCCCCTTCTACTTGCCCCCTCCATCTCACAAAGGACCCCAAAAGACACTCTGTTCTGTAGGGTGATCAGAGCAGGATTTTGAAGACCTGGCCCCAAAGACCCTATTCTCTGCCAGGCTTCTCCTGCCTTCTGACAAGAGGACCCACTCAGAGAGGAAGGAGGCCTTCTGCTGACTCTTTTCCAGGGGAGAACATCTGATTACATAAAAGGGAGAGGACAGCCCAGGTCCTGGCTTCAAATCAGTTGGCAGGCGGTGGGCAAAAAGATCAGGCTGCAGCCTGCAACAGGGGGTGGAGCTAACCAAGATAAAAATATAATAAAACTCAGACCTTGAAAGCAGTTGGCAAAAGACTTTCTAGGATGATGGAGGAGCCTTTCACAGAGGGGGAGTTCTATATTGAGAATTTTCTTCCCAAAGATTATCTGGAAACATATTATAAACTTAATGTTGAAGATGATCAGATTTTAACCTGTTTCCTGAAAGGGGCCCACAGGGCATTCAGCCTAGGTAAGTGCTGGCTTTCTCAATTTTCCACTCAAGGTGAGGGACGCTTGTTGGTCAGAGATGGTCAGGAGGAGCCAGGAGGCACAACGCAAGCTCATTTGTTCATATTCACCCTTGGAATGTGGGATCCAGTTTTGGCCACCATGGTATAAAACAGATGTTGAGAGTCTAGAACGAGAGCATAGAAGAGGGGGATGGAAGCTAAAACATACGATGAATGGTTGCAGGAATTGGGAATGTCTAATCTAGCGAAGAGAAAGGCTAGAGGTGACACGATAGCAGTCTCTCAGTTCCAAACACTGAGAACAATTAACCAGTGGAACAGCTGGCCACCAATGTGGGTGCTCCATCACTGGAGAATTTTAAGAACGGATTAGACAGACATTTGTCCAGAATGATAGGGTCTCCTGCATGTCCAGGAGAAGTTGAAACAGTTTACAGACAATTGTCTTGTGGACAAAAGTTTTCACATGTCTGTTCTTCTTGAGAAATGAGAAAATGGCTGGGTTGGAAACAGGTTCATGGGAATGCAAAGAAGAGAAGGGGTTGTTGCCATGTGATCAGGGGGCCTCCAGGAAGTTCTCTGAAGGGCTCCTGGGGCTTCTTCTGGGGCAGCTCAGATGGGAAAATAGGTACCAGTGTGCAGAATAGCGGATAGGAAGCACCCAAAGCAAACTGAGCTTGAAAAATTCTGAATTTGGCTTGATGGGCTCCAGATGGCATCAAGGGAGACACCCTGATCGACATTGGCAGTGGCCCAACCATCCACCAGTTCCTCTCCGCCTGCGAGTCCTTCCGGGAGATCATAGCCACCGATTACATTGTCCAGAACTGGGAGGAGATGCGGCGATGGCTAAAGAAGGAGCCGGGGGCTTTTGACTGGACCCCCGTCGTGAAATATGTCTGTGAGCTGGAGGGAGACAGGTAGGTAGAGGAAGAAGGTAGCTTTTCCTTTGAAAGTCTTTAAGATTAATTAAGATTCAACTAGAGAAGGCAACCAGATCCTTTTCTTCCAACTTTGGTTAATCTGTCCATGTATGAAAATGCAGCAGGAGAGATTTTGCAATCGGGAGCTTAACAGGGGAATAATTGTGCAGATCAGAAGAGTCCACATTGAAGCACCAAAAGGAAGGGACTCTCTTTCAGGAAGCTTCACCAGCTACTGCTGAGATAGATGTGCCCACTGTGGTAAGAAAGCAAATTGGCAACCCGTTCACTGTCTCTCCTGGGCAAATGGGAAGTGGAGACTCAATTCTTCCAGGTTCAGTCTCTGTTTCCAGTGCTTCAGAAGGACCTGCAGGGTCATCTCCTCCTCAATGGTCCATGTCTTCTCTGGGTCCGAGTGCTTCTTTTCCAGCCACTTCCTACTGGAGAAAGGCTGGCATTACCTATTTCCATCCTGACCTTAAATCATGGGATTTTTAGGATGACGTAGTCGTAAATGGCTCATTATTAATTTATTGAAATAATTTATAGTGCCCTCTCCATCTGTCAGGTAGGTAGTGCCAAGATGAAGATTGGGGACCGCGGTGACTGTGGTGGCAGCTACATGGGGACCCAACCTTAATTGAATGTTCCTTGTAGTGGTTGGGAAATTTTGGGATCTGAAGCCCGTATATCTTAAGATTTCCCAAGGTTGAGGAATACTGCCCTTGGCTTTTCCAGACTGATATTTGAATCCAGGCAAGAAGGAGGTTTTCTAGAAAGAAGAACTTTCCTGTTTTTGAAGGACAGCAGACCTGGGAAACCTGACCTATCTCCATCCATGAAAAGAAGGGAAACTCCAGAGTGACCAAGGTTTGGAGGTAGGCAGGTCATATTCTTCCTGTTTTTCCCCCCCAGGGACAAATGGCCAGAGAAGGAAGAGAAAGTCCGAAGAGCGGTCAAGCGGTACCTGAAATGCGATGTGACCCAACCCAACCCTTTGGCCCCGCTGGTTCTTCCTCCTGCAGATTGTCTGCTTTCCAGTTTGTGCTTTGATGGGGCTTGCAAGGACATCCCCACCTATCAATCGGCCTTCAGGAACATCAGTTCCCTCCTGAAACCAGGGGGGCACCTTCTCTTTCATTCAACGCTTGAGGAGCATTACTACATGGTGGGCCAACACAGGTTCTCTGCCCTCTACTTGGAGAAGGAGATGGTCGAAGAGGCAGTGAGACAGGCTGGCTTTGTCATTAAGTGGATTGAGGAGTCCAGGATCAACCTCCACCCTTCTCTAGCCGATGGGAAGAAACTGTGCATTCTTCTTGCCCAGAAACGTAGCCCATGAAAGTTAGACAGCTGTCAATGTAACACCCAGAGATTTCCCCAACCTTCATAATGAATCTGTTATTCCAGTTAAGGAAAGCACAGACAACATGGCTTCTATGCTCTTTTCCATGCCGTTCCTAGTAGGCATCTGGCAAATGGCTCTGTGTGTAATAAAGTAACACCTTGCCTCTGTGTGTGTGTGTTGGTTTCTGCTTTCTTTGTGTTGTGTCTCTCTGTTTTCTAAGTACGTGGTTTCTCTGGGCATGTGTTGCCCTGGGCTGCCCTCAGCCCTGCCCTCTCTGTGGCTGCTCTCCTCCAAGTCAGAGCCACCCATCCCTCTCTCTCTGCTGCCCCAAATGATCGGCAATGCTGAGCCAGATCAGCCATGGGGCCACCGCTGGCTGCGGGAGGTGAGAGGGCAGCCTTCCTCAGCCCCCTTGCTCTTACCCATTTTGCCTCTGCCAGGGCCCCACCTCTAAGTGTCTCCCACCCACATCTGGCTCTCACAGGGTTGAGGAAAACATATTGCACTTCAGTTCTTTGGCCAGGCAGGGCCAGCAATGCTTCCAGTTTAGAGAGTCTGCTAGAGTTTTTCTGCAGGTGGGGTCTTTCCAGGAAACAGGGGAGGATGCTTTGCAAAGCAGCTGCATGCCAGAGATAGTTCAGGATGATGAACCAATCCAAGAGGCAACCGGTTGGCCAAGTTTTGGTGTCAAAGGAGAAAAATGATGGGTTATTGAGGAATGTATCTATAAGGGTAGTCAGGAGGTGGAGCTCGCAAAACCAAAGTATAATAATCCTCAGAAGATGAAAGGAACAAGCAGAAGTCAGTAAAAGTGTATCTGGGAAGATGGAAGAGCCTTACACAGGGAAAGATTTTTATGCTGAGCATTTTGATCCCAGAGACCATCTGGAAAAGTACTATGAAGTTAGCCTTGTGGATGAAGGAATGGGTCAGTTTCTCACCTTTTTGCTGAAAGGGGCCCACAGGGCATTCAGTGTAGGTAAGTCTTGACTTCCCCAATGTTAACCTCAACCTAAGGGATGCTTGTTGATCTGTGATGGTCGGGTGGAGCCAATAATAATAATAATAATAATAATAATAATAATAATAATAATAATAATATTTAATTTGTATCCCGCCCTTCTCCCAGAAGGGACTCAGGGCGGTGGACAGCCAGAATTAAAATACATACAGTACAAAAATTAAGATAAATTAAAAGATATTAAATCGATCGGCCTCCCAATTTAAAACCCCAAGTCTATAAAATTCAAAATTCCGATTTAAAACTATTTAAGTTAGGCCGGCTTGCTGGAATAAGTAAGTCTTCAAGGCTTTGCGGAAGGTACGAAGGTCTGGGATCAGTCTTATTCCAGGAGGTAGCTCATTCCATAGGGCGGGTGCCCCCACAGAGAAGGCTCTCCCCCTGGGGGCCGCCAGCCGACATTGCTTGACTGACGGCACCCTGAGGAGGCCCTCTCTGTGAGAGCATATTGGCCGGTGGGAGGTTATTGGTAGCAGCAGGCGGTCTCGTAAGTACCCTGGCCCTAAGCCATGGAGCGCTTTAAAGGTGAGAACCAATACCTTAAAGCGCACCCGGAAGACCAACGGGAGCCAATGCAGCTCGCGCAGGAGAGGCATTACATGGGAGCGCCCCGTCGCTCCCATAATCACCCACGTGGCCGCATTCTGAACCAGTTGGAGCCTCCGGGTGCTCCTCAAGGGGAGCCCCATGTAGAGAGCGTTGCAGTAGTTCAGGCGAGATGTAACGAGGGCATGAGTGACCGTGCATAAGGAGTCCCAATCCAGAAAGGGGCGCAACTGGCGTATCAGGCGAACCTGATAAAAAGCCCTCCTGGCCACGGCCGTCATGTGCTCTTCTAAAGACAGCCGTGTGTCCAGGAGGATGCCCAAGTTGCGAGCTCCCTCTGTAGGGGCCAATAACTCACCCCCAATAGCCAGCGATGGCACCAGCTGGTTATATTGGGACGCCGGTATCCACAGCCACTTGGTCTTGGAAGGGTTGAGTCGAAGCCTGTTCCTCCCCATCCAGACCTGCACGGCCTCCAGACACTGGGACATCACTTCGAGGGCATCATTGGGGGGGTCTGGGGTGGAAATGTACAGCTGAGTATCATCAGCGTACAGATGACATCGCACCCCAAAACCACGGATGATCTCACCCAGCAGCTTCACATAAATGTTGAACAGGAGCGGCGAGAGGACCGACCCTTGCGGCACCCCGCAAGCAAGGCGCCTCGAGGTCGACCTCTGCCCCCCTGCCAACACAGACTGCAACCGGTCAGAGAGATAGGAGGAGAACCACCGCAGCACGGTGCCTCCCACCCCCAATCCCCCCAACCGGTGCAGCATGATACCATGGTCGATGGTATCAAAAGCCGCTGAGAGATCTAACAGGACCAGAACAGAGGAACAACCCCTGTCCCGGGGCCTCCAGAGATCATCCACCAATGCGACCAATGCCGTCTCCATGCTGTACCCAGGCCTGAAGCCGGACTGGCATGGATCTAGATAGACGCTTTCATCCAGGTACTGTGGGAGCTGGCGCGCAACCACACTCTCGACAACCTTCGCAATAAAGCGAAGGTTGGAGACTGGACGGTAGCAGCAAACAACAAGAAGGAGGCAGATCTCAAAGTCATGCCTTCATCTCACAATTCTGCTTTGTAACCTGCCCCACTTAGTTGTCCTCTTGAGGGTACAAACAGCCAAGTAATGAAAGTAGCTTACAAAAGGCAGATGCCAAAATGGTCGCAAACATCCCTTCCAATCCTGTAATTTTATGCACGATTACTTGAACTTTTCTGCAGACTGATCTGGAAATGAAACAGGAGGAGAAAGATTTCCCCAATCTCTTTCCCATGTGTTTATTTCTTCCTAAGAGTGGGGAAACAGGTGAGTTGGGAATAGGTTCATGGGAATGCTAAGAAGGGAAGGGGTTGCCAGGTGATCAGGGGGCTTCAGGATACTCTTCGAAGGGCTTCTTGTGCTTCTGGGGCAGTTTAGATGGGGGAAATGGGCACCAGCATGCAGCATAGCAGATGTGAAGGACGCAAAGCAGGCTGACGTTAAAAAACTCTGTGGTTGGGTTGATGGGCTCCAGATGGCATCAAGGGAGACACCCTGATCGACATTGGCAGTGGCGCATCCATCCACCAGTTCCTCTCCGCCTGCGAGTCCTTCCGAGAGATCATAGCCACCGATTACGCTGACCAGAACCGGGAAGAGATGCAGCGATGGCTGAAGAAGGAGCCGGGGGCTTTTGACTGGACCCCCATTGTGAAATACGTCTGTGAGCTGGAGAGAGACAGGTAGGTAGAGAAAGAAGGTAGCTTTTCCTTTGAAAGTCTTTAAGACTATAAGATTAATTAAGATTCAACTAAAGGAGGCATCCAGATCAATGATGGGATTCAAATAATTTAACTGGTTCTCTGCCCTAATGATTTCTTCCAACAACCAGTTCACCAAACTGCTCAGAAAGTTATCAACCGGTTCTCCCAAAGTGGTGTAAACTGGCTGAATCCCACCATTGAACCAGATTCTTTTCTTTCAACTTTGGCTAATCTGTCCATGTATGAAAATGCAGCAGGAGAGATTTTGCAATCGGGAGCTTAACAGGGGAATAATTGTGCAGGCCAGAAGAGTCCACATTGATGTAGCAAAGAGGACTCTCTTTCAGGAAGCTTCACTAGATTCTGCCAAGATTGAGACATGGCTTTTGTGTCCATTCTGCTAGGGAAAAAACAGTGGCAAGAGGCCCAAAGTTTCTTCTGAGAAGATGGGAAATGGAGAACCAGTTGTTCCAGACTTGGTCTCTGTTTAAATCTTCTGCGGGATCTGCAGGGTCCTCTCCTCCTCAATGATCCATTTCTTCTTTGCATCTCCCCTTCCCAAGCTTTCACTCCTAGTGGGATATCTATCCATACAGGGTCACACTAGCCAACACTCCATTGGCTTCCAACTCAGTTTCTTCTTGCATCGAACTCAGATAGATGAATAATCAAAGTTTGCAGCCTATTCAACCCTCCACACCTTGATGTTCTCTTCCTTGTTTCAATTAGCACATTGCCCAATGGACTCAACCATTACTCTCGCCCATTAACCTGATAAGGCCACCAGTGGCTCTTCTCCTGCCACTTCCTACTGGTGAAAAGCAGTGAGAATCCATGTTCTGCTCAGGAGTGAGTTAAATGAACATTTAAATTGAACATTTCCAGAGCAACCCTAAGGTGCCAGTGAGGAGACATCACCAAGAAAGGCTGCCATCACCTATTTCCACCTTGATATTTATCCAAGGACAGAAGTCATGAATTTCTTATGATGACATAGTTAATCAGGGCTCATAATTAGTTTATTGACATTAATTATGCCCCTCCTCCCCATCAGTGAGGTAGATGGTACCAAGACAAAGAGATTGGTGACTGCCTTGGAAGCTACATGTCTGTAGCTTTCCATGGGGAACACTCAAGATTGGTACCCCTCATGTTGTCTGGGGAATTCTGGGAGTTGAAACACATACATCTTAAGAGTGGCCAAGGTGGGGGAACACTGTCCTCAACCTTTCCAGACTGATATTTGAATCCAGACAAGAAGGAAATTTTCTAGAGAGAAGGGATTTCCTGTTTTTGAAGGACAGCAGACCTGGGAAACCTGACCTATCTCCATCCATAAAAATGAAGGGCAACTCCAGAGTGACCAAGTCATATTCTTCCTCTCTTTCTCCCTAGGCAAAGATGGCCAGAGAAGGAAGAGAAAGTCCGAAGAGCGGTCAAGCGGTACCTGAAATGTGATGTGACCCAACCCAACCCTTTGGCCCCGCTGGTTCTTCCTCCTGCAGATTGTCTGCTCTCCAGTTTGTGCTTCGATGGGGCTTGCAAAGACATCCCCACCTACCGATCGGCCTTCAGGAACATCAGTTCCCTCCTGAAACCAGGGGGGTACCTCCTGTTTTATTCAACCCTTGAATCGCACTATTATATAGTTGGCCAACACAGGTTCTCTAACATTTACCTGAAAAAGGAGATGGTAGAAGAGGCAGTGAGACAGGCTGGCTTTGTTATTAAATGGATTGAGGAGACCAGGATCAACTGCCCCCCACCCAAAGCAGATGGGAAGGGGCGATGCATCCTTCTTGCCCAGAAATGCAGTCCGTGAAAATTAGGCAGCTGTTGTGTAACACCCAGACTTGTCCAACCATTGTTATGATTTTGTTCCACAAGTTAGGGAAAACACATGGCATATGCCTCCTGGGATCCTTCTCATGCCTTTCCTAGAAGGCACATAGGAAATGGTGAATAGGAAATTGCTCTGTGCGTAATAAAGTGACATCTTGCCTCTGTGTTTGTGTGTTGGTTTGTGCTTTCCTTGTATTATGTTTCTCTGTTTTCTAGGTACGTGGATTCTCTGTGTATGTGTTGCCCTGTGATGCCCTCGGCCCTGCCCATTCTGAGGCTGCCCTCCCTTCTACTCAGCTACCCTCCCAGGAGCCGAGGGGTGGCCCTCTCTGTGGCTGCTCTCCTCCAAGTCAGAGCCACCCATCCCTCTCTCTCTGCTGCCCCAAATGACCGGCAATGCTGAGCCAGATCAGCCACGGAGCCACCACTGGCTGCTGGGAGGTGAGAGGGCAGCCTTCCTCAGCCCCCTTGCTCTTACCCTCTTTGCCTCTGCCCAGGGCCCCACCTCTAAGTGTCTCCCACCCACACCTGGCTCTCACAGGGGTGAAGAAAACATGTTGCACTCCAGTTCTTTGGCCAGGCAGGGCCAGCGAGGCTTCCAGCTGAGAGAGTCTGCTAGAGTTTGCCTGCAGGTGGGGTCTTTCCAGGAAACAGGGGAGGATGTTTTGCAAAGCAGCTGCATGCCAGAGCTGGTTCAGGATGATCCACTCCTCCACCTTGAAAGGTCCCGTGACGCTTGGCATGGCCCAGACTGCCCACATGCGCCCTTGTGCCAGGCACCTCCCTATGCAATCTGCAGAAGCAGAAATTGTGGAGCAGGTCGGGACAAGGAACTGCAGCTGGCAATGAGGCAGAACAAGGCAGGGGCCAGGCTACCTTCCTGCACTCGTGCCCAAAAGAGGCCACCGGTTGGCCAGGTTTTGGTGCCAAAGGAGAAAAACGATGGGTTGGTGCAGAGTTGAGCTGCCTTCACTTGACAGTCAGTGTGTGCCAAGCTGGTTTTGTGGCCCATCGGATGAGTGAGGCAGCAGAAGGTTTTTTTTTTTTTTTTGGTGCCAAAGTTGCCTGCTCTTCCTGGGCACAAATGCTCCTTCTGAACCCCAGGCAGCCCCAGGCTCTGCTGGGTGAGTCAGTTGGTCTTTATGACTCCAGAAGCTGCTTTGGTTCCTTGGCAGCTCAAAGGAGGGTTGACTTCAAAGCCTGGAATTCCCCCATGAAAATTAGCTATGAAAATAATTGATTTATTCCCTGGGAACTGAGAAATGCCTTTCTTTTACTTTGGGGTCCTGGATTATGACTTCATTTCAACTCCCCCTGAGGCCCCTTTGGCATGGGATCCAGGCTTGCAACCCCGAATGCCCTCTTGTGTTTCCCTCTGCTCTGCAGCCTTCCAGGTCTCTCACTGGACTAAGTCAGGATGCCACAGCCATGAGACACTAAAGGGATTCTGCTGCCCTCTGCAAAGCTGCTCTCCAGGGAACCCGGCCCCTGGCACTGGCATCCGGTCCCAAAATAGAAAGGCTGTTACCTTCCCCAGTCCTAAGTGCCAAGGAAGAATTAGACAGGCGTGGAATTGGCCCATGAGGCTAACATATAATTATATCGCACACAGTGTGATCAGTCTTGTACAGTTATTTTTGACCAACGTATTCATTCTGGTACATATATAATGTCTCATTCCGGGTCTACTTAGCCTAATTGTTTCGTGTTCTGACTCCCACCTTGTGTTTCCAGCCATTGATAAAATCTGTTCTATGTGTCATAATATTCTGTCTCTCCTTTGTTTTTTAATTCTAACATTAATCTATCCATTTCTGTGCATACTAATATCTTCCTTATTATCTCCTTTTCTGTAGGGGTGTTTTCACTTTTCCATAGCTGAGCATATACCATTCTGTATAGTATTAGGTATATTGACCCTTTAGTACAGCCATCTGTTATAATGCCTAATAGAAATAGTTCAGTGTTAAATTGTATACGTTGTCCAACCATTCTTTCTAGCCACATCTAAATTTGTAACCAAAATTTCCTTGCTTTTTTACAGGTCCACCACATGTGATAGCATGTACCTGGTGATTGTTTACATTTCCAACATTTGGGGATGTGTTGCTAAACATTTTAGCCAATCTTGCCAAGGGAAGATGCCACCTGTAGAACATTTTATAAAGATTCTCTTTATATGATGTGGCCAATGTCAATTTCCGGTTTCTTTCCCAAAGTTTTTGCCAGTTATCCAAATCAATGTTATATCCAAAATTTTTAGCCCGTACAACCATTGTCTCTTTAACTTGTTCTTCCTCCATTTTATAGTCTAGTAAATATTTATATGTTGTCTTTATCAATTTGTCTTCGGTCCCCACTAGTAGTTTATTTAATATTGTTAATTCTCTATACATACCCCATATTTTCACATCCTTCATGTAACATGATTGTATTTGCGGGTATGACCACCACTCCAATCCCATCCCTTGTTCTTTTAATTCTAAGCTGGTTTTCAATTCGCACTTCTCGTTTAATATATCCTTATATGAAACAATTTTTTCCATGTTTATAAGCTTTGGGTGTATCAATGCTTCTAAGGTTCAGAACCAGACTGGTATTTTCATATAATTGTTTGATTTTATTCCATGCCGCTAATAATGCATTTCTTATGTAATGCCTTTGAAAGTATTGATGTGCTGTGCTTCTCCCATACCAAAGAAATGCATGCCACCCTAGCTGGATATCATTTATTTATTTTATTTATTATATAAACTTTGTATGCCGCCCTATCTCCAAGGGCCCAGGGTGGCTCACAATGACAATTGACAAGCGACTGTTAAAACAACAAATACACATAAAAATCTAAAAAGTATTTAAAAAAAATTAAAATATACTACCCCATCAGTCCAGGCCAGGGGACATAAATAACCAGGTTTTCAATTCACGGCGGAAGGTACGGAGGTCAGGGGCCAACCGGAGCCCCAAGGGAAGTTGATTCCAAAGGGTGGGGGCGCCCACTGAGAAGGCTCTACCCCTGGGGGTCACCAGACGACATTGTCTGACTGACGGCACCCTGACTAGGCCCTCTCTGTGAGAGCGTACCGGGCGATGGGAAGTTGACGCTGGTTGCAGGTGGTCCGACAAATAACCTGGACCTAAGCCATAAAGGGCTTTATAGGTTAACACCAGCACCTTGAATCTCACCCGGAGGGCAATCGGCAACCAATGCAAGCCGCGCAGGAGTGGTGTAACATGGGAGTATCGGGTCCCTCCCGCAACAATCCGCACGGCCGCATTCTGCACCAGCTGAAGCCTCTGGGTGGTCCTCAGGGGCAGCCCCAGGTAGAGAGCATTGCAGTAGTCGATCCGGGAGGTGATTAGCGCATGAGTGACTGTGTGTAGGGCATCTCGGTCCAGGTATGGGCACAACTGGCGCACCAGGCGAACCTGACCCTCCAATACTAATAATCTCCTATTCCTTATGGTTATCCACTCTTTTACCCTTGTAAGTACAGCAGTTTGATGGTACAATTCCCAGTTAGGCAAAACCTATTCGACCTCTGTTGCAAAGCCTCGTGACTTCCTATTCAGATTTTGAGTACAGTATGTCTTATCCCATTTGAAATTAAAGCTTGAAATTAAATTAAATTAAATTAAGTCCATTTCAAATTGACAGGTTATGCAATCCTATTCTTCTAGATTATCATTCCTCCCTGGGCTGGGGGTATATTGTTTTTTAGTGGGTGATCCACCAGTCCTATGCTTCCTTTTCAAGGGAGAACACCTTGTTTCATTAGATCAGGTCAGGTCAGGCTCTGGCTTCTAATTGCTGGCACAATGCTCACACTGCAACATGCAAAGGTGAATTTTGTTGAGAGAGCAATCTGTAAGGGAAATGAGGAGGTGGAGCTAGCAAAGGCAAAGGTACAATGTGAAGGAGGTTCTGTACTCAATGGACCGTGATCCGATTACACACACAAACGCACTAAAGCATGCAAGTTGAGAGAGGAGTCTTAAGAAACTATTTGGTTTAATAAGAGAACACATAAAAACAAAGCCTGCAAGAAAAAGCCAACAGCCAAAAGCTCTCCTCTCAGCAAAGTCCATCAGCTCTTCCTGGAGTCAACCCACAGCATGGGAAGTTCTCAGTCCTTTGTCTGCTTCCTCAGAAGCAAGGCAGTGACTCAGCTCTTTTGCTCCATTCTTCTCCCTCTCTGTTCTGCTTCTCGGGTTCTCCCTCTGTGTCTCTCGCAGCAGCTGCTTATATGGTGACTCATTGTCCATTGAAAAGCCCGGGAAAGCTCAGAGCCAGAGTCTGTGCTCTGATTGGTTTATTCAAATGTTCAGACTGGAAACCAATCAATGACTGCAGCAATATGCTGAGAGGATTGTATAATAATTCTCAGATCAGGAAAGGAGAAACCAGCAGTTGGTGAAAGTATTTTGGGGATGATGGAAGAGCCTTACACAGGGAAGGATTTTTATGCTGAGCATTTTGATCCCAGAGACCATCTGGAAAAGTACTACAAAGTTAGCCTTGTGGATGAAGGAGTGGGTCAGTTTCTAGCCTTTTTCCTGAAAGGGGCCCACAGGGCATTCACCGTAGGTAAGTCTTGACTTCCCCAATGTTAACCTCAAGGTGAGGGATGCTTGTTGATCTTAGATGGTCAGGAGGAACCAAGAGGTGGATCTCAAAGTCATGCTTTCATCTCACAATTCTGCTGATTGTAACTTGCATCACTTAGATGTCCTCTTGAGGGTACAAACAGCCAAGGAATGAAAGTAGCTTACAAAAGATAGATGCCAAAGTGTTCAGAAACATTCCTTCCAGCCCTATAATTCTATGTTCTATTATTTGGCCTTTTCTGCAGATTGATCTGGAAATGAAACACAAGGAAGAAGTTTCCCCAATCTCTTTCACGTGTGTTTATTTTTTCTGGAGAGAGAGGGGGAAATGGGTGGGTTGGAAATATATTTGTGAGAATGCTAAGAAGAGAAGGAGTTGCCAGATGGTATGGTGGTCTCCAGGATCATCTTTGAAGGGTTTCTGGTGCTTCTCAGGCAGGTTAGATGGGGAAACTATACAGGGCCATGAAACAGATACAAAGGACCCAAAGCAGGCTGAATTTGAAAAACTCTGTGGTTGGGTTGATGGGCTCCAGATGGCATCAAGGGAGACACCCTGATCGACATTGGCAGTGGCGCATCCATCTACCAATTTCTCTCTGCCTGCGAGTCCTTCCGAGAGATCATAGCCACCGATTACACTGACCAGAACCAGGCAGAGATGCAGCGATGGCTGAAGAAAGAACCTGGGGCTTTTGACTGGACCCCCATCGTGAAATACGTCTGTGAGTTGGAGGGAGACAGGTAGGTATAATTTTGATTTTGACACCTTTCAAAGACTCAGATTAATTAAGATTCAACTAGGGAAAACAACCAGATCCTTTTCTATAAATTTGGCTAATCTGTCCGTGTATGAAAATGCAGCAGGAGAGATTTTGCAATCAGGAGCTTAATGGGGAACAATTGTACAGACTAGAAGAGTCCACATTGAAGTAGCAAGTATGATTTGATTGCTTGGTTGTACCCTATGACCATCATTAAGTGTTGTACCTTATGATTCTTGATGTACCTTATGCTCTCAGTGTACCTTATGTACACTGAGAGCATATGCACCAAGACAAATTCCTTGTGTGTCCAATCACACTTGGCCAATAAAAATTCTATTCTATTCCATTCCATTCCATTCCATTCCATTCCATTCCATTCCATTCCAT
>WNWU01000071.1:3272829-3314663 GCA_012654045.1 Ptyas mucosa
TGCTCCCCACTTGATGGGGAGTTGTGGGAGTTTTCTTTTGGTGCCAGCTGGAATTCGCCCCTCCTTTGGGGAGAGCCCAGCGTTGCATTGGGGTCTTGGACCCTCCTGGAAAGTCTCCTCCATGGCCCTGCTGGTCAAGAGCTTGACCAGTCTAGCTTGACCAGGCGAGGAGCTCTCCATGTTCAATTCGAGCCTTTATTGTCAACGAGTGTAGAACGAGATTGGCTGAGCCTCCCTTCGTGCACCCACTCCCCAAAAAACCATAAATACATCTCAATAACTCACAGCGAAAGAGAGAAAAATCCCTGACCCAATAAATCACACTAACAACACACAATCCTCTATACGTCCGTAATGTTGCATTATGATATACTGCATCAATATGGACATGTTGCACCGGCTCTGCAAGTCTATCATACTACATGCTTACTTACTTACTTACTTACTTACTTATTAATTAATTAATTAATTAATTAATTACTGCGATTTATATGCCGCTTTTTTCCCTGAGGATTCAAGGTGGCTTACAAAATGATGTTATATGGCATTCGGGAGTCACGAATAGAAGCTGTTCTTCAGCCTGTCCACACGACTGGCTATGCTTCTCCCCTGTTTCCCCCAAAATAAGACACCCCCTGATAATAAGCCCAGTCAGGCTTTTGGGTGCATGGCAATAAGGCCAAGCGCTTATTTCAGGGTTCAAAAAAAAAAAAAAAAGACAGAGTCTTATTTTCAGGGAATCGCGGGATATCTCCTGCCTGATGGTAGGAGGGTAAAGAAGTGCTGACCGGGGTGTGAGTCATCCCTCCTCGGCCCTCCTGATGCCCAGCCCAGCTGCAAGCATCACTCCATCAAGGGTGAGATGGTGTGGAGCCCTCCCACGGATGGCCCTTAGATGTTCTCCACCATCCCGAGTGTTGTCTTCTTCCCTTGAATGTTATGATGGTGAATTTCTTTCTCCTGAGAACCAAACTGGAGGTCTCCTCCCCCATCAGTTAGTGAGTCCCTGCTTCAGGTCCAGCTTAATTCCCGTGATCTTCCCCTGGCTGACTTTGCTTCTCGGACACAGATGACCGGTCTCGACATTGAGAAGGACCAGATTCTGGAGATGGCCTGCCTCGTCACAGATTCAGGGCTGAACATCCTGGCCGAAGTAAGTAGCGGCTCCTCCTTGCTTTCCCTGATGGTTAGTTAAACCTTCTCCACCTTCCCTTGACCGAGGGACCCTGGTGGGACTGTCTTGGCGCCCGGTTCTCTGGCTGATGAAATCCTCTTTCTCCGCCTGCAATGTCCAGATGTCTCCAGCCTGGGGAACGGCTGCTGCCAAGTGGGCAAGGCCAGATTAAACTGGGAAACTGGCTGGCTGGCTGGCTTACAGCTGTTCTCTCTCCCTGTGGCTTCCGAGAAAACATGAATTCCTCCGCAGCCTAAATCTGCCTGCTCACTCAATAATCAGCCGCCTGTTACTTCTCTTCATTGCGTGCGAAAGGAAACCTTCCGTGAAAAGAGCGTCTGGGCTTCTGACTGAAGTTTCTTCTTTTCCCTCTCTTTCGTTCCTCCTTTTCTTTGCAGTGGATGTCTGATTATGTCCTCTTTTACTTTGCAAAGGATGGCCCACACGCATGGATTTAGATTAAGCAGTAGATTAAAAAAAAAAATTGGGGAGAAAATTAGAAGAGGCGGATTCTTGTAATTAGCATGAGATTTTGGATGAACAAAGAAAAGCTTACTGACCTGTGCATCACGCATGACCTGCAGCTCTGGAGTAGAAGAAGCTGCTGGTGATGATAGGACAGAGCCACATTTTATGGAGATACAAGAGGTCGCCTCTAAAGCTTACAAGTTCCAGAACGAACTTCTGTTGGCTCTGCTGGCTCTTAGAGAATACAGGATTCCTAAAAACATGAATAAGAATTGGTCTGAGGGATCCTTGACGCTCTCTGAGCCTGATTGCTTTCTTGCAGGCATTTCATTACCCAACTAGGTAACGTCATCAGTGCTAGTCAAGAATTGGCTTGGTTTCTCTGTGGGAAAGAATCCTGTTCTGTTTTGTTAAATGTGAGGGAGGCTGACGTTGTTGAGAGTGAACATTGTGCCTGAACATAAGAAGAATCCTCCTCAAATGGTTGGAAAACCCTTTTTGGGTTCAGAGGTGGTTTGCCCAACCAGGCATGTCAGGGATACCCACAAATGGGGGCTGGGGGTGGGTGGCTGATACCCTGAGACTGAGGTCTGTTACAGGAGTTTCCTCCCCCTCCCCCTTACCTCTCGAATCTGGCCTTGCGAGTCCCAGGGTGGCAATGGTGTTATCTGACCTTTTTTGCCTTATTGTGGGAGTTGTTGAGTGGTCATATAAACATACATACATACTTTCGTTCGTTCATTCATTCATTCATTCATTCATTCATAAATGTCCTCTCTTGGTCGATAGGGTCCTAACCTGATCATCAACCAGCCCGATGAGTTGCTTGATGGCATGTCAGACTGGTGCAAAGAGCATCACGGGAAGGTAAGGCCTCCAATTTCTTCAAATTTTGTGCCTAAGTAAAAAAAACCAGCTTCATCTCCTCGGCTTCACCATCCCTCCTCCTCCTCCTTCCTAGGGCTCCCTTCTGCCCCTCCTAAGGAAGGGACCCTTTTCCTGGGGGGGGGGGGGGAGAGGGAAAACAGCTCAGTGGTTTTGTAGCACGGAGGGGAGCAACCCAGAAGCGCCCAGATGTCGGCACCGAAGCTGCAGCCAGCAGGACCGAAGCTTGGGGGTTCAGAGATCGCCCGTCCCTGCTGGAACCTGATATTTGAATTTAAGTCTTGTTCTCCATCCTCCCACTCTTCATTAGAGGAACTGTGATAGGAGCTCCTGTTATGGGAAGGCCATTGATGCTTGTGTTGCAACGGAATATCTCCCCTCACCCTCCACCCCTCACCCACCCCCAGCAATGGGGCCAGGGTCCTGACTTCTCTGAATAATTGGAAGGGAGCTCTGTTTTGGGTCAGACAGAGGTCATGAACCTGCAGAGGCAGAGATGACTCTGGGCCCTTTGTTGAGGAGCATCAACAAGACAATCGCTCTCTGGGAAGGCAGATAATTATGAAAACAAAGCGGTAGACCAGTTGGGTTTCTCTATGACCTTCTGTATCTCTGCAACTTTCTCAGTGGTGGGCCCTCTCAGTCTTCTTCCCTTGGAATGGGGGTCCCTTCAGATGCTCTGGAATAATAGAGCCTGCTTAGTCCTTCTTAGACCCCTCCTGGCATCTGGAAGGTCGAGTCCCCATCTTGGGCAACGACCTTCAGAAATGGGTTCCTTGAAGCCTATGAGGGTTGGGTTTGAGTCAGGTGAAATCCAGCAGGTTCCGATAGGTTCTGGAGAACCAGTAGCGGATATTTTGAGCAGTTCGGAGAACCAGCAAATGTCACTTCTGGCTGGCCCCAGGAGTGGGGTGGGAATGGAGATTTTGCAGTATCCTTCTCCCAGTAGTGGGGAGGGAATGGGGATTTTGCAGTATCCTTCCCCTGCCGCGTCCACCAAGTCACGCCCACAGAACTGGTAGGGAAAAAATTTGGATTTCACTCCTGGTCTGAGTGTCTCTCTTGATGCAGCTTCACCTGCGTGTTTTCTTTTCTCACAGTCCGGTCTTACCAAGGCAGTGAAGGAGAGCACGATCTCCCTGCGCCAAGCAGAGTACGAGTTTCTGTCTTTCATCCGGCAACAGACTCCACCGGGGCTCTGCCCTCTTGCAGGTTGGAGCGTTGAACTTGGCCTCTTTTGTTCGTTTCAACCGGGGTTTCCCAAGGATAAAGACGTGTGGACTTCAACCTCCCAGAAATCCCCAGCCAGCAGGCTCTCTGGAGGAATTCTGGGAGTTTGCACAGCTTAAAAGTTGGAGGGCTTGAGACGCACCGCAGTGGGTGGCTTAATGGACTTCATGGAGGATCCCTGAAAGAGAATGCCATGCTGCTGGGACGTTGGCCCTGACACTTGGAGGTGGGGGCAGGGGTAGCCAGGCCAATGGGGTGGCCAGGCAGGAGCTGCTGGGGGGTGGGCAAGAGGGCAGCCAGGAACTTGATTAACTCTTAACTTGTTCCTTTGGTATTCAGGACAACCTTCCATTTAATGGACATTCGGCTTTAAGGGACATTTAGTCTGTTAAATCCAGAGTTGACTCTGTTCGACAGAGATGAAATGTTGGCCTTTGCATTTATCTTTGGTCTCCTGGTTTGACTTGATGCTTTTGCTTCTGGACAGGAAACTCTGTTCATGCCGACAAGAAGTTCCTTGACAAATACATGCCACAGTTCATGAAGCATCTCCATTACCGGATCATTGACGTCAGCACCGTGAAGGAACTCTGCAGGTTAATGAACACCCAGCTTTGGACTGGGCTGTGGGGGTGGGGGTGTGGGGGTGGGCTTCTTCTTCAAGCTGGAGCCCTCCAGAATTCCCAGCCAGGGGGTTCCAGTTGTGGAAGAGATGGAAGGGTGGAATTGGGATGAACAGAGGTTGGGAAGGGGAGCTCAGAGAGGCAGAGCGCCTCTTCAGGAAAACATCTGGCATTTTAGGTGATACCTCTTGGTTGTCCTGCCCTAGAATGAGGTGGAAATTTTGAAAGCTTCATAGCTGACACTTAACTTCGCTGAAAATATACAGATATTCCTTGACTTACCGCCACAATGGAGCCCAAAATTTTTGTTGCTAAACTAGACAGTTCAGTGAATTTTGCCCTGTTTTATGACCTTCCTTGCCATAGTTGTTAAGTGAACCTGGCTTCCCCGTTGACTGGGCTTGTCAGAAGGCCGTAATAGGGGATCACATAACCTCAGGACATTGCAACTGTCATAAATATGAGTCAGTAGCCGAAAGGCTGCAACGGTCGTAATTGTGAAAAACGGCCATAAGTCCCTTTTTTCAATGCCGTTGTAACTTTGAACAGTCACTGCGAACTGTTGTAAGTTGAGGATGACCTGTATTTATATTTGTCATCGTCTTTTTGAGGAGGTTGACAGATAATGCACATTTTTTAAAAAAGTGTTTACAGGCCCTAAATTGTCTTCGGTAAAGCTGATTTCTGGCCCAGAATTTGGCTTTTGCGGCCACAGTCCTTCCAAGCTTTTGCAGGGCCTCCTTTGGTGCTGCTTCTGCCTGGGGAGCTTCTTTGGCTTCCTCAGCATGGGGACAGTTGTTCCTTCTTCCTTTCCATCCAGGCGCTGGTATCCCGAGGACTACGAGATCGCTCCCAAGAAGTCTGCTTCTCACCGGTAAGGCTCTCCAGAGAGGGTCAGCATTTCATTCCTGCTTCTTCTGCACAGCATAATTTAGGCAAAGGGCTTAAGGGCAGCTGGCAGAGTTACCGTATTTTTTGGAGTATAAGACACACCGGAGTATAAGACGCACCTACCTTTTTTGGCGAGGAAAAGAAGAAAAAGAAATCTCCCTCTGCTTCTGAGCAATTTTGCCTCATTGCAGCAAACAGCAATGTTTTACTTTCATTTTCGTTTTCAGCATAGCTTGATTAGCACAAGAAAAAAAAAATCTGCTCCCAGCAATTTACCTCTTTGCAGCAAGCAGCAGAGGCCTGCGCAAAACAGCTGAGAGTCGGGAGGCCGATCCAATCAACTTGTGCTAATTAGGATGTGCTGAAGCTGAAAGGAGCTGTTTCTTCTTGCTGTTTGCTTGCAAGGAGGTAAAACTGCTGGGAGGCAGAGGCCAAAGGGTGGGGGCCAGTGGGTGGGCGGGGCTACATTCGGTGTATAAGACGCACCTAAAGTTTCATCCCCTTTTAGGGGGTGCGTCTTATATACTCTGAAAAATACGGTATCTTGCATGCAGCATCTAAGAAAGGGCTCCGCAGTCTGCAGCCAGGGATGGTCTCCTCCTTCAGCAAAGGCCTTTAGCATCTCCACAGGCCATGGGGCTGGGGGAAGGCCGGGTGATGTTCTCCCTTCCCATTCCCTTCTTCAGACTTCCCAGAATGTACAGCTGGCAGCTGTGAGTGGGTAAGGGGAGTTCTCACAGACTCTTCTGTCGCGGAAGCACGAGTTGGCAGGGAACCATTTGAAAAGCTGCTCCAGTACTGTGAGATCTGAGTCAGGGTCTCCTTTGAGCCCATCTGATCTGTGTTTCTGCGAATAGAAACAGAAACAGGAATAGGAATAGGAATAGGATTAGGAGTATGATAGCAAGAGCTTTGAATTTGGGGTGAATATTTTTCCCATCTCAGAATTGTTTTCATTCTCAGGGATTCATTGCATAGAAAAGATGTATTTCAGTAGAATTTCCTTTCCCTGTTGAAGAAAGTGCAAAACTTGCATTTGTGTTGCCTATTTGTTTCTCAAATTTCTACCCCACTCATCTCACCCAAGTGACTCTGGACGGTTTGCTAACCACGTCATAAAATAATAGAAAACCGCGTCTGTTTCCTTATCCATAAAATATATTGACTTTCCTGAATCATTTTTTTTTAGAGCCCTGGATGACATCCGGGAGAGCATCAAAGAGCTGCAGTTCTACAGAAATAACATCTTTAAAAGGAAAACAGATGAAAAGAAAAGGAAACTCTTGGAAAACGGGGAAAGCGAACAGTCCGTTAGTTGATCCCGCATCCCGATCCTTTAGGAAAACCTCCAGAGCCCAGGGCAGTCTTCCTGCTGAAGAGAAGAACCTCCTTTCAGCTCTGTCGCTTTCTTAGAATGGCAAGGTGACAGCATCCCAGATGGGACAGGCGATTCAAGGCCTGCCTCTTACACACCGTGGTTGTTCTGTGCAGAAGTACAGAATGGCTTGCATTTGCCCTCAATTGTTTTAAAATTAAAGTCAACCTCCCTGCAAAATGGTTGCCTTTTTCCTTGCCTTCCGTGGCTCAATTTTGGTTCTCTTGGAGGAGGAGGAGGAGGATACGGGGGCCTTAGCAGGCTCTCGTTTACGCTGCCTTTCACCATCTCTACCGTCACAGCTACTTCCTGAGTCAGATTAATTCTCTCATTAGAAGGGGAACATAGAGGCAGGTGATGTGTGGATGTTAAAACCGTCTGAATAGTCTCTGGCAAGGCACTGGGTTTGCCTCCCTAAGTGTATTGCATCCTTCATTGCCCGGAGTGATGATGCTGAATCCTAAAAGATTCGGTCATTTTGGTGTAGGCAATCTGGTGTAATCTTTTGGGAACGCCTGGCACCCTGACAGAGCTGACCGTCTTCATAGAAGCAACTTTAGAAGCCTCATCCAGTTTGGTCCAAAGATGCTTTTCCCAAAAGGCAACTGGACTTTGCTGTTGTTTGTTTGTTTGAAAATGTTTCGCTTCTCCTCCAACAAGCTTCTTCAGTTCTGACTGAGAATCTCCACAGACCTCCAGTTTGGTCTTGTCTTGTAGCCTACGACGGGAGGGAGGGAGGGAGGGAGGAACACGCCTGCTGGAGAAATATAACATCCTCTCGGATGCGGAGATCTAGTTACATTTAGTTGGAGCAGAGCCTTGGCGGAAGCTGCCAGGCCATTCACATCCTATGAAGACTGAAGGCTAGCGAGAAAAACAAAGCAAAGCAGTCATACAATCATTATCATTTAACAACCCCGTAATCCCTTGTGGGGTGGAGTCTGGGCAACTGAATGGAGCTATCAGAGCGTTTGAATGGCCAGATGCCCTTCCTGTCGCCAAGGCAGAGTTTTGTTCAGCAGATCTATCCTCATTGTGCCCAGAGAGGGAAATATCTGCCTCTACCTAAAAAGCCTGCAGCCGGGAATGGCCTTTCTCTGGTTTAAACAGCTCCTCAGAAAACGACCCTCCCAAGCTTCACTTTTGTCATTTAAAGCTATTCTTTTTTCCCCCACTCTCTGACTTATTTGTATTTGAACCTCCAGAGCTGCTTCCCCAAAGATGCCAACGGGGAGCGCTGCTAAAGGTGCCCAGGTGTGCAGGAATTAAGAGCGGAAGGGGAGGGACCTGGCAAACGAGCCGCCCTCGTCCCTGTTTTAGCCAAGGTCCATTCATTAACTGGGCCTGCCCAGCATCTTCTCAAGAACAACTCTGGCTGAACTTAATTCATGTAGGCTTCCGGCTGGAGGGTATTGTTAGGATTGGAGGAGGAGGCAGGCATGGAAAGGGCCTTATGAAGATCTCGTGTCAACTGACTGAATCCACACTGTTGTCACAAATCCACAAATTAGTTGTCATTTTTGAAACGGCCACCGAAAATTTCATCTTCCAATAGTGGTTTTTCATTTGTTGCACATTTAATTTGGCACCATTTTACACAGGCATTTACGAAAGGCTTGCTAGAAGCATGAAGCAAAACATGAGTCTGTGTGTGTTTTGCGTTATCTGAATTAGCATGGGTGCTATACGTGGCTTGTACGTTATATACTGTAGACTGCCTAGATATTTAGAATGTAGAATGATAAAACGTGCAATTTCCAAAGGAAAAGTCGGTTTATTTCTTGCAGTAAAAACCCCAAAGACTCTAATATCACCTCAAAGGACAACAATAATTTTATTTTATCAAAAGGAAGGAAGGAAGGAAGGAAGGGGACCTCACCCTAATAATTACAATTTGGTAATAATATTTGGCTTACTTGGGAACTTCACCCAAGATCTGGATCCCGGGGTCTTTACCTCTGCTTTACAAAACCTCAGTTGGTCCACTTAACATGAAAATCTGCCACTCGGAGACGTTTTAGTGGCTGGATCAGTATGAATTAAAGGGCGTAGCAACTCTTTATTTAACATAATTGCCTAAAAAATGGTCAGCCAAACTGCTAGCATCTCATTCTTAATACCATCCCTGAGACCGTTAAAATCTTACGATGCTATTAAAAAGTGATGGATTACATTGTTAAAGGCAGTTGGACTGTTTAAAGTCTTGGGGGGGGGGGAAAGGCCTTCATCGTCCCACCTCCCACTCCCCCAAAAAAGAAATATAACTATTGTTTGAACGTTTAAAAGTCACGGCAACTGATGAGTTCTGGCATTCAGAACATTCAAAACTGCAGCCTTCATTTGGAACATCTCCAGAACGTCTTTCCTGCAAGACAAAAGCTTGGCTGGAAATTTTTTATTTATAGGTTGTGAATTTTTCTGTTCAAACAAATCATTTGGAAACTTGGCTGCTGGCAGGACAGCATCTCTCCTTGAACTGATTAATTTGGGAGGTGCGAGCTGATTGCTGCTCTCTGGGAGGCGAGACCGCCGGGACAGGTGTTCAAGTGAATACAGAATGAGATTACCTGATGGAACAAATATACCTGCAAGCAGAGTTTCCCCCTCCCCTTCTCCGGTTTCCCTGCTGTCAGTCCTCAGGTATGTTCACCTAATGATGCGCCTGTCAAAGTTGCGAAGAGACCCAGGTAGTTCGTGGAGGAGATGAAGCATCAGGTCGTCTTCACTGCAGCTTACTGACAGGAGGATTCAGATAATGATGGGAAAGCTTTTGAAATGATGTAACCAGGTGGGAATTCTTGACTCATTCCACATTTTCAAGGAGTTCCATGAAATGCTTTGTTTGAACTACTCAGCGATAATGGGGCAAAACATCCCTTCTGTCAGTCACTGCTGAGCTTTGGCTCCTGGTATCGGTGAAGGAGCTCGCTTTCTGTAAAGAAAACAGTGCCCATCTTTCAGAAGGGGATGGCACTGGCACCCCTTTGGGTAGAAAGAAGGAGCCTGGTTGGGACTCTGGTTGGCTGAGAAGATGGCACTGGCGCCTTGGTGCTCCGGTGATGTGCCCCAGACCCTTCTCATCAATAGGACTTGGAAGAATTTGAGAAGAGGGGCTGACGACAGCAAGGACCAATGGGCACACAGGGCACTTGGCACGGAAGCAGTTGATGTTGGCTGCGGATTATTTGTACTCTATGACTATCATTAAGTGTTGTACCTTATGATTCTTGATGAACGTATCTTTCCTTTTATGTACACCGAGAGCGTATGCAGCAAGGCAAATTCCTTGTGTGTCCAATCACAATTGGCCAATAAAGAATTCTATTCTATTCTATTATGGAGGTCATAGTCTCAACATCTTAGGAGAAACTTTGTTGAATCAATGTGGTTTAACTGCCAAGATATATACAGTATTTTTGCCAGCATATTGTACAAGTAATTATAAAATAAACAACGAGGTTTTTCCTAGGTCTTATGGATTCTAGAACCACGGAGAATGACAAAGAGGAGAATTTCCAGGGCAAAGGAAGACAAATGGGGTCTCCAAGGGGAGCACAGCCTCAGCAAATAACCTTTGGGGTTAATGTACCAGAGATAACCTCAGCAACGGAAACGGGAGAATCTTGGATATGGGGCTACTGGCAACTCTGTCTTTTTCCCTGGGTGTTTCTACCCTGCCCTCCAGCTACAAGCTTTCCATCTACTGCCCAAATGTGATTGCCCCTGAGAGGTTGACATTTCAAAGATCTGAAAAGCGCCAGGATGAGGAAACTGCATGGCTCTATTTGACTATGGAAACCAGCTTGGTTGCCTCCAACGGCAGCCTCTTCCTGTCGGGCTGAGCCGAGCCTTTCATGGCCGCGTAGCCTTTGAACCAGGAAATGCTGGGGAATTAGCTGGGAATTCTCCAAAGTGACACATTCCCACAAACCGATCACTGGTGCCCAACCTTGGGACTGATAGCGCTAGCTTGTCACGCAAACACTGGGCATCCAAGGTTGTCATTGTTATTGGCAGCCTCCAAAGAAAGCAGCTTTTCTAAGTTAATTGATTGGAAATATGTGCCAACAAACTAATTGCCATCGTGCCAACGCACACTGAAGATGAAAGTCAGCAGTGGGGAGTCACAAACCTTGTTGACGGTGCCAAGCCTCTCAGATGGAGTGTGTGGGAGCAACCAGGAAGAAAGAGGCTGCTGTGGGGCAGGAATCCCCCTTTCTCTCTTCTAAGGTCTCCCAGCCCAGCACAGCCCACACTCCTGCAGCTGAGATGGAGAAGGGGCTTCTGGGTTTATGGCATTTCCAGGCAGGCTGAAAATTTCACCCCTCCCCTTCTGAAATTGATTAGGATGATTCAACTGGAGCTACTGATGGATGAAAAGGCTGTTTAATCAACAGCCAGGACATTGTTGGGGAGGGTCTTCTAAATTCTGGTGGAATTCATAGTGGATGTGTCCCCATTTCTCACCCTTCCCTCAACTCTCTTCCAACCACTGGAATAGCCAAATGAGGGGCTTCGATCTCCCCAAAGCAGACCAACGTTTGAGGTTTTGTAGGGGTGTAAAATTCTGCAGAGGCATCTGATGTAGGACTTCTTCAGACAAAGTCATCTGAGATTCTCAGTCATCCAGGTCATTCAAAAAGCAGGTTCTTTCAAAAAGCAACTGGACTTTGTTTTCCCTTGAAGACATTTTGCTTCTCGTCGAAGGAGAACTGAAGAAGCTTCTTGGATGAAAAGCAAAACATCTTCAAGGAAAAACAAAGTCCAGTTGCCTTTTGAAAAGCACTTCTTCTAGTCCAGACCCCTGCTCAAGAAAGAGATGCTATACCATCCCAGACAAATGGTTGTCCAATCTCTTCTTTAAAATCTCCACTGTTGGAGCACCCACAACATCTGGTGGCAAGCTGTTCTACTGGTTAATTGTCCTCACTGCCGGCAAATTTCTCCTTAGTTGCTTCTCTCCTTGATTAGTTTCCATCCATTGCTTCTTGTCCTGCCTTCTGATGCTTTGGAGACTAGCTGGAGCCCCTGTTCTTTATGGCATCCCATCAAATATTGGAAGACTGCTCTCATGTCACCCCTAGTTCTTCTTTTCATTAGATTAGACATACCCAATTCCTGCAACTGTTCTTCATAACCCACAGAGCAAAATCAAAATAGGGATGGGGAGGGATACAGAGAGAGTGCACACTGCCAAGGGTCTTTAAGTAGTACAGAGGTAATTAGTAAATGTGGGGCCTGAATTTCAGCTAACAGCTACCCATTTCCACTTTCCAGTTTGTATAAAACAAACTCGCCTATTGTAGAAGTATGCACTAATCACTAAGGTGAAATATTTTGTGCTGCCAGCAGGTGGCAGCCTTTCCATTTACTATTTTGCTGCAGAAGGCCAGGTGGGCACCAGCAGGTTCTTTGAGCAAAACTCAGATTTGTGAGCTTGTGAGCTCAGATTTTCCAGGGTTGCGTCTGAGAAAATGAGGTGCAAGGATCATCCAGGAGTGGTGTGTTTTGGGGGTTGCTCTGGCCCCTGGACTTTGGTGGTCGTTCCTGTGAGCTTTTCAGGAAGCCAACTGAGCTGCTCCCTTCATTTCGGGCGCAGGTGACACAGCAAAATTGCTTGTGTGACTGCCAACCTCTTCCACCCGGTCATCTGTCCAGGTGCATTATCCATGCCTCCTTGTGCCAAAGACTTGTCACTTATTATGAATGTTCTCATCAGAGCTTCTCGGGCCTGTCATAAAAACTAGAACGGCTGGAGTTTCCCCAAGGATCCCAAGTCCATCAGACAGAGTTTTCCAGGGAAGGCCAACGTCCAACTTCCAAGGGCTGTTTCAATCCTAGCTCTCCCCGTCTTCTGTTTTTGCCCGCTCACCCATCTTACAAAGCACCCCAGGACTCTTCACTCGGGACCTGCCCTTTATGTGACCCCTTAATTTTTATTTAAGACAAATGAATAGGCAGCCACCACGTACGTGTAAGCGAAGTGCTAACTCCTGGAATTTTCAAGAATAATCCCTGGAGCCTAGCTAGGCCCTCCTGGCATCCTTAGAAAAGAAAAATAATGGGAGCTGCAACCCAGAACATGGTTCACAAATGTCCCAACTGCACAGGAAGGAGACCCAAAAGCTGTGGCTCCCTTGGATGGCTAGGAAACTGCCAAAATGTAAGATACGATTGTTTGCTCAGGAAACATTGGATCACATTTTAAGAGATCATGGAAGGCAGTCGAGATGGGGCTTGCAGGACCCAGCAAAACGTGGAATAACAGTTGGGAGTGAACTCGGAGGGTTCATTTTCTGGGGAAGGTCGTTTTCAAGAAATCGTTTTCCATTGGCTGGAAAAACCTGTAGGAGAGGCCGCATCCAGACATGGAGCCAAAATAGCCCATGGGAATGGAGCGCACTGGGTTTTGATTCCCTGTTTTGTGTGAATGTGGACACTGGGATTTGCAAACCAGACTTAGAAGGTAGCCTAGTTGTAGATTACTCAAAAGAGATAGCTGGACAATCCAGGGGTTTTCATGATGTCTGAGCCATGTTGCCAGCCTGGTTCACACAACTGACTGACACCGAATGAGATTTATTGGGTTTCTGGCTATTTCATGTCAGTCAGTCAGGGTCCAGCCATTACAGTGTCATCCCTGAAGCTGTCCTGACCGGAGCCATATTGGAGCTTCAGTGTTGCCACACTGGAGCTGAGCTCAGCCTCAGGGTTGACATACAGTTTATAAACCTAGATTGTTGTGGTCCGCCAGCAGCCTGTGGAGCTGGCAGCGGAGTCGGACAGTGAGGAGGCTGGGGAGGACCATGGGCCAGTCCTGGAGTCTGGGGAGGCCCGGACGAGGGCTCTGCGTCGGAGGCAGAGATGGGACCAGGGCCATCTGGGAGCGATGCAGACACTCTGGAGCCTCCAGAGTCGGACATCAGAGAGGCAGAGGAACAGGAGGAGCCTGTTCCTAGTACACGCATGCGCAGAGCTGCCAGAAGGCAAGAACAGTTAAAACGAAAGGGACAACTCAGGAGTAAGGCCTGGAGATGATTGGCCCCTCCCAGAAGGCTTAAAAGAGCAGCAATGAGCCGTTGGGTCCTTTGTAGAAAAGCAATAATTGATTCCCATGCTTCTTGTCAGCGTCTCTTGAACTTTGTGGGGTCTTTGCCAAGAAAACCCTTTGGCAGGCTGCCAAAGACATCAAAGGTTGATGATAATGCCGAGGGACTGGTTCTTAAGACTTTTGTGTTGGACTAAGGTGAGAAGGAATTAATTCTCAGCTGTTTTAATAAAATAAGTTTGTTAAGGACTGAATTGTGTTTGGTAATCACTACTTGGGCCTTGGTCACAACATAAGTTTCTTGTGATGGATGAACCGGACACTTATTGCCATTATCCCACAAACCATGACTTAACTCAAACGTTGTGGCTTGTAAATTGTGACCGATATCCAAACTTTAGCTTTAATACAGGGCCGGGGGGCTTATTCCCCAAACCACTTTCAGGGCAACCAGCCTAAACCCTCCCTTTGCGAAGGGAGCCCCCACAGCCTGGGCTGGGCTTCTTGGCAAGCGCAGAGCTGAGTGGGTCACGCGAAGCACGAAACGGAAGGTCTCTCTCTCTCTCTCTCTCTCTCTTCCTCGTATAGCCCAGCAAAACTGCCAGCCTGGTGTGAGGCGGGCTTGTGTGTTGCTGCACAAGGGAATAAAAAGCCAGAGAGTGATTGAAGAAGCCACCCAGGGCAAACAAGGAGAGAGATTAAGTGGAGAGTTTTACTAGAAAGTAATTGTTTTGTATATACTCTAATTGCGGCGCACTTGTAAAAACTGCCCTCATAAGCTAATCTGCTGTTAGATTTTTCTTTATGTGTTTTTAATGAATTAGCAATAAAGATGTCTCTCTTTGCAGTTCCCATAAATGGTTCCAGAAAAGGAGCAGATATGGAGAGATGAGACTCGCCCAGCCTGGCCGGACTCTGGGGGACAAAACTTCCCAAACTGGTCATCTGTGGTTCATTGGCTGGAGGAGAGGGGGTGAGTAGGTGGGCAACAGCTGATGGCCCTCTCCCTCTCCCTTGGGATGCAAGGCTTCCCTGGGCTCTTTTGGTTCTTCTACTCATCCATGCAGAGACAGAAGTTCTCTTCCAGAAGGCAGCCTAGAAAGGAAAAGGGGGACAAGTCAGCCATGCACCATCTGGATTCAATCCCTTGGAAGGCTGTTTCTCAACCTTCTCAGCCTTCCGATGTGTGGACTTCAACTCTCAGAATTCATGGTTGGCTGCAGCTTCTGACTCTTGCCTCTCCGTGTCAGCTGAACTTCTCCAAAAGTGGGATTCTGACTTCACCGAGGCTTGAGCGAGGTGGGAAGGCTAGATGGGTTGATTCCTGCTCTCCCATAGGGCTCTCCAAGGTAGACAACCCCTCAAATGCCAGGAAAATCAGGAAATCCAGTCTCTCTACAATAATCTGAACTCCTAAGCAAGTTGGATAAGAGTCAAGAGAACGGAAGGTGGGTTGGACTAAGATCTCTTGTGAGCGCAATGGGACTCGAGGCTGATGACATGCTTGACTCCCCCCTCCCTGCTCATCTCCTACAACTCCAGGGGGAAATGGACCAAGCAAGTCTACAAAAAGATCAGATGGGCAGCTCAATGAACCAGGTGGCCCATTTGAAGAGCTAAGGGGGTAGTGGTACCTGTATGCACGTGGGCAGCAGCGGGGAGCAGTGGGTCCAGAAAGTGACGGGCTAGAAGTAAAAGGGCCAACTTCCCCCTGGCTTCAGAGGACCTAAATGTGTTTAGACAGGAGGACGAAAGGGGTCAGCAAGAAGTGGAGGTAGCCACTGTGTATTTTGGAAGGGAAGGAAATAGTTTTCAGTTGATTGGGAGTTTCAAATGCTACTCGAATGCTCCTTTATCTGAGTTTGCTCTACGCTCTCCTTTCTACCTGGGCTTTTTTATTCATTCCAGGGCTTGTAACCAATATTTGATGCATGCTGAAACAATTTTGTTTATTTGTTTGTGACCTGAGTCACCACCAGGTGCCTTGTGTAAATGAAACATGACATGGCAGCCTTGTTGTCGGCTGACAGGCATTTAAGATGTATGCAAATCTATCTCTTGGGCAGAGGCCACCTAAGTGCTGTGAACAGGAGGGTCTCTTTAGCAGACTCGAGTTTCTTTAGGTAGACATTAGCAAAACACCGTCTCAGGCTTCGGACAAGGGGCTCTGATGGCCGTGAGGGACACCTTCTTGAAGAGGCCAGCAGTGCAAAGGAAGAGTTTGCAAGACGAAGTTTCCAGCCACTGAGAGTTGAGAAAAGGCCACATTTGGCCACTGTCTTCTCTTTCAGAAGTCAAAGGGAGCCTCGGATCCCGTTCTTCAGAGCTAGCCCTGTCTAACTAGCTAACTTCATACTATAATGCAGCATCGCAGAAGCCGGCAGGTTGCAATAGCAATAGCCCTTAGACTTTTATACCGCTTTACAGTGCTTTACATCCCTCTCTAAGTGGTTTACAGCCTCTTGCCCTCAACAATTTGAGTCCTCATTTTATTGACCTTGGAAGGATGGAAGGCTGAGTCAACCTTGAGCCTGGTGAGATTCGAACTGCCAAATTGTAGGCAGCTGGCAGTCAGCAGAAGTAGCCTGCAGTACTGCACTCTAACCACTGTGCCAACGTGGCTCACCACAAAGCGAACCCTCGGCCATCTAGAGTGGGTTCCCAAGGCTGTGCAGGCCTCTTTGGAAAGGAAAGAAAGGGGAAGGGGCTTCGACCTGCTGCTTCGATGGCAAAGGCTTCCTGCCCCTCCTGCAAAAATGCCTATGCTAGAAGGGATGGCAGGGAGCAACCTCTGGGGAAGAGGCTGTCTGGGGTAAGGGGGGAAGCCGTTTTGTAAAGACCCATAACTCAGAGCTCTAGTTTTAAAACCTGAATTTGCAGGGGAACTAATCAACCAATCAATAATGAAATAAGAAAGCATTTCAGGAAGTGATGCTCTCCCAGAAGTCAGTTCAGGGCCTGAGTGCTTCCTCTATTGGTTCTGTAGACCAGGTTTTTTGGAGACCTCTGACCATTAAAGGGAAGGTGGGGAATGAGGACCCTGTAAATCTTTCCTTCCATAACTGCCACTTCTTTGATCCACCTAACCTATAAATCATCATTTTAACCTTTTTCTAGTGGAACGTGAGATCCTTTGATAAGACTCTTCTCGATCTAAAAAGAACAAGTCCAGGGATGAGAAAAATCTCCTTTGGCCAACCCCTCATAGAAGAAGAAGATGGCCAGGATCCTTCAGGTATCTTAGATCCCACTTCCCATCAATCTAGGCCAACATGCCTGTTAGCAAGACCATGGTCATTGTCATCCCAACTGCCATGAAGACATCAACCCTGGGGGAGGAGAACACATGGTCTCTCTCACCTTTCAGATCCAGGTTGGGGAATTCTGCATTAGACCAAGCAGGTTGAGCAATTCTGCCTCCCAGGGACTCAGCTTTCTCCCAGGGTTTACCTGCCGCAGGAGAAGAATTTCCACTGCACTTCCCATGCTCCAATAAGTAGAAGCGAAGGCATTCTTCCAGGGGGGAGAATGACATCCCCTGACCAAATATCCATTGGCAAAACGCAGAGACTAATTTCCCCCAATACGGACAGCACCCTTTTGCCAGCCGAAGGCAGGACTGTTTCTCCTCGCTGACCCTGGTGGGTGAGGCCCCTGTCCTTCCAGAAGTGGTGGAGTCTGCCCAGCACGGAGGAAGAAAATGCTGTTGTACAATCCGACATCTCAGACACGTTTTATTTTCCATTGTTGCTGGTGATGATACCCTTTCACTGAAATAACTTGCCCAGGCTGACAGATAAGCTTTTAGAGTTGCGAAATCTTGGTGATACTTTAAGTGCCCCAAATGACAATGCAAAATTATCCTGCAGATATATCAGGCAACGAGCTTGTCAGCAGCGTCCCTGCCCCTTGAGGACTGAGGTTCCTGCTGATGATGGGCACGTTCTCCTCCCACTTGATGGGCCCAGCATTATGGCCCCATCCCAGAAGGTCCTGTCAGCCCTGACAAGGCATCACCTGCACGATGATTGCTTGGAAAGTCCAGGCAAGCTCAGAGGTGACTTTTAGATGGGGGGGGGGCATCCTTCTCCTTTTTCAAGCACTAGAACTGTGATGGCGAACCTATGGCATGCGTGCCGCAGGTGGCACGTGTAACCGTATCGGTGGACACGCGAGCTCAGCTCTGGCTGGCATGTGCGTGCTGGCCAGCTGATTTTCGCGCCTTCTGGGGCCACCAGAAGTAGGAAAACAGGCCTCTGGAGGACCTGGGGGGGGAGGAGGCCTGTTTTTTTTCACTCCCCAGCCTCCAGAGCCTTTGTAGGAGTCTGGGGAGGGCAAAAACTACCTCCCCTCCCCCCGGAGGCCAGAAAGGGCCAGTTTACCAACTTCTGATGGAATCGGAAGTTGGTAAATAGGCCATTTTTGGCCTCCAGAGGGGCTCTGGAGGGCCTCTGGGGGTTGGGGGTGGGGAAGGCATTTTCTCCCTCCCCAGACTCCTAGAAAGGCTCTGGAGAGCAAAAAACGGGCCTTCCGGTCCCACCGGAAGTTGGCAAATGGGCCGTTTTTGGCCTCCAGAGGGTGTCTGGGGGGGCATTGGGGAAGGCCATTTTCACCCTCCCCAGACTCCTAGAAAGACTCTGGAGGCTGGGGAGAGCAAAAAACAGGCCTACCGTGCCGTCACGTGCCAGGAGCATGGGGAGCGGGGTCACGCGTGCATGCGCAGGGGCAGGGTGCGTAGAATTATGGGTGTGGACCCATCCAGCCCCCACTCCTGGCACGCGATGGCCAAAAGGTTAGCCATCACTGCACTAGAACATATTCCCTCATCCATCCATCCATCCATCCTCTATCCTCCTCTTTCTCTCTCTCTCCCATCCTATCCTATCCTACCCTACCTATCATCCACCCATCCTTTACCCATCCACCCATCTGCTCAAAATGCAGCTCTAGAAATTATTTAGAGAAGCTTACAGAGGAAATGGAATAGCGGCCTGATCTTGTTCACACAACAGATTCCCTGAAGGTCCTTATTCAAAATCCTCAATTTATCTGGTCATTAGATCTAATTAAATTCCAAAGACCTGGAGGCCCAATGATGGGTATTGCTTTTTCTCACCAATTAAAATGAAAGAGATTTTTTTTTAAAAAAGTGCCCTGGTTGCTTTGTCCTTGCGTGGATAATTGGGGGAGGGGGAGGCCGGCCGTGTGCTGTGAAGGAAGAGAGAAGGAGCCTCTTCACCCAAAACTGGATGTCTCGGCCCAAAGCTCCCTCTATAAATCCTGACAATGGTGGCCATTCCCCACCCCAAGAAATAGGGAGCCATCCCTCACTGCTGAGAAGCAGATGTTCCCTCCCCTCCATTCCTGAGTTGGGCCCTGCACCCACCCACACCTTTGCTAAAGCCAGCCTGTCTCTGCCTTGACTTGCTCTCTAATGGTGCCATCCTGGTGATGGGTCCCAAAGTGTGATAAGCAAAGGTAGGAAATGAGTCCTTCAGTTCTGCCCCCACCTTCTTTGGTACGCTGTCAGCTGACAGGAAGGCTTTTCTCCACGGGTGGTCCCACCATAGGAATGGACAGTGGCAGGGGTGAAATCCAGCAGGTTCTGACAGGTTCTGGAAAACCGGTAGCGGAAATTTTGAGCAGTTCAGAGAACCAGCAAATACCATCTCTGGCTGGCCCCAGGAGTGGGGTGGGAATGCGGATTTTGCAGTATCCTTCCCCTGCCACACCCGCCAAGCCACACCACACTCACCAAGCCACGCCCACAGAAGCGGTAGTAAAACAATTTGGATTTCACCACTGGACAGTGGTCTCCTTCATCTGTCCTGTTTGACGCCTCCATTCTGTCCTCCTTCATATTTTAATTTTAAGAGGTAGAAGTCACCAGGAGTGCTTTTATTTAAGATTTCTCTCCCTCTCCCCTTCCCCTTCCCCTTCCCCTTCCCCTTCCCCTTCCCCTTCCCCTTCCCTCCCCTTCCCCCTTTTGTTCTTGATACCAGTAGCAAACAACCACTCATCTGTGTGGGGAGCCATCAGCAGTGGGGTAGGGGTCAGTGGTGGGATTCAGCCAGTTCGCACCACTTCGGGAGAACCGGTTGTTAACTTTCTGAGCAGTTTGGTGAACTGGTTGTTGAAAGAACTCATTAAGGCAGAGAACCGGTTGTTAAAATTATTTGAATCCCACCAATGGTAGGGTCCCATCTATCAAGAGACTGGAGGGACAAGTCAAAGGCCAGAAGCCCCACGGCTCTTCCCTCCTGTCTGACTTTGCCCCCAACACAGTGGGTGGCAGATCTCACGGACTCTTTGTAGCCACTCTGTGATGCCGTCAGCTTAATGCTACCTCCAGACAGGGCTTCAGCATGTCTCACTCCTGAGCTGGGAGCAGGTGGGGCGACCTCCCAGGGATGCAGAAGGTGGGGGGAAATGCTTTCCGGGGTGTGTTTGTGCCATGGGTGGAGGGAAGTGGGGAAAGGTCCACAAAGGGTCCATTGGAAGGTCACATTTTGTGAACTCATTCAACATAATGCTCTTACGGCAACTGCTAATTATCCCCAAGAGAGGCTGCCTGCTTTGGCTTTGAAGGGAATTATGGGACGCTCTCAGTTTACAGAGTGCATTTCAGTGTGTGTGTGTGAGTGCGTGTGAGCGCATCCGTCCATATGCTTACATTGGTCTCCCCGTTATCACAGTATTTGTGTTTCTCTGACAGGCTCAATTATCCTTGTGATAGTGAGACCAATTAAATTCTTTTGCAACGATGAATCAGAACATTTTAGAGCAACATGTTCCATTATGCTAAATAAAATATGCATTGAAACTGGACCTACATCAATTTCATGGAACTAATCATCTGAAAAACTTGGACGTTAACACCATTTAAAAAAAAATGTATTGATTCAAATTACCAGCAACACAAAGTTCGTACTGAGGCCCGAAGGGATCCTGGAAGTTGCTCCGAGGCAGACGGAGTCTGGATGTGCTACTAGTGAGGAAGAGAGAGACAGAGAGAGAGAGGGAAGAGGGGGGAAGGGAGGGATGAAGGAGAGGGAGGGAGGGAGAGAGGGGAAGGGAGGAAGGGAGACAGAGAGAGACAGATAGACAGAGAGAGAGAGAGAAAAAAGGAGGAGGAGGCAGAGTGAGTGAGTGAGTGAGTGAGTGAGGGAGGGAGGGAGGGAGGAAGGAGATATGTGTCCTTTGATAGAAGAGGTCCACCATTTAAAGTGATGATGATGCCTCTTTCGTTTTTGTGTTCTCTGCCATCACAATCCAGAGGTCCCCATTTCCAGGAGTGGGCTGACTTAGTTCAGGGGATCCACAAAAAGGGCCCACTGCCTGCAGCTTTGTCCCCTTGGCAGGCAAAGAAGTGGCAGAGAAGATAACAGGAAGACTTACTTTACAGCTTCTGTAGCATGCCTGCTTCTTGGCCTGCTAGCGCCTTTATTCCCATGTCTCCTTTTATTTTTTCCATCCCTGGGGGCCTTTCGACCCTCTCCCCCAGACCTTTTGGGGCAGAAGAGATGGCTGCTGTGATGTCGGGCAGCTTTCTGATGAGTTCCTGGTCTTTGTGGTGAATTCATCCATTGGTTAGTTGGCAAGATTGTTCTCGGGCGCAGCCACGGCCAGAGCATGGGCTCCCCCTACTTCGCCCTCCTGGTGCCTCTGGGCCTCTTCTGAGTGACAGATCAGGAGGAGATGGGAATGAATTGCCAAGTGTCAGAGCCGTGTTTTATCTGTTCTGCTGAAGGATGTTTTGGTGTATGTGAGCTTCGTGTGGAGTGAACAGCACCAAGTGACAATCAGGTGTCAAGCAACGCCAGGGAGGGAAAGGCGGGCAGCTGCCACAGCCAACCAGACACAGGGTGCCTCCGCCTGAGGCACAAAGCAAGAGGAATACTGATCCGGAGAGCAAGGAGGCCCATGTTCTCCATGAACCCAGCCTGGTTTGCACATGTAAGACTGAATTTCTCTGCCCTTGACTCCCATCCAGGATCGCTCACTCACACAGGTGGAGATGTTGCTTGGCGACAGCTACATTAGGTAGAGTTCCGTGGGCAAGAAATGTTAAATATGCCCCAACCGATAATCCTCACGGTCGGGGCCTGGATGGAGGAAGCCCTGGTGAGCTTCCAGCCACACTGTTCCACACTGTGTGTCAAAGGAGGAGGTGTGGTGGCAAGCTCCCACCCCCCACACACAACATCCACATGTTTAGGACCTTGTGCAAACATCTGACTGCATCTCTGCATAATCAGGGCTGGCTAGAGTGGTCATGTCCACATTGAAGATGGTCCCACCAAATGTCCACACTTCATCTCAAGGGCTTTGGTCTTTCTGGAGCACACAATAGGTTTGTGGTTCTGGATTCTCCTGGAAGAAATGAAAAAAAAACAGCTGCTTTTTTCATTTTTTTCTTACAGTCTTCTGGACAGCTCAGTGCCCGTAACTTCCTTGGGGGAAAAATAACTTTCATTCGCAAGGGCCGCCAATGGCTGCTTTGCTGGTAGGGCGGGAGAAGCTCCTAAAGGAAGGACTTGCTCTCCAATAAAGCAGCATTTTAGTGGAATGTGGACAGACGAGGCACGTCACAAAGGCGTCCCGTGGTATTAATTTGTTAAATGACACAACTAAAATGGTCTGGTGCTTGGAGAAGCCTCCTTCCCCAAAGCTGTGATTTTCAAGTGTTTGTGTGCCATCCTGGGAAGGCGGACAGGACTCCATATTTGAAAATAAATACGTTGCCTTGTCTCCGAGCAGGGGCTCCTGTCAGACACATCCCAGAAGCTCCTCACAGGTGGGAAGGTGGTGCAATTTTACACTACCCTTTTTGTGTGCTTCTCACCTCCAAATGGAGAGAAACTGTGTCACTGGAATTCAGCAAGAGAGGTCAGCGAGTACTAAAAAGCGAAGAGGGGTGCGTGGGAATCCAGCGATCCTCAGGCTGGCTGGAGAATTAAGGATCGTACAGACTTTTAATAGGAAAAGTTCAGTTGTGGTTTGAGAACAAGGAACCGCTTAATTGAAGTCTTATGTAAATCTTTGGAAAACAACCCAGTTAGGCAGAGAATTCCCTGAAAAGTAATCCTAATGTGTCTCTAATTAGCAAGAATTTATCAACTCTCAGAAATCAATTATATTATAACTTTTCCTGAAGTTTTATTGGTTCATGTTCTGTAGGGCATCTTTTTTATATTGCCCTCAAAACTCAGCTTAGTTTACAAAGATTCCCCCGCCCCCAAATTTTGTTCTTCTCGTGATGGGTGGGAGGATCACAGAGAACCGGAGGGATCAACTTTTGGGGTTCATGTTGGTTGGAGGAGGTCCCAATCTTCCCTGGCTTAACGTGCTGTTATTTTTTTTCAAGTCTACAAAAATGCTCACATGCATTTAACATATATGTCCTGGCCAAAGATGCATGTACAGTAAAACAAATTCCCCACCATCCAGTCAGAGCTGAAGAAGCTTCTTGGGAATGAAAAGCGAAACGTCTTCAAAAAAAAAAAAAAAAAAAAAACAACCCCAGAAAGTCCAGTTGACTCTTGAAAAAAAGCTCCTTTGAGACAGCCGTGTCCTGGAGTATGGAGACTCTCCACAGACATTTAGTAAAACAAACATTGGCGGATGAGTTCCTATTCTGGGATGAAGAGAAGGCTGACTCGGTGGGGAGGAACGGATTTTCCTCAGCCCTCCCTGGATGCTGAAGGTGGCGCTCTAAGATTGTGAGACTTTCTCAAAAAGGCAGTTGGGGGACTCTTCCATCCATAGACTCTCTCTTTTTTTCAGATGCACTTTCTGTATCTTGTCTGGAGAACTGCGTGGAATTGCAGTCAGCACCACAGCTTAGCGTGTCGCTGTATATTGTACACACAGTTGCCCACACAATGTAAGTAGAGAAGATGGAAGGCAGCCCAACTCCGTCCAGGCTTCTCTGCTCTGCTCTCTGGCTGTAGAGGTCTTTTCAAGAAGGGTCTTTCATGAGCTCAAGCCCCAGGAGGGCTCCAGAGGTTCTCTTCTGCATGGGGGTCTCATATCAAGTTTCAGCACTTCTTGAGACCTGGGGGTCCCCGCTCACCTCCTTCTCTGGTGGCCATCCAGAAATCTTAGAGGAACAGTGGAGATACAACTGTAGACAACCACAAATCTCTCTGGATTTTCCCCAGCAGCTGGTAGCTGTGTTTGTGTGTGTTTTCAAGAACCGTGGTGACTAACATAATAACACAGATTTCTCCACGAATTAATTCCATTTTTAGCCTAGTGGAGGAATTTGAGATGGTCCAAGAAGTGATATGGCTTCAATGCAGAAGGAGAGGGGTCTGGGCACCTAAGAAAATAGCTGCGTGTAAGGTTTGCACACCCACACAGCTGCTTAAAACTATCAAACAGGAAGATAATTACCCCATGGGCATCGGAGGGATGTTTTTACTTCCTTGGTCACAGACAAGCACAGTGGGAAGACCCTCAGTTTGAAGTTCAGTTCATGGCATTTTCAGAGAAGTCACGGCAAAAATGGAGTTTACAAGGGAACGTTGTCATGGATACAGTGGACAGGTGTACAGTGGACAGGTCCATGAAGAAGCTGAGATGTTGCAATCAAAGTCTTCCCTTCCTGTGTCCTGCCTTCCAGTCCATTTTCAGGAGGTCTGGGCTCCCCGGTATTGTGGGGGGCCATCCCCTCCCCCTCCCACCCCCAGTTCCTAGCCATGCAGTATTGCAGGCAAACCCTGCCCAAAGCCAGCAGTTCGATCCTGATCAGCTCAAGGTTGACTCAGCCTTCCATCCTTCTGAGGATGGTAAAATGAGGAGCCAGATTCTAGGGACCAATAGGCTGACTGTGTAACCTCTCAGAGAGGACTAGGAAGCACTAGGAAGTGGTATATGATAAGCCTATTGCTATCCCAACAGAGCTTTGTTTGCCTCTCAAACCTTCTTCATTCCAGGCACCCCTTTCAACCCCTTCTCTGCTTTTGGGTTCTTCCAAAAGAGCATCAGATTCTATGGATTACATAGAAGTCCCAGGGAGGCCCAGTTCTGGATTTCTCCTCCTGGCTGGCCAGCCAGGTGCCTGCTGGAAGCTTGCAAGATGGAAGAGGAATGGAACCCTCTCTTTCCCCTGAAGGTTCATTCAGAAGCAACTATTGTCAGGGTCTGAAAGCAAGCCAGAGAGAGGGATTTTTCTCCCCTGTCGTTGTATTTGCCTGGGCAGATGCTGTTTCACCCCCACCCAAACAGGTAGGGCTCCTGTTACTTACTTATTTATCTATCTATTGTTTTAGATTGCATTTGTCCACATGCCAATTTCCTGCATGTTGAATAGTTGGTGTTAATTGTTCTTTTATGGTTCAGTCGTTCTATTGATGTGATTCCCCTCTTCCTGTGTTGCATTTTGCTTTACCTTCAAATGTTACTGTACTGTTTTATTCTTTTAACTGTGAAACTCCCCGGGTGCTCCTAAACCTTACAAACAAATAATAAAATTGATCCCAATCGGGAGAAATTCCACAAAAACTTTCTTTCAATGTTAATGACCGACATCAACACCCAGAATGAGGCACGGTGATGTCACAGTCATTGCCGCAAGGATGCAAATTAACAGATGCAAATGATAGAATTCCTGTCACTTGCATGCCTGTGCCCCGTTCTTACCCTGCAGATGCCCATGAGGGCTGATTAAACAGAAACTCCAAGGAGCCACTGAGGCAGCTTTCGTTAAAACTCAAAACTCTTCCAAAACATGACCTTCCTGACACTGCTTAAGGCAGTCATGGGCAACTATGGCCCCTTTACTATATCTGGACTTCAACTCCCAGAATTCCTCAGCATGGCTGGCCCAGGAATTCTGGGAGTTGAAGTCCACAGGTCTTAAAGGGGCTATAATTGCCCACCCTGATTTAAGGGTTCAGTCCTACAGTGTCTTCACAGGATAGGTGGCTCTTCATCGAACGTTTCTATCTGACAAGGGTACAACAATCAAGAGCCTTAGTAATAGCAATAGCACTTAGATTTATATACCGCTTCATAGTGTTTTACAGCCCTCTCTAAGCAGTTTACATATTGCCCCCAACAATCTGGGTCCTCATTCCATCCTCACTTGGAAGGATGGAAGGCTGAGTTAATTCTGAGCCAGTCAAGATCGAACTGCTGGCTGTGGGAGAATCAGAATATAAATCTGCATTCTAACCACTGTGCCACCATGGCGGCTCTTATCTATTCTAATGGTACCACCAACTACAGATGTCCTCAGCCCCAATATGCCTCAAAGCAGCTTCAAAATTATATGCAAATGGGAGAGAAGTTCAAGACAAGATGGGATGCAGGACAAAGAACCAGTAGTTCAACTTCCATTGAACAACGAGTCATTTCTCCTTGGTACCCCTTTCCTTCCACAGGATGTTCATTACTGGTGTTGAGCCTGAAAAAGAAGAGTTAAGTGGGTTGTAGGACTCCTCAAACACTTAACCCCTGGCAGGTGAGAATGATTGAAGCTTCTGGAACACAGTCTAGCAGAATATCAATCTTTCTGGATCTCCTCCTAACCTTTAGAAGATGCCAATGTGCGTTCTTCAGAAGATCTTGTGAGTTGTAGAGGCTCTGATACCAATTTGGTAACCTCCCAAAAGAATTGGTAGAGCTAAAGGCCCAAGATTCAGCATAAAGAAGATGGCGAAACAAAATGAATTGCAACTAACCCCAGAAGTAGCAAAGTCCACCCCACCTTCCTGTCTATGGGCAGGGATCGTCCAAGGGATTCAAGTCCTTCCTTGTTCCAGCTCAACCTCTGAAACACCAAGGTTGACTCCTGCCTATCAGGCTGTTGGGGCTCTTGGTCTGATCCAGAGAAGACATCCTAACAGCTAATAATGGTGCGATTGCCATCAAAGCTTCTGCTGCCACGATACAGGAGTTGGGGCAGACCAGACAACGTCCTGCACCTACGTCTCTCTATTTCTCTTGTATGCACAAGCCTTCAATATTTCATGAGACCCAGGTACTTAATAATGGATGGGAAACATGTTTACTGAGAGATATTTCTCACTGTAGATATAACAGAGCACCTCCCAGGACCTGTTCTTCGCTTCTACTTACACCTCCCCACTGATCATCAGCTTGCCAGACAATCTACCTGCCCATCTGTGGAAACACCAGGAGAAGCTTGGCATGCAGAGAATAAGGAGAGATGGGCCTGGATTTGCATGGGGATGGGAGATGTGGGTGTGCTGAGTTTTGGAAGGTTGACCTCCCCAGGAGAAAGATTTCCCAGGCTTTTTCAAGCTGAGCTCCCCACTCTTCCAGTCTATACATTTCTTAGTCCAGGGTCCCCATCTTCCTCTTCCTCACATATGTCCTACTTGCAAGGAAAGGGATCAGATTTATAGGGGCCGAGAGTTCCAGCTACTCCAAGCTTCCTCAGGTCCTAAGAGTCTATGTCCATGGTTCATGTCACCTCTGGGGGAAATTCCTGGTTTTATATCCTGACATCAAGGGGGAGTCCAGACTTTCTATGCTCAAGCTGGAGATAGTTTTAAAAACTTTTCACTTTTCATCTTTCATTCTCTAGCTTTTTCACTTTTCCAAATTCCCAAACTGGATAGAAACAGAGAAAAGCATCCCATTCCAAATTCGGAACATGTTTCCTGGTGTTAAAAGCAAAAAAGACACATAATTAAAAATGCTTCGTCTGGCTCCTCCGTGTTTTGATATGAAAACATCCAGGGTTTGCTTGAGAGGACAGCTGGTCTATCTAGGGAAAGGACAGTGGTGGGAACTGACAGTGACTTTGTGGCAGGACCTTGCAGAGCCCTTCCCTTGTCCCTCTCCCGCTGCCTTTGCAGAGGTGACAAACTGGGAAAGGGGCAGCAGGAGAAACCACAGAGCAGAGGCTATCCATTTAAGGTGCAGCACCTCTCAGGACCTCCCCATTTGTGTTCATGCTTTCCTGAGATGAACGCATCCTCTCTGCTCTGCTCTCGGAGGTCCTCTTGGTGCTTCCGAGTTCCACCTTCCGAGGCAGCATAAAATGGTTGTGGACAGATCCTGATGGAAGAATCACTCTGATTCTGCTTCCTTCTTCAAGAATCCATGGTGGATCTTCTGCTTCGGGTTATATGATGGTGATTAAAGTCCATCCCCTTGGCCTTCTTAAAATCAAACCTCAGCCTGACCTTCTTGGTCCTTGTCATTCACTTGCCATTGCAATAGTGGCAAATATTTGCCATTATTTCCCTCTTGTAAGTTGAAGGTCCAACCAGAGGCTCATCCTCAACAAATTTCCCATCACAAGCTGGAGTGAAGACTGAGGGGACACGGGCTTCCTTCATTGCTCTTCCTGGGTCTAAGCGCTTCCTGTGTTGGGTTGAGGTCTGCACCAAGGAATGCAATCCTAGGTTGCAACAAAGAATTGTAGGACATCCATTAGGATGATGGGCTCATCCCATCGATGGCAAGCCACTGGGAGGGCAAGGTGAACCCAAGCCGTGTGCCCTTTAAGTCAGCTGACTGGCCTCCAGAGTCTGGAGGGAATAATGTCCTATTGTTGAAGGGAAGTGTAATTTTCTATCGGCTTGACTTCTTTCCAGAAGAAAAAGGTGCTTCAGAGAACAAAAGATTTTAGATCAACCTTCTTTAAAACAAAAACGGAAATCACGCAGGTAAAGCCAATGAATAATCCGTTGGGTATCTATCAAGTTTTCATGTTTCAAGGCAAACATTGAAAAATACCGATGGGTGAGTGAATGAAAACACCCTTGATGTTCTCTTTTCATTTCTTCAGCTTTTATTTACAGAACATCCATTTGGTCCCAGAGAGAGGAAGCTAGACTTAATAAAAAGCTTTTGCTTTGATCCATGGTTCTCCTGGATTTTTGTTATCTCATCTTGGCATGTCCTTCAGAAACTCCCTATCATCCAGACCATGAATCTTTGGAAAAGATTTATCTTTTGTTAGATAAAAAGTCATGAGTTTTCCGTTCATTTCTTGCTTGCTTGCTTGCTTGCTTGCTCTGGCTTTCTGGACAGTCTTTACCTTCCAAAATAGTAGCATCTTTGCTTATTTTGTTTAGCTGGTGGAAAGGATATTCTTGTCAGAGGCAGATACAGTCCAGGCAGGATGGCTGGGAGGCAGTTATTTCCTTTCCCAGATACACAAAAGTCCCTTGCCCAAGAGTTTATGTTTATGTTTATTGTATTTGTATACCGCCCTTCTCCCAAGGGACTCAGGGCGGTGAACAGCCATAGTAAAAACAATATACTACAAGAATTAAAAGCTAATTAAAATAATTCAATCGTTCGGCCGAAATTTAAAACATCCAACTAAAATCATTATAAAACCCTTATCAAAAACTAATCTAAAAAACCTTTATCCTGTCAGACCAGCTTGCTGGAATAATAGGGTCTTCAGAGCGCGACGGAAGGCACGGAGGTCGGGGATCCTTCGCATGTCCAGGGGCAGTTCATTCCATAGGGCCGCCCCCCCCCCCAGAGAAGGCTCTCCCCCTAGGGGTCGCCAGCCTACATTGTTTGGCTGACAGCACCGAGGAGGCCCTCTCGGTGGGAGCGTATTGGTCGGTGGGAGGCAATCGGTGGCAGAATGCGGTCCTGTAGGTAACCAGGTGCTAAGCCAGAGTCTTCATTGCACCATGTGAGGTGTGCTTTAATTGCCCTGCAGTGCCTTACCTGGAGTGAGCCTTAATGAGTAATTATGGGGTCTTGATGAAGAGAATGGCAGGATAACTGTTTTGGATAACCACACAGAACAAAAGTCTCTGGAACATAATAGACATGTTAACTCTGGTCTTATTTCCAGCCTCAAGAAATCTTATGTATGCCTCCCATGACATCTGCAGGATAACACAGGCTCAGTGGTGTTTCTCTGAGCCCTTTTGAAGCCAACCGGGACCCCTGGGACATCCTGAGGCCATCAGCCTTCGCAAATAGGTTACAGCTCGAACGATACACGCAGCAAAGTAGAAAGTGGATTTCAGAAAATGCTTCTTCTCTGTATAGGGTGGAAATGCATGCACACAAACAGGGATGAATGTAGAAAATGATTTGGTCTGGGCGAAGTCGCTCAGTTCCACCTGAAGGCCTCAAGCGAGACCACTGCAGCAATCCAACTGGTGTCAGTGCTCAACTCAGGAAATTGAGCCATGCTGTCTCAATGAGTTGAATCCAAGCACAGAAGTTGACATGTTCAGAAGCCTCTTTTTGGTGTCCAGATGGGGCAGCTGTTCCAATCTGGCGCTTCAGAGGTCGAGCACCTGTTTAATTCAGTGCTTCCTTTCAAAGCTTTCTCACATTCAAACCCTCCTTTGAAGGCTCACACGGCTACGGGTTTCTTTGGGAAGATTTTTTTTTTAATTCCCAGTCTAGTTTACAACCCTTGGGATTCCTTACTTGACTTCCTGGGCAAAAGGCCATGAGTGGAAAGAAGAATGTGGAACGGAGATGGTTGGATCCTGCAAGGCGTTCCTGAAGTTTTCAGCCCTTGCTTGTTTTCAGCCTGGATCCCTTCTGCATCTCTTTATCCAGTTCCAAACAAGGGTTTCTGTCCTTCAGAGGCTTCACGGATTGTGGCTTTGCAGAATAGAGTTTGTCCTTTGGCCAAATGGAGTTTTCAAAGGCGAGGACATGCTCTGAATCTAGAGTGATTGGAAAAGCCCTCCTGCTCAAGAAATACGCTCCTTTTGCTGCAACAGGATGACCGAAAGATACAAGCTGGCAGTCTCAGCGGCATTGCTGGAACATTTCTGGCTTACTGACTGTCACACCGAAGGAAGGGAACCACATAAAGATGTACCTTTATTTCCCCTTTGCTCAAGAAGCGCAGTTAAGAGAAAATCCAGCCGTTCAAAAGAGGTTGCGCTGAAGTGTCTCCTACAATATATTTTTATCCCCGGAGTCAAAGCCATCGCACCAAAAAAATGGTTTTCTCCGGAGGCTGGGCAGGAGAGGTGCCCTTGACAATCCCAAGCCCTTCCTGAAGGCATGTGCACAGACTCACCACGGCCCCTGTGCCCCCCCAAGTGCCACCGTGAAAAAGTCAAGGCCATCAATAAATTCAACCCCAAGAAAAGCAGCCCAGCTCGGTTCCCGGCTGCAGCCGAAACAAAACGTTTCACCTTGTTCTGTGACACGTCAGCTGCACAAACGCCTCATCCCAATGGATCCAAAAAAGACCACGGTGAGCTGGACCCAGGCGAGAAGGAAGCCAAGGAAAGAGTGTTGGTAGAGAACTACCCAGGAGCTAACTGGCTACAATGGCCACAGCCTGGGAGCCTGGCTCAAAACACCATGGGACTTTGAGATGGCATTTTGGGGATGTTGGTAGTCAGAGACAGAAGGTGGGAAGGGCCGGGCTCCCAAATGCCAGGTTTTGTGGGCATGTTGAGCATTTTACAAGGGGTGCCTTGTGAATGGCTTCTTCTCACCTCAGATACAGTTATAGCTCTGAAAGGATGACTTCTTGGTCCTGGGCATGACAATGTAACTCAGTCTAGGCCCAACTGCCCAGCAACAGTTGATAGTGCTCCAAATGTCCAGGTCTAAAGCTGGCTCCCCTGACTTCCAGTGGAAACCCCATGGAGAAACCACCCAGAGCACATTTCAGGAATCCAAACTCTTGGCTCCTTTTATTCAACCCTCAGCCTAGCTGAGAGCAGGAAGGAGAGACCTGCTGCTTCTGTAGCTTTTGTCTGCAAGCACCTCAGTCAGAAAAGGGGATCGAACAGATTCTCACCTGGAAGGATGGAAAACACCAGATCTGCCAGCTGACTCAAATAGGCCTTCAATCCTTTGGTCTCCAAGAAATCACCTGCCAGATTCTGCTGTTCCTCCAGAATGCTGCGGACAGCGACTGTCAAAGGGCTCCTCCAATCTGTGGAGCAGGAGGTTCTCAGGAAGGACACATGTGGGCCCTGCCTGGGGAAGTTCCCTGGAGGACCACTGCTGTTGAGAGGGGTTCTTGAGGTCATTGTGTCTCACCCCTGCTCAGTACAGGATCCAAATGGAAGCATTGCAGAAGGAAAGGGATAACGACTCCCCAGAATTCGGATACTGTCTTCTACCAATGCGATGCCTGCAGCCATATTGCACAGTTGATTATGGTTGACTCCACCCAGAGGTGGGTTTCACCAGTTATGGAGGTTCTGACCAGTTATGGAGAACCAGTAGCAGAAATTTTGAGTAGTTCGGAGAACCGGTATAAAATTTCTGACTGGCCCCGCCCCCATGTATTCTCTGCTTCCCGAGGCCCAGCTGATCGGGAGGAAATGGAGATTTTACAGTATCTTTCCCCTGCCACGCCCACCAAACCACACTCACCAAGCCATGCCACGCCCACCAAGCCACACACACAGAACCGGTAGTAAAAAAATTTGAAACCCACCACTGACTCCACCCCAAGGTCCTTTCACAGAGACAGAATTAGACTACACCTGGGGAACTGGGGAAGAAGACCCCCATTTGCCTTTGCCAATGACATTCGTTGGCCTCCCCAGCCTGCCAACTTCTCCTGACTGGCCAACGGAAGCCTATCTGAGCTTGCTCCATTATCTCTCTGTGAGCTGAGAGGCAGGAGGCTGAGGCCACAGGGGAAGGCAACCTGGTGGCTCCGGGAAGAGGGGCTGCGCAGCAAGTGCTGGTGATCAAAGCCGCTGATACGGCTGGCACCTCTCTGCCGGCTGACTAGCTCATCAGCGCAGTCCCGGCTGCCTCCTCCTCGCTGCTGCCGCTGCTGTCCTCCACCCATGACTTGATCAAAATCCTGGCTGAAACTTATCTGACCAGACATGTGTGCGAGTGAAGAGGCTCAGGAGCGGCTCTTTGTGCTGCCTGGTGAAATATTTGCGCGCAGCAATGACAGAGGAGAGGGCTGGTTGAGGGAAGAGGCAGCCCTGGAGGAGGGCATGTGGCGTGGACCTAGGAGCCGGGCTGCTGGTGTGGAGGGCGAGGCTGGGCCTGAGAGGAATGGAAGGCCTGTCCCTTGTCCACCCCAGCTGAGCCAAGTGGAGGGCACAGCCTTGGCAGAGAGAGACCAGGCCAACTGAGAGGCAGGATGGAGGCACTTTCTCTCTTTTGGAAGGTTCTTTCATGTCTCCTGCACCCTGAAAGTTAAGCATGCAAGCACCTGGATGTCCGGGAAGTGATTAGAGCAGCCTGATCTGTTCCTCCTGGGCCATTTTCTCCCTCGGGAGTCTCTGGGGCCTTCCCCGCTTTGCCTGTCGTATGGAGTGAGCCAGTTTGGTGGGGTGGTTAAGGCACCAGGCTAGAAACCGGGTGTCTGTGAGTTCTACTCCCACTGTAGCTGTGAAATCCACCTGGTGACCTTGGGCCAGCCGCTCCCTCTCAGCCCCTCACAGGGTTGTTATTGTGGGGCAAATAGGAAGAGGACGGTGTGTTACATACCTTCATTGCCTTGAGTTATTTTTTCAAAATAATAAAGGTGGGATATAAATAAATAAAATAAACAAAGAGACTGCAACCTTGGCCATTGCAATCTGGGAGTTGAGGTCTACACATCTTAAAATTCCCAAGGCAGAGAAACCCTAAAACAGACAAGGAATTTGGCTTCTCAATGTCCCTTAAACTCCCAGGTTCCCTGGCAGCTCATCAGCCAGTCCGTCAGTAAATGAAATGCAACTCAGGAGCGCCTCCTGGAGTCCACACAGGTTGGTGCCTCTCCAAAGTACAGAAGCCGAGTCCTTATTTCTCAGCTCCTTGTGCACCCTGGTTGCGTATTTCTCACGACTGCGCAGGTTGGTGGCTTGGATATAATCCTTCCATCCCTCCCTCCATCCTTGAGAATCAGATTTATCCTCTTTTATGAAGAATTAACTTGTTGGCGCTGATTTATGAAGAGTGGCAGGTGGCGATGGCAGAACAGAGCTCTAATACGTTCATCATAAAAGTCCTGTAGTTATTCCTAAAAGAGTTCATGTTAATGGCTCCCATTAAAATTCATATTTTATTTCTACATAACGAAATGTCTCCCTGCAATCTCTCAGATATGTCCTTCAAGAAGCGGAGCAGCCTCTTGCTTCTTGGTCGGGCCCAATGCTGTTCGGGTGACAGTTTCAAACAAACAAGAGCCGACGAAGGCAGGCCGCGCATATGCCGCCTGTTCGGGAGACGTGACTTGACTGACAGCTGGGATTTTTCTTGTCACATTACGTCTTCACTCAAATATGACGAATGTTCATTCACGCCGATCAAGGGACAATTTCTCCCTTTTAAAAGCGAGAGACAGAGCGCTCCCTCGTCCAACTCTTATTAAGAGCAGCCACATTGTGTTAAGGAAACAATGGCTTCCGTTGGAGGGCTTTTTAGGCAACGTTTCAATTGGCAGGCGGGAGCAGAATCGCTACCTTTCCCCATAAAGAAGAGATCGTCAATGAAGGAGACGCCCCGGAGGCAGCTGTCACTCAGGTGGCTGACTCCGTTGTGTCTTCAGCAATTGCAAAGAACGGCTTTTGCAACCTTCCCTGTTGAATCTGTAGGTTAAAGAGAAATGAATACGCAGCAATGAAATGGCAGCTACAAGAAGGGCTGATCTGAGGCTGATGTGGGTCTGGATTTCAGGAAACAAGCTTGACCAGAACTTGCTTCATGGGGATTTAGAGCATTGTGTGAACTCAGTGAAAATGGCTCACAAACTTTGATTTGCGGTTTAGGACACTATCTGAAGTCCTACTGTCCATTCTTTTTGAAGCAAATTCAATGGTCAAAGATGACCCCAAAGAAATACTTATTAATCCTCGGTGGGGTGATAGACCCTCCCGCCAATCCCTAGGGGCGAAGGAAGGCCAATGATAGAAATATCATTTTTTTCAGAAAGATAGCATGAGGCAATTGTCATGTTACGTTGTTTTCATAGTAAGATAGTGCTTCATGTGACAAGGCTGTCACAGTCCTGTTTGAGCATTTGGTCTTCTCAAGATTCTCAAGAATCAATGATGGCAGCACATGGACTGGGCTCCTGGCCTTCCCTCTCCTCCCTCCTGGCCTAGCAGGCAAGATCTAAGCCAAGCTTTGGCACCGCTGCACAGAACACAAGCACAGCTCTCAGCTCAGGACCTGCAACTGTAGAAGAAATGGGGGAAGAGGCTGAACTCTCTACCATCCAGTGGGGATCCTAGCCTAAATTTCAGGTGGCTGAAGAAGAGGCACCTCTGACTGGGTTGATCAGGTCTTTGGTTCCAGGCCTGTTGCGATCCTCTGATTTCAAGTGGTCCAAGGGGAAGAGGAGGAAGGAGAGGAAGAGCAAGAAGAGGAAGAGCAAGAAGACAAGGAAGAAGACAAGAGGATGGTGGTGGTGATGATGATGATGAGGGGGGGAGGGGGAGGGGGAGGGGGAGGAGGAGGAGGAGGAGGAGGAGGAGGAGGAGGAGGAGGAGAATATATACTTTCCTTTGTCTTTTCTCTTGGCTGTTGATGCTTCCTGGCCACCAGCCTTCTGCCCTTTTGCAGGATGTTTTCAATCAACCCAACAGGAAACGGTCAGAAGGAGCTTCCAGCCAGTCATCCATTTAAAGCCTTTTGAGTGAGGGGGGGTTGGCTAATAATGGTCCATTTAGAAGAGGGTTTAATTGGGGAAGCCTGTAATCAATGGCACTTCCTGGTCTCAGCACCTGAGGAGGAGCAACCGAAGGCAGAAGTTAATGACAGCCTCTGGTCCATCAGCAAGGACATTGAGAGGGGGGTGTCTCCCTCTCCTCCCCCATCCATCATTCTGGCATTCCTGCTATTTCTTTCCGTGGCAGGCTCATACACAACACCCAGGGTGGGATTCAAATGCATGAGTGGTGCCCCCCCCTTCACCTGCTCCTCCAACACACCCATACACCCACGCACAGCCAGCCTGCACCCAAGGGCTGCTGCCTGAATTAAATTCTCCTGCTTGCCTTCCAGAACTGATTTATATATCAAGTGTATAGACACACACACACACACACACATACACACACACAAACACACACACACACACGTAAGAGTGGAACTCTGAGTGGTGAACAAGAGGCAAAACATAATACAGGACCCCTAATTATGCCACAAGCCAATAAAGCAGCATGTTGATCTTGGGCCATACTGCAGGGGGTTGGCTGAGCTTCAACCTAAACCAGAAGTCACCGGGTGACTTCTCAACTCAAGGGTGGTTTGACTGGTCCATCTTGCCCGAATCAAAAAATGAAAAGCTAGTTGGCACCCCATAACCGTCTCTTGCCAGTCACATCTACCTGGCCCACCAGAGCGGGGAGGCAAGGAATGTTGTGGGTCCCATCTCCGAGGGAGATACACCTGGTGGGACCCAGAAGAAGGGCCTTCTCCGTGGTGGCTCCATCTCTCTGGAACATCATTCCCCCAGAGATTAGAATGGCCCCCACTCTAATACTCTTCTGGAAGGCACTGAAGACCTGGTTTTGCCAGAGGGCCTGGGGAACCCAGAGTGGGAGAGAGCCCACTAAATGGTTCATGTGATCTGCTGTGGCCGGGGCAGGGGGTGGGGGGTTATTTTATTATATCATTTTATTATATGATTCTCACTTTTATTAGTTTTATTGTTTTTTATATGAGGTTTTTATACTCTTGTAAACTGACTTGAGTCACCATGTGTGAACAGGCGGCAATATAATTTCCTAAAATGATGGGATTAAAGCTTGCTGCGGGATGTGGCATGCTGTGAATCAGGGCAGGGAAGCTCTTCATGTCACATGAACGCTTCATGAGTTGGACACACCCCTCTCCTTTTTCACCTACGATCAAACATGGGACATTGGAAACTCGGCCCTGCTCAGGCTGTGGCTGACAGGGCCATATAATTGTGCTGTTGACGCTGGCCTTCCTTGGGTCAGAGGACACCTGCTATCTTGGCTGACTCTCATAGGCTGGGAAGAAGGGAGCTGAGGAGGAAGGAGCCATCTACTGGAAGCTGGCAAGGTAGGAAGGCTTTTAATAGAATCAGGATGCCCACACTGCCAAAAATAAGCATTTCATTTCATTGTGGGTTGATCAGAACTCTTCAGGTACTGAATCTAGTTCTAGGTGGCCCTTTTTAAAGACTTGACAAGCCTTGGGACTTGTCTTGACAAGAGAAAGCTGAGAAGGTTATGGAACATCTGAGGAGAAAACTAAATCTCTACTCGATGTGGGTCACAAGAAAGTTGATTCCAACAGAACTTCAGAGGGGGAAAAAATCACAGCTTTTCTAACAGTTGTCCAAAGTGACCAGTGAGGTTGGACTCCCCCTTCATGATTGTGATCAAGCAAGAATGCTTTAATTTGAATTCCTGTACGGGATGGAGAGTCGGATCCAATGACCTCATGCCTCCTTCTCTCCCTCTGTTCACACTGGCCTCCTTCAGATATTGGGGGTGGGGAAATCTCCCCCTTGTCTTCCCAAAATCATGGTGGAAGCAAACTGCAAAGAAACCAGTAGAACCATCTCAACCTATTTCTGGAAAGAATCCTCTGGGTTCCTGTGCCCATCTTTGCCCACCTTTGCCAACTTCCAAATCTGGAAGTTTGGAGCTGAACCTGAAGCTTGTTGGCTTCCTGCCCTCTCTTGAAACGGCCGGTTTTTAAGGGCCTCCTCTATTATTTCTCCCTCCAGTAAGAAATAAGGCTCGTTGTCTTTGATTCATTCATTCATTTGTTTGCAGGTAATGGCAATTCGATATCTAATCTCTTATCAGACGGCTGGGGTCTGCTCCCTAATAACTCTGCTCTCTTTGGGGGCTTTGCATGCCCATGGCGAGTGTGCCCCTTGCCTGCAAAACAAACCTTGGTGTGGTGAGCAAGGAGGGAGGAGGGAAGCAGCCCCCACCCTCTCAATAACAGGAGACACAAACAACAATAGGAAACAAGGCGGCTAATTAAACTGCCTCAGAATCCATTTCCAGCTTTCCTGTGTTATGACAGCGCAGACAGCCCAGTCCAAAGGCAGCCATTAAGGATTGGCCAGCAGATAAATTGATGGATGAGATGGCTTTGCAATCAGGGTGGAGGCTGAGCAGGGGACGTCAAAGCCAATCCGAGGTGTCCGATTTCATTCCGTGGGTTTTCCTCCAAATCACAAACTCCAAAGGGTCTGGTGGGACAGTTTCGCATCGGTGGCTAAAATAGCAGTAGCAATAGCCCTTAGACTTATATACTGCTTCATAGTGCTTTTACAGCCCTCTCTAAGTGGTTTACAGAGTCAGCCTCTTGCCCCCAACAATCTGGGTCCTCATTTTACTGACCTCGGGTGGATGGAAGACGGATCAAACTCCTAACTGTGGGCAGAGTTAGCCTGCAACTCCCCTTAGAGCCCTCTCTAAGTAGTTTTACAGAATCAACCTCTTGCCCCCAACAATCTGGGGAAATGGTCTTTTGACCCCAGATTCCTTTTAATTACCATCACCAGAATTTCCATTTCTAAGCAAGGTGGTTCTTAAGTGAGTCATGTTTGATCTTATGGTCTTTTTTTTTTTTTGCCACAAATGTTAAGCAAGTCACTGCAATTCTTAAGTGAATTGTGCAGTTGGTAAGTGAATCTGGCTTCGCACACTGACTTTGCTTGTCGGAAGATGGCTGGGAAGGACGCAAATGTCGCCACGTGATCCTGGGGAACAGCGACATCATAAGTGCAAGGACCGGTCCATAAATCGCTTTTTTTCAGTGTAACTTTGAATGGTCACTAAACAGGGGGATGTAAGTTGAGGGAGACCTGTGTAGCATTTCTATGCTGAGAATGGAGCAGTGGGTAAAAGGAAATTGGTTGGGATTATCTCCATTCTGGTCAGGATGCATCGCATGTTCACACTGCGAACAGGAGGGATCCAGAATGGCTCTCCAAACCTCCTCCTGAGTCATCCTAAAAGCCGGTTGGCTTCTGGAAATACTTTGGGGGGAGGGACTGCTATTTTCTCTGGAGGCTTGCAGAAAGCATGTCAAGGCCCTTCACATGGGCAACTGTTGAGCACCAAGAGATCATGGCAACATGAAGCCACTCAGGCCCCATCCAGAGAGAAGCTTCTTCCATCACCTTGGAGTCGGTCTACTTCTCTTCCTCAGCCCTGCCATTCAAGAGAAGGAGGCCGACCGAGTCCATCCGCCTCTGGGGGGTCGCATCTTTTAGGTCTCTGGGACCACAAACACGTCTCTCCTCCTTGATGTGCCTGGAAACTTCTCTGCCAAGTGATCAAGTTGAAAGGAAGAGGAGAAGGAGGAGGAGGAGGAGGAGGAGGAGGAGGAGGAGGAGGCCTTCCCTTCGTTGAAAACCACAAAGCCTATAATTAGTTTGCACCATGTTATTTCCACAAAGCGGATCTCATATTTAAAATTTGAAAGGTGATCATCAAAAAATCAAGACGGAAGCTATAAATAGCTGTATGTGAGGCAGACTGATGTCCCACCCCTTGGCTGCAAGAAAGCTCTCCAATTTGCCACAGCCATTAGAGAAGAGCCGGGGTGCAAGGATGGCCTCTTGATCCTTCACCCATTCTCTGGCATGGCGGTAATTGCTGGCCTGTTCCTGGAAAAAAGCTCCAAGCTGGAGGCCAACATCCACCCCCGGGATCACCTGGGCCAGCCTCTGAGAGGTGTAATCAACGCTTTGATCTCTTATCTGCCAGTGACACCCCAGCCTTGCAATAATTCTGGCAAGGTGCTCCTTCAGCTCAGAGATTAGAGGCTGTAGCTGGGAGCTTCTTGTCTGTAAATCAGCAGAGCTGTTCCAGCCCGCCTGCCGAGTGCCGAGGGCCAGGAGAAAATGGGCAGGCGTGGCTGGAAGATGAGGCTTGCAAAGCGGTAAACAGGTGTGATTTACGCAGCACTGGGCAGCTCACAAAGCTTTTATGGACTCTGGGCAAGCACCGGAGTGACTCCCAGCTGGCCAACTCCATATCCACTTCTCTCACTTTGAAAGCCTCCCCAACAGATGGGTTGGGAAGCAAGGTTGACTCTAGTTTCAGAGTCAGAGAGCTCTGGAAGCCTCGGAGTTGATCAGAAGTTGGAAAGCTCTCCCCAGTTTCTGCAGCCAGAGAACCTCTTCGTGAGACCCAGAGGATCCAGAAGGGTGAAAACAGCAGATAAAACACCCAAGGGATCCATCCCTCATCAGAAGCCACATCTCTTCCCAGCAGAAGGTCTGCAGATGTCTCTATGCCCAAGTAGATCAGCAAACCTGTGCATACAGAGCCCAGTTTCCCCATGCACAATTTCTGGCCCTTGCAGGCAAAAGATCAAGAGCTTCGCTGGAGTTGCGGACAGGAAGGGGCTGCTAAGTTTTAGCAAGGAGAGGGGAATTTGCAAAACTGTTGAGTCAGTGAGGTTGAGACGTTGACCATAAGCCATAAGCCTCATGAACTGCTAGTGCCTCTCTGGACATTTTGTGCCTCGGATCCGGTTTAATGTCAGGGTTCCAAGTAATATACCCATAACAAAGAGAACTCTGAGGCAAGCAGTTTCCTCAAAGATCAAGTTTATTGGATATATCATTTTGGAACAGGCTGGTGAAAACCGACTCTAAAAGTTCCCGTGGTTTTCACCTAATTAAAAGTAAAAGTTTCCTCCCCTTTCCCAAACAATCAGTCATGTGATCCAATCAAGATGCTGTCTGGTTGCTTGGAAACTTCACTCCTCCTCTCCTCAGCCACCTGTGGGAATGTCCTTGGTTCTCAAGGGAAACTATTTTGTTTTGGCTACAAAACCCCAGCTATCTCTATTCCCCCCACCTCCCCATCTCTCAGCACCATAGAAGCAGCACTGAAGCCTCCAAGATGGCCATAGTCAGGCCAGCTTCATTGTGTTTGAGTGTGCAAATAAAATCTGGAAAAACTGGGTGTGCCTTCTCCGTTCAGGAGGGCCTGAATTCAGCTAGAATGCAGAGCCTGATTTTGGGAGTGGGGATGTTTGGGATCTAGTTTTGTTGAGCTTGAACAGGTGGAAGCATTTCAGAAACATGCAGAATTCATCTGCAGCCCTGAACATGGTGGATGCATCTGATGCAGCCCCTGGAAAGAAACAAGGGTGCTTCTCCAGCCGTGGAAAAACCTTCTCTCCTTGCACCTCTGGGTTTGCTCTTTGCTGGCCTAACCGCTCTCTGCTTGATTTATCACTTTATTTCTACCTCGTCTTTCCAGGTAAAATCCTCCAAAGGGAAACGATAACAGCAGAAACAATCCTGCCTAGAAATGCAAACAGCAGTGTTTACAAACAAACCCTCAGCAAATGTCCATCTGGGATTTTCTGGTGGGGAGGGAAGAATCCTTCTGAGCAAAGTGTGGGGGTGGGGGTGGCTGGCTGACTCATCTCCTTCCCTCCCTCCCTCCCTCCCTGCCCCTCTTTTCAGGGCTCCTGTGTGGAATTAGAGCTGAAGGCAAACCCCTTTCTTGGAATTGAGAGATTCAAGGGTTACGTGCCAGCACTGTCCATGGTCCTGAAACTAAGATGCAACTTATAGGCCCCATTGGGAGGATGCAGTGTGTTGCTCCTCCCTTCCAGCTTCTTCTCATCTAGGTCCTTTGCTCTCCCCTCCTCCCCCAGCCTTCCATTAAAAAAATAAATTTCAAATGACCTAGAGGTAGAACTCAAAGTTGAGAGAGGAATAGATTAAGAAGTAAAAGCCCGTTTTGGCTATGGGTTACCAAATTAACTAATTTTCTGTATCAACCCAACATTTCACCAAAGTGACAGAGTTTCCACCACCGGCTCAGCCAGAAACAAACTCACTAAGGTCAACACCAGGCTAGCTTAGCTTCTTGAGCAAATGGAGCAACTCTAATTGACCAGGTTAACTGTGTTGAGTGATCCTGGCCTTAGGGTCATTTGAATATGGCTTAAGGAATGAATAGACCAGAGGATTTCAGCGAATGTCTAGAAAAAGACATCAGCTGCAGGAGCTGAAGTCTCATCTGCACGGACACTGCATTAGATGGTTGCCTGTATGGATCCATAGATGTTCTTCTCACTTAGTTTTTTGCTCAGTGGAAACTGACTTTCACATTAAATTCTGAGATCAAGTGCTCCACACCTGTATCACAGAAAGAAATCATTTCAGCCAACTGACAAACTGAATATAGTTTTGGGGATTTTTCCAAAGCAGATGTCTCCTTCCTTCCTTCCTTCCTTCCTTCCTTCCTTCCTTCCTTCCTTCCTTCCTTCCTTCCT
>WNWU01000071.1:3323770-3373397 GCA_012654045.1 Ptyas mucosa
CTTCCTTCCTTCCTTCCTTCCTTCCTTCCTCCATTCCTTCCTTCCTCATTCTCTATCCCTTCCTTTCTTTCTTCCTTCCTTCCTTCCTTCCTTCCTCATTCTCCATTCCTTCCTTCCTTTCTTCCTTCCTTCCTTCCTTCCTTCCTTCCTTCCTTCTTTCCTCATTCTCTATTCCTTCCTTCCTTCCTTCCTTCCTTCCTTCCTTCCTTCCTTCCTTCCTTCCTTCCTTCCATAAATTCAGTGCAATCCTGGATGGGACAGTCTCCTCAAAAGATAAGGAGGGGGAAAAAAGGAAGGTTTGTCCATTCACTACCAAACTCCACAATTAGTTAAAGCTACATGGTTCCACAGAGGTGTCCAGGCTCACCCAACGCAACAGACTACATCCCAGCTTAGTGCGATATGTGAATGCAGTCATGGCCTCTGCCAGGTCTCACACTTCAACGGTCTCCATTGATTGAGCTCAAACTTGGCTTGCTTCATTTCAGACGAACATGTTGCATGAACATGTGTGAAAGGGATCTCATGGGTCCTTTCTTGGTGGTTTGATCTGTAATTGGGATTTGACCCAGGAAAGCTGCCAAGCTGCATCTGAACGATCACATTGGTTTTTTCCCTTCTTCTTCCAACAGCAATATTTTCTTTTCCCCTTAATATTTGTCTTTCTGATGGGTTCAGACGCTATCTTGGTCCTCAACGTCCCCCGGGGAACAGCTGCCACATTCAGATAGAACAGCCTGTCTTTCCGTGGGAGCGTCAGCTGCAGCACCTTCCGAAATTTGGTTATTATTAATTTCTGGATCTTAATCATAAGGCTTTAACAGTCTGGTGCAGTGAGCAAAACTTCCACTTGTGAAAATAAATGAACCAACTGGAGCTGCTTCACTACACCGCTAGTATAAACATTCAAGAGTAATGTTTGTTGAAAATGGGTAAAAATCTGATTAAAATGTATAAAGGATGCTTGGCTACACATTTAATTTAGCTTTAATGAGGCCTTTAAGGTATTTTAATTCAAATCCAAATTATTATTTAAAGGAAGAGAAATTTGACAGGTTTGTCTCCCTAGGTGGTACCGATTGCCCGAGTCTAAAAGTCTGTTAGGAAACCGAGGGTAAATACGTGGCAAAAGGTTAAGCGGGAAAGAAAAATAGCTCATCCTGTGATTGTAAAACCTGAAGGACAAATTGGGTGCCTCACGAATCTGAATTGAAATCACCAGCCCCCTTTCTCCAACCTCCTTGGCATCTCTGTCATCTGTCTGTTTTTCCATCTGTCTGTTTTTTCCCTCCCTCCCTCCCTCCCTCCCTCCCTCCCTCCCTCTCTCTCTCTCTCTCTCTCATCTGTCTATCACCTATCCATCGGTCTATCCATCTATCCATCTCTCTAAATAAGATTATAATCCCAATTTGTATATAAAGATAATAAGTACTAGTAGCCATTTTTTAATCTTCAGAACCCGAAGATCACCCCGATTTCTTAGCAACCAGAATCCATCCACATTTTCCCCTCCCTCCATATTGCACCCCCCTTGCCAGCTCGCCTGCTTTTTTTCCCAAAGGGGCCCAAACCTGCTTATCTCCCAGTACAGTTCTAGTTCTCTTGGTGACCCACGTAGGAAAGCAGGCTAAGCACAGAAGGAGGCAGCTGCAGAAATCGGTGTAAACTGAACATCACGGGATGGGCTTCTGAGCAAATATGAATCAAATGGAGCCATGACTCTCCCCCCCCCCCCCCCCGTTCTCCTAAGTCTCCATCAGGAAAGGAAGACTGGCTTTTTTGCAATTTCAAGGGGAAGACGCCAATCTTTAGGCAAATATTCTATTCCTTTGCTTAAGCTCCTCATTTAATGGAGGCCCAATTCTCAGAGTGGGAGAGAATAGCTTAAAATCAAATATATGTAAGAAGGGGCTTCAGTGATGGCCCTGCCTGGTGGGTTGAGAGAGCCAGGCTCAACCGAAAGTAGTGTACAAGTGTAAAAACCCATTTAAAAGTGGCAAAATACAGGGCAGAAGAAGAATGAATAGAATTACTGCAGGCCAGCAGGTCAGTCCCTTGCCAGGAACAGTTTCCACACGGATGACCTCTTAGTGCCCCAACCCTTGGGGCTGCTTTTCTGGAGCACCAAACAGGTCATGGACTTTGCTGCCCTGAATGCCCGACCTGCCCTTCAGCCTCCTTGCCCAAGGCCTGCATTTCCTGCTCTCCTGTGCCAGCTGTGAAGCAGAGGCACTCCTGCAGCATTGTGGTTTGTTTTAAACAGCAACATGGTAGGAAAAAGATGTTAACTGTGGGGTCGGGCAAGGTTAGGTCAACAGGCTTGGATCGTAGGTTGCCATGGAGTTTGTGGAATAAGAGGCAGAACAAGGTGAAGCTGGTTAAAAGAAGCTGGCTCTGGCTAATTCAGTGCTCAGGATCGCTTGATGGTGAGATGGGTGGCATATTGTTTTAATAAACAAAGACACAAATAAACAACTAGGCCTCGTGCTCTCTGAGCAAAGGGCACCTGAGGAAGCACCACCAGTGCTAGAGACTGGCATGGGGCCACCTTGTTTCCCATTTCAGAGCAGGCCAGCTTCTCACAAGGGTCACATGGAGGGGAGGGGAGCTCTCCATGGTGCTGAAATAGAAGGGCTTGGAAGCTAAAGATGTTTCAGCTGGGTCTGGGGAGGAAAGCAGCCTTTGGGACTAGAAGAGGACCTTCTCCCCAGATAACCCCTTTGGGAAAGCTCATTCCTTTGGCCCTGGGATGGAAAGGGGCTAATGGAGAAAAGCCTGCTGGTCCTCTGCTCAACTCAGTTCCCTGAGGAGACAGCAGCAAGGACAGAAACCTCCGTTGCTCTTTCAAAGGCCCCATCACTTATTTATGGTGCTGCATTTGCTAGGCGTTTGGGCTGGTTCCCTCCCTCTGCCCTTCGGAATAAGGGATCAGAGCACGCTTTGCCAAGTGGCAACTTTAAAAGGCAAGTTCTGCTCAGGAAAGAGCAAATAGTTTTGCAGACTTCATACAGTTTGCCTTCGTTGCCGTCCCTCGTGTCTCAGAGGGATGCTGATTTGCTCTGAAGCAAAGATGGATGCTGAAGGAGAGCAGATAAAAGAAGAGCTTTCCCCTTCCTGCTCCTTGCAAACCCACTTAATGGCCCTTTCTGTGAGCAAGGACAGAGGGCCTTCAACCCCGACCAGGTCTTAGGCACAGCTCTGTGTCGCCTCCTCTTTGATGGTCTGCCTTTCATGCGTGAGTAGCTCCCAACTGGAATCTGCCCCTGTATGGAAAGGAGGCCAGCCAACAGGAGGGAGGTTTTCGCATTGCAGGACTGGAGGCTCAAGAACTGTTTTGTCACGTCAACCCAAAGGGAGGAGACAAAGGGAAGTTTCTTCTTCATTGCCTTCAGGGACAAGCAGGATAACTATAATGTCTCAGATAGCTGGCATTTTGCCTTCTTTCCGAGGAGCTAATAATCAACCCCAATGGGTGCTTGTTAGAATGGAAGCCAAATCCTCAGGCAGCTCTAGTCCGACCAGAAGCCTGCAAACAATTGCCTCCTCTGCTAGCCCAGGATCCAGAGGGGAGGATGTTGCATGGCTCTCAGACATGAAGAAACTGATCATCCAAGCTTTTGTTCATCTCGTTTTCCTGGCAAAAGAAGTTTGGAAGTTGTTTGCCCTTCTTCCTAGGGGGACTGGCCCAAAGACTTTGTGCCTAAGACAGGACTAGAAGGAATTCTCTCGTTTCTCGGACGGTTTCTAGCCTGGTGCCTTAAGCATTACATCCGATGGGCTCTCAGTCCCTGCTTAAAACTATCTAAGCTTGTTTGTTTGTTTGCTGTGTTTCATTACCTGATGTTACCTGGTCGGGTAATGAAATGTCTGCAAGCAAACAGCTCAGCTCAGAGATCACCAAGGATTCCACAATTCAACCCTGAGCTACATATATTCTCTTCTGTTAAAACTATCTAAATTAAAGGCCAGCACTGATGGCAGTGAATTTATTTGCTTGCCTGTGTATTGTTTTCCTTGCTTACTCTCTGCTCTTATTCAAAAGTCCATTTCCTCTGAACATATAAGTTCACCGAATAACTTTGAACTCAATCATCTGAAATGCATTCTTTCCATCAAGCAAGTTTTTCTTGAGATACCCAGCAATAATAACTTTGCGATCAGCCGAGCAACTTCGCCATTTTTCCCCTCCACCCAAACTTCACATGCATCACCTTTCCTGTCTCCTCTTTTTGGGTCGGATATGCTAAGGTCACTTTTGAGGCCACCGGGAGGAAAAGAAATCAACTTTTGCCAACCCCGATGCTTTTGAGTTTAACCTCCAGAACGCTTGCTGGGTTTCTCAAAACCACCGAAGTTCAAGCGTGGTGAGGAAAGAGGCTCTCACAAAGTTCGCAAACTCACAAATCTATTTGATGTCCAGGAGGCAAAAGTAGGCATCCTTTAGGAGTTGCGTAGAGAATGCATAGAAAAGGATTTGGCCTACCTTAAAAAAGTCTGATGAGTTTTCTAGGGGAAAAAAATACATGTTTGGTATTTTGAAGGCCTTAAAATGGAACATGATGGATAAGAAAGGGGGCAGCTTCCCCCCCCCCAAACAATGTCCCCACTCCCCGCCCCCCACATTTCTATAAAGGAGACCCAGGAGGTTTGCCACTGCATTTCTGGCAGCATTGGAAGGAAGAGCCACTAAGAAGCAACCAGCCTGCATATTAAAGAATGACATTATCAAGGCAAGCAGACAAGACATGTATATAATGCATAAGCGGGATTTGCTTCTTCTCCAAACAGCTCATAGATCACCAGCAGGCTCCATTCCGCAAAGGGAGGCATTTGGCAGCAAAAAGACCCGTCACCTCAAAGCAGCGAGAAGATTCCTTCTCCAAGGCTGCCATCGGGCTGGACAAGGAACCTCCGGGAGGGCCAGGACAGCACCTGGTGGAGAGATGGGGCCCCTTTTGTGCCAAAGAAAGTCTATAAGCGTATAAAGGAGATTCTGCCAAGCGGCTTGGAGAGTTTCTGCAATGATTTCCCAGGAGATCCTTCATACTAAGAGCAAAGAAGAGGAATTGGGTTCCTGTTTGCGCAATTGGCTAAGAAGACGGTGTAGAAGACAGTTGTCCGTAGGCAGCATTGGGCTTCAGGAGAAGCCGTCTCAGGGCTGGAGACCTTTGGTAGATCTTGAGAACAGAATCCAAGCTGGTTAGCCCTGGGATGGGGGACTCTCCTAGACCACCAGGGACATAAGATAGAGTGGAAAGGACAACAACATACAGATAAGGCAAGACTTTCAAAAGGAGGCGCTGGGACACCAGGACTCTTTTCTTGCCAGAGAAACGAAATGTCCCCAAAGTCAGCAGGCAAAAGGCTCCTTACCATTTTGCTGGGAGTGGGAGGGAGGCTTTGGGAAGCCTGAGCAGACTTTCCTCACTGTCTGGGAATAATTGCAGTCAGTTGCTGACCCCAAACTTCTTGCACGATCCATTCTGGGCTTTGTAGCTATTTCTGAAGACCTTCTCTGTGGCCGCCCTCAACTCCGGATGCTCTCAGGAAGAAGCACAGATGACTGGTACTATTGACCCCTGTCTTCATTTATTTACTTTTATTTATGTTTAGAAACTTTCCTCAGGCACCAGCTGAAGGTGATTTGGTTATCTCCCCCGGCATTTAACATCCTTGTTCATTGAATGTTATTTATAATGTGGTCATTGTTAGAACGTTTTCTAAAGCCTTGTTGCAAAGTTGATTTTACATTCCATTCACTGCAACATCCTTTCCCAACCAAAGTGTGGCTTGTAAGTGTTAGAAAATATTAAATTGCTATTGTTGTCCTGAGTGAGATTTATCATTTTCTCAATGTGCTAAAGGGAGAAAACTGTACTCCGGCATTCTTAATTCATGTTCCCTCTTCATGCAAGATGATAAATAGGAAACCTCTCTGACTTAAGGAGGCAGCAGCAGCAGCAGAAGAAGAGATGCCTTCCCAGCCCCTATCTCAGATGGCTTTTTCCATGCCTGGTCTGAACTAAAGGTCCCAATGATCTGAAGGAGCCCTCCCATACTTGGCCTAGGCTGTTACTCTTCAGGCATACCTGCCCAACAGGGATAAAGTGACCTGTTGGAACCAGCTACTAACTTCTGAGCCAACATTAGAGGAACTCACTACCATTGGTCTGTTGTCAGCAGCCAATCCTAGTACCGTTGAGGGCATTGCTTTCACTAGCAAAGTTACCACCCATAATTGGCTGCTGTGGTTGCCATCCTGAGAGCCAAAAGAAGATACCACAGAAATAGGTTTGCCTTTGAGTGCTTCCAAAGGGGGAGGGGTATCATCAGTCTTATGAATGAGATGAGTTTTGCAGCTCCCAGGGGATCAGGTGACAGAGCTGGTGGGTTGCAGTTCTCATCAATTCTGATGGCTCTTGTTCTTTCTGTCAAAAGGGAGGAAGCTGCTCCCGTGATGGTTGTTATTCCTGAATTGGAAACGTAGCTCTTCCTTGCTTTGAAGGGGAAGAATCTGTGAAGCCTCCTGTGCTCCTTCATTCTTGGCCAGGCATCTTAGCTCGACAGAGGAGCCAAATGCAGGAATCCCAGTATTTTTAAGAGAAGAGAGGTAAAGCATAGAAATTGCTTTTCATTCCCTCCTCCTTTAAAAACTTTACTTAGGGGGAAGGAGTACATATTTCAGCATGAGCCTGGAAGAGCAGAGGTCAATCAGCTGGTGACCGCCCACAGGGTCCTCTCTGACTGGCAGATCTCTCTGCTCTGGCATTGGTCAAAAAGGACACAGATTGACCTCCTGGCAGAAGTGCCAACGTGCCTCATGATGGTTTCAGAGCCACAAAGATCAAGAACCGGTCTCCTCACTTAGGATCCATCTCAAGTAACTTTTCAAGATGGCTGAGAAAGGAAGCTCAGTTGTTGGGAGGGCCCTTCACTGCTTGTCAGCTGTCCACCCTCAAGATGGAAGAAGGGTGCGAGTGGGTAAGAGGTTGCAATGGAGCTGCCCACTAGGATATTTGCCCAAGTGCAGGGGGATATAGGCCACAAACCAAATCTTTAAACACAACCAGGTTGAAAAGAGGCCCATCAGAAGGGCAGGGATAGCCTCAGCCTTGACCCCTGGATGATTGTTGTCGAAGAATTGCTCATAAATCTGTTGGAAGAGTGATCTTCATCCAGGACAGAAGAGTCTTCTTCTTTTTTTTAAAGAAAGATTTCCTTGGGGAGCAGGAGAGTCATATGCTTTCTCATCTAGCATATTAAAAAAAAGCATTCTGTCTCTAAAGAAGAAATCTGAATAAGGAGATCTTATTGGAACCCCAGAAGACGACTTTGGATTACAGGTAGAGGGGACGGCATGGGGAACTTGGGTAAAATAAATGATTTATTGAGTGTAAAAAGAAAAAGGAAGAGTAGGATATATTATCACTTAGGATAAGGCATGAGACCCTCCCCACCCCCCCCCCCCTTAACAGAGCCTCCTGGGGACAAAACCCGTGAGAGAAAGGAGGGGAAATGGCTTGCTTATAAGTCAGCCGCACAAGGTCCTCCTTGAAGCTAAATCACAACTTCCTTCACTCTTCTGAGACATTATGGAGAAATTCAGCCCTGCAGCTCATCAGGCAGCATCTACAAATGTCTGAGCTGGATTTAAATTATTTGTCATGCATTTGAAGTTGCCGAGAGGAGGAAGGCAGAACCATTTGGGGTAATCTATGCCTGTGTGGCTTCTGCCCAGATTTGATCATCCTTTCCACAGCTGTGGCATCCAACGAGGAGGACAGAAAGAGTCCGCGCTGCTCAAGGCAAACTTAACGCAGCCAAGGCAATCTGCAGTAGCCCAGATGAATCACGAGACTGAAACATTTTGATTTTGTTCCCACGTGCACTTGCTTGGCTTGCTCAACACCTCCACAGCATGATTCCTTCACTAAAATACCGTATTTTTCGGAGTATAAGATACTCCTTACTATCAGATGCACCTATCTTTTTTGGGGGAGGAAAACAAGAAAAAAAAATCTGCCTCCCAGCAATTTGCCTCCTTGCAGCAAACAGCAAACAGCCTGTTTCAGTTTCAGTGTCAGCACAGCCTGATTAGCACAAGCAGCTGATTGGCCTCCTGAGGATCAGCTGTTTCAGTCTGCAGGGATTGTCATAGCCTATTGCCACCTCTGCACGCTCCATTTTTGGCCTCTGCTTCTCATTTTCAGCCTCCACGTGCCCCATTTTCTGCCCGTTTTGGGCAACGGGGATCAGAATGGGCGGAAAATGGGGCACACGGAGGCTGAAAATGGAGCGCGTGGAGGCAGCAATGGCAATCCCTGCAGCCTGAAACAGCTGATGGCCGGGAGGCCGATCCAACCGACAATCAGCTGCTTGTGCTAATCAGACTGTGCTGAAACTGAAACTGAAACAGGCTGTTTACTGTTTGCTGAAAGGAGGCAAATTGCTGGGAGGCAGAGGCCAAAGGGTGGGGGCCGGCAGGTGGGCAGGCCTACATTCAGAGTATAAGACACACCCATATTTTCAGGCTGTTTTATGGGGAGGGGAGTGCATCTTATACTCCAAAAAATATGGTAATCTGAATTTGGTAATTTGTATAATTTGTGCAGATCTCAACCCATGTGACATCATCATGGATCCTCACAGGTGCCTTTGACTGCAATCCAAGTTCCTCTAGAAGCTCTTAATATATTTGTCAAGCAAGGATGACACAAACATGCTCCATTAGCTGATCTACAGTAGACGACATTAGTAAATGCTCTGCTGTACTTGAATTGCAAGCCATGGCAAAAGTGGAAAGTAAAACAACAACAACTAAATAATAAGGGAAGAGATTGTTTAGATCGCACTGGGAACTGTACTTCTGGTTTTCAAGACGTGTGTCGAAGAATTGTTTTTATTGTATCCTTTTTTTAAAAAAAATGCAAAATAGGAGGTTTTTTCCCTCAAAGGTGGGAGCCACTAATGTGTCTAACGTTGTAGTTCTATAGCCTGCCTTGAGTTCAGTAAAACTAGCTGACCTGATGAAGACGGAAATGGTGGTAATTCAGAGGCTGAGATAGAAGAGGAGAACCAATCTGATTTTTTAGAAATCCATTCAGAGACAGTTGTAAGGATTGTGAGTCAGGTGGCTTTCAGCTACCAACTACAGGCAGAAGATTTTCTTTTAACCTCCACCAGCATGCTCAGGGTATCACCTATAGGTTCAATTCTAGCAGATCAGTACAACCTGAATCATTCTGATTATTTATTTATTTATTTATTTATTTATTTATTTATTATTTTAATTTGATTTATATGCCGCCCTTCTCCGGAGACTCAGGGCGGCTTACAATGCGTTAAGCAATAGCCTTCATACTTTTGTATATTTATACAAAGTCAGCTTATTGCCCCCACAAACCAGGTCCTCATTTTACCCACCTTAGAAAGGATGGAAGGCTGAGTCAACCTTGAGCCTGGTGAGAATTGAACTCGCAGTAATTGCAGGCAGCTGGATGTTAAATGCTGCCTTAGCTGGAGGCATTAGCCTCCTACGCCACTCAGGCTCCTTATGGCCATATAGGCTCATCTGAATGAGAGCACAATAGTCCCAGTCCCTATAAACAACCTAACCCACCCAGCTGAACATGGAGCAGTTGATCGAAATCAACCCAGCCTCTTTGCAAATCAAAAAGTCAACAGAAAGTCATCCCACCACTGCAGGTTTTGGGCTACTTTTTGCCACCGATTCGGCCAAGACTTCAAGGCCACCTGGGCTACTGATGGAAGACCTTACATCACCACGTAAAACAACTCAACATGCAGAACAAAAAACTTGGCATAGAAGTTGCAGCCACCAAAAATGTTTTCATACCAAGTTCAGCATCTCGATTGGGAAATTTGAATGTGAAATTGTAACAGCATGATGAGTTTTTATCCACACTGGAGCAGTTGCTTTGTAATGTTTGTTCCGGTCCAGAGTGATCCCTTGGTCCACAATCCCAAACATTCAGTGAGGCATTTCTGAACATTATTTTTATCCTCATAGTCAGGGATTCCCTGCAACTTTCCATGTTTGTCGAGCTCCACCTTCTTGGCAAGCCTTATTTGTACAACTTCTGTGTCTCACTTTCAAAATAGATTTGTCAGCTGACTCAACAGCCGTGACAGCACCAAAGCTAACTCCTTGGATTTAGAAAAGTACGAAAACAGCTCAAGGCAAATGCTCACAAGTCAGCTTAGAGCTGTGAATCTCTGCTCCGCTCCTGCCCTCGTTTTCAAATGGTGTTTTCGTAGTAGGAAAAAAGTAAAATTTCTGAGAAAGACCAAGCTTGCAAAGGGCACAGGTGGAATTGTGGAAGCAGGAGGCAGACCCACACGCCCAGTGGCTATGCAAGAACACTCCCAAGTCATAAAATGATTGAGGTCGTGAGTGGGGCTCATCACGGAATCCTTGTTTTCCTGTAAAATGCACCAGTCCAGTGACAGTTTTGTGGAGCCCAGAAAGGGTTAAAAACCAAGCAAAGAGCTCCCCTCTCCTAAGCCATTCCTGCTCACTTGGCTGCCCTCCACAACTCCCACCAAGGGTGAGGGTGACTCTGGACACCAAAGGGCTTCTCTGTCCATCTTGGCTTGTCTCAGCCAAGCCTGGATATCTTCTGTAATTGGAACGGTGCCACTAGGAATTCCGGGGCAGCAAGAATGAAAGTCTTGCGTGGGTCGTCTTTCAAAATTAGCTTACTAGGAGGGTTTTAGTCATTAGAGCACAGGCTTGGAGGAGAGCTAGAGCAAGGAAGGAAAGGAGGAGTTAGAGGCGGAGGACGAGGTGGTGGAAGAAGAATGAAATGGAAAATTCTTCCCAATGTGCAACTCCTGATGTGCTTCTTTCCCACACATGCAAATCCCAAAATTGAGCAGGGGTCCCTGAGGTTTGCAGGGGCACCTTCTCTTTGTAACTGGCCCTGGAGGCATGCACACGCACACACATACACACATATACGTACACACCCATCATTCTTTCTCTGCTGGCTGCAGAGCAACTCCACGAGTGACAAGGCGAGACGTGAGGAGAAAACAGGCACCGGGAACCACGGATGACAAGCAAGGGCAGAAAAGGGCAGCCTGGCGGCTCTCCCTGGCATCCCCAGAGCCCTGCCTCCAGCACTCCTGCACCGCCCGCCCCCCAGCCCCCTCTGCGAAGATGCCGGGCTCTGCGACTGACCCCAATTACAGGAGGCAGGGCCAGGAGGATGTTTGGATCAGCCAGGTGGCTGCTTGGCCCCGGGAAAGGTGGCATGAGCGGAAAAGGGCATCGCAGGCCAGGATAATGGGGTGGGTGGGTGTTTGCCATCATAGGGAGGGGGACTGTAAATTGTAGGTGGGTCTTAGTCAGGCATCTGCACCTGGAAAGCAGTGTGTGTGTGTGTGTGTGTGTGAGAGAGAGAGACTCTTTCTCCCCAGAGAAGCTGCTTTCTGTGCCAAAGCAATTGCAGAGTGGACAGGAGAAGCCGGTGGGTTTAATGGGGGCAGATGCAGATAAGGCCAAATGTAGAGTTTAAAAGGCTAGCAGGCTGACCAGGACAGGTGGTCAAAACTACAAAATCTTCTGCTCATTACAGAATTATGTCAAGCTAGGAACCTCCTTTATGGACAGGGCTTGTTCCTGGACATGAACAAGCATCTCATTCATTGTCAGTGGGTTTTCATATTTACAACTGTTTTTTATATCTGTGTGTTTTATTGCAACCAGTGCATCATAACAATCAATCAAACAAATATACAAACAAACAAACTGACTCACTCCTTGGAACCCCCTCTTCTCGTGCTTCTCCTCCCCTGCCACCTTCCAACTTTTTGCCGGTTGAAGGGCGTTCGAAGCGCTTCAATTCACTCCGTCCCTTTCCGAGGAATTTGAAGGCGACGGGGTGAAGTGGATAGCTAAGCTCAAAGGGAATAAGGGAATAAAACAGGGCCTTTTTATTTTTTCTTAAATCACGGGGCTCTTATTAATACCGATTTGGTTCCATTTGGTTCCATTCTGCAACTTGTCTCCTGTAATTGACTATACCCGGAAAACAATTTTATCGGCCCAGGCAAGGCCCTCGATAAATACCTTCTGTGTTGCACATTGTATTTTAAGCAAGTTTGAGACTTTTGTATCAGGGAGATAATTGCCTTCAGGATACCTGCCTGCTATCTTTTCTCTTTCAGCCTCCTCCTAACACAGGTAAAGCTGTAATCTTGCACCAGATATAACCCCCCCTCCCCAGAAATAACCTCTCCAGAAGAAATCTAATTTACTTTTTAATCTGGTTTGAAAATTTGCTAGCAAAAAATTTCCAGAGACAAGCATGACCATTTATTATTGTTTATCGTGGTGCCTGGGTTGCTATCCCCATTCAGGTAATATAGCAAAGGATGGGCAGGGAGTGAGGGGGTGGGGAGGAGGGGGAAAATCTTTTGATGCATTATTTATTTGATATCTTCTTCCCCCTCATAAAATCAGGAAGCAGAGGACAAAGCAACGACCTTATCCATTTCGGCTGCATAATGTGAGATATATTGTGCATCTATTTCTTTCTCATTATAATATGCTCTGCTTATTTGGTAATAGAGGGGATATATGAAGGGACAGGCAGGTGACCTGCTCGAGCAAGAGTCAGGAGAAGAATCGGCAGCGCCCTGGGAGAGAATCATGCTATTGAGATTGCCACCCCCTCCCACCTGCTGTGGACTTGAGATGAAAGCCACGGGAGGGGGGCGGTCTCAGAGAAATTGTGGGGCTTCCAAAGAGGACCCTTTTCGATTCATGGCCCTATGATTTGCACCAACAGCTAAGCGGAAAGGCAGGTGACTTTGGCTGAGCCTTTGGAGAACCTCAACAAGCAGAAGAAGGCATTTTGGGTTGGAAGGTCTCCTTGTATGATGAAGCCAAGTGCCCATATTCATACCACTTGTCTACAAGTGAGAACTGGTGGGACCATAAAAATAGACAAAGTCAAAGAAGCTGCTGGGACTTCCGAATTCAAATAGACAAGCACCTGTCACATAACGCCCATCCATAGACATAACAACTGTGGATAAGAAAGTCACAAAGGTCTGGCTAGTGGACTTGGCAGTGTCTGGAGACAACAGAAGAGGAAGAGAAAGGACTGGAGAAAATCAACAAATGCAAAGACCTGCAAATAGAAATAGAATGACTGTGGCAAAAGAAAGCAAAGATTGTACCAATAGTGATGGGTGCCTTGGACTTGGATGCAATCCCAAAACAACTGGAACACGACATGAACACCACTGGCCTTGACAAAAACACCCTCAGTCAATTGCAAAAGGCAGCTTTACTCCCAACAGCTTACATCGTGCAACAATAGCTTTAACAACATCAAACATTCACATCTGCCTGTCCCAGTCCTTGGAAAGGACTCGATAGGTGGATGAAAATGCCAAACTCAGTCTGAACATCTGTCTGACTATGCAACGAACCATGATATTAGGTTCCTAAGGAGTTCAGCCCTTGGATACTCCCTGGGAGCATTCTTGGTTACTTCTTGGTGGTCTACCTGCATCATAGAAAGAAGCCTCCACGGTTCAGCAATCGGGGCACAATAATATTGCTTTACCCTGCAGAGATGTTGACGAGAGTCCTACTACACCCCCCACCCCCACCTCAAGTGTCTTAAAAGCTTGGAAGTACAGCTGAACGCAGCCAGCGTTTATAAACAAAAACAGAGAAGTTGTGGAGTGGAATCCCAGGGACACTTTTCCTTCCCACAAAATGCACACTCCCTTGTTGCTGTTATGGGTTGGCTCTCTTTGGGAACCCTTGTTGCCCAATCAAGACACTGAAGTTTACACAGCAAAACTTTCTCTCTCTCTCTCTCTCTCTCTTCCCTTTTCAGGCTGATGCCTCCTGCGGGAAGTGTAAATATAGAAAAAATGACAACATGTGCATTAATGCTCGTTAGAATGTCATCATTATATTCTACAAAGTGTCTGCTGAGGGGGTCCCTAAAGGGCACTTAGAAGCCAAGCAGCTGCTCTGCATTTGTTCCAGCTCGCATCTTGGAGAAAATGACATTGAGATAAATTGAGAGTGGCCGCATCTTGTGGAAGGGAAGGGAAGGGAATGGGAGGGGAAGGGGAAGGGGAAGGGGAAGGGAAGAGAAGGGGAAGGGAAAGGGAAAGAGGAAGAAAGAGAAAGGGGAAGGGGAAGGAAAGGGAAAGGGAAAGGGAAAAGGAAAGGGAAATCCTAAGTAACAGCACTTCTGTTAAAATATGGATGAGGACAGAATGGAGGTGTTAAACAGGACAGGTAAAGGAGATCAAAGAAGGAGATTGACTCCCTTCAATCATCCATATCAATTATTTAAGAGATTTTGGCCTCATTGTAAATCAATTGTATTTATTTTTATTTATTTATTTTATTGAATTTTTATACCGCCCTTCTCCAGCTGGACTCAGGGCGGTGCACAGCCAAGAATAAAAAACATCCCAAAACTAAATTTTAAATTTTAAAAGAATTAAACAAAATTTTGGCCCAAAATTTAAAAACATCCCGACTAAAATTCATTTACAATTAAAATATCTAAGGGGGTGGGGTGGGGGTTATGCCAGCTCAGCTTGATGGAATAGAAAAGTTTTGAGGTCACGGCAAAAAGCAAGGAGATCTGGTATCCTATGTATCTCCGAGGGCAAGTCGTTCCAGAGGGCAGGTGCTGCCATAGAGAAGGCCCTCTGATGATGATGTTACTAAGTGCCACATTGAATTGGCTGCATCTGGGTATACATGTGCTTGTGGATATACGCATACATATATTTGCATACATACTGTATGTGCAATTTGCATATGCAAATATATGTGTGTATATCCACGTACATGTGTTTGTACAGGATGCTTAAAATGCCTGCGCTGGGTTTATCTGGCCAGCCCTTGTGGGGTGTGATTTTATCTTCCATATCTACCTATTACATCCGGAGTTTTAAGGCTTGACTGTTGATCCCTGGTCGCATTAAGCAACTGCTTTATTTTTAAGGTTGTTAGGGAGCCCTGGGGGAAGGCGAGAGGAGGATTTAAAGGCATCTAATAATAAGCATGCAAAATCCATTGGATTAATTGGTAGCCATCCTTTTCAAGAGACTAAAAATACCTTAGATTAATTGGGAAGCTTTTTCTATAAAAAAAAGATTTCATTATTAATACAAATATGATGAATAATACAAATATGGTGACACTGTTGATTAAAAACTGTAGGGTAATCTTTATTCTTAAAGGCTTATTCTTATTCTCATACAGAAGAAAAACACTTTTCCAAAACTCTATGAGTCACATTGAGAAAAACGAGTGTTTCATTTGCATGCAAATGCACCCTTAATCAATGAATAAGATTGACCAAGTTATTCAATAGAGTTTTCTTTAATCACTTTATAGCCGTTCTGAATGGGAGAAAGCTCAGTAGCTTAAGATTTGTTGGGGAAATTCTCTTAAGAATCACGATACCACCCACCCCATTTTTTTTGAAACAGGTCCATTGAACTGTTGTAAACCAAAATCATGTAGCATTTCAAATCCAACGTTGGCAGAAACAAAACCGTTCCTGTGGAGTGAAAATTAGGGTTTGCTATAAAGGGGATTGGCAACTCTTGGTCTAAAAGACATTTCACTGATAAAACATGACCTCTACGAAAAAGCACAATTGGAAATCTGGTGGGGGAGGAGGAGCGGGAGGAGGAGGAGGAGGAGAAGGAGACACAGAAGGAGAAGGAGGAGGAGAAGGAGAATTTTCTTTCAGGAAGTCCATTTGGAGGGCCCTTAGTTTAGAGTGTTCTATCTGAGGCAGCTTTCCTGCTTGAGGGGATCTCTCACTGGGCACAGAAGGGAAAGAAAGGAGGCAAACAGGTGTGAGAGGAGGTGTGGGTCGCTAGGTTGGTGAATGGATGATGCATTGGGATGGCTGTGGTGTGCCTAATGATCCATCCCCCACAACACACCTGGAGAGCAAACTCACCTTACAAGCAAGTTCACTGGAGAAGTTCTCCACCTGCAATTCACTCCAGTGCACACCATCCAAGCTGTCTTCCCAAGGTGGGGAGAAGGAGATGTCAAGAAGTTACCTCACATTTATCTCATGTTTACGTATTTGTTCAATTTATATCCCGGCTTTCCTCCTGGATCTCATAGCAACTTATAAGGCCTTTCCATTCATTTAATTCCCTCACCAGCTAAGGGAGACCAGTTTGGAGAAAGGCAGCCCAGGCAGTTGTGTAGCTGCAGAAGGCTGAGGAGGTGCCTGGGATTGGGGACTCCTGCAGAGATTGATATGGGCTTAGTAGTCCTTGTTGGTTCAAGTGAAAGGAATGGACAGCACTTCATTCATTTATTTTGAAAGCAATATATATATCAGACACCAGGAGAAGAAAGGACTTTGAGCAAACAGGAAGAGCCACTCCAAGGGGGTTCTGTGAAAGACGTGGGCAGAAACACACAGACAGCCACTGGTGGCCCACAAGAGATGCTCTGAACAATGTTTGCTCCCAAGCTCTCCCATATCTCCTCTCCATTTAATTAGAGAGAATGGTTTTGCTCTGCATAATTCCTCTGGAGATGCAACTGGCTCCAAATTAAAGAACAGCAAAACACACACACACACACACAAAAGGAGGGGACAATATCATGAGAAAATAAACCATGCAGGAATAATGCAGCTGCCCCAAGTCCAGGATGCCACTGGCCACAACTTCAAGCTGCTGCCAACTCATCATTCATCGAGACAAGGGAGGGGGCAGCTAATGTGAAGGCCACTCCGGAAGGGGAAGGGGAGGGGGGCTCCAAGATGGGCCCGTGAGCTGCTTCACATCGCTAGATGAAACAGATCTGCACAGAACGGGGAAGGGGAGAGGGTCTTTATGAGGTGCTGCAACTTTGCAGCCAACGCAGAATGATTTACAACAAAGAATGACAGCCTTTAGATGGTTGCATATATTATCATCTCTGTCTATGCTTTTGGGAGCAAAGAAATCCCTCAAAATACCAATGTGGGAAAGAACGTAGCTCTGACAGCCTCAACAATGCTTGTCTTACCCCTGGTCCCCACAACTTCGTCTTCTGGTCTTCTCCATTTCCAAAGTGAGGTAGGCTCAGGTCATTCTTAGCCTGCCTCCCTTCTCCAATGTCTTTGGGTTCCAATATCTCTCCAGATGGCTGGTTTCAGAATATGTGCAGATTTTGGCCCAATAAACTTCCCATTCAGCTTGGTCCCAAATTTATCTCCATCAGCCTGCAGGTAAAGCCCATCAACACAAGCCAAGAAGCCCATGAAGGTGGAGAAGATTATCTACGTACTTGATGCTCTCCAAGAATCTGAAGATCTCTCTGGGGACTTTCTGTGCTTGATGGATTTGTCTGTTTGATTTTTAAGGCTCATGAGACCTGGAGAATAAGGAATAAATCCATTCTCCACTGGATTTAGAGATCCTTATCTCACGACAAAGTGGGGAATGAGACCCTGATCTACAGTTTCCTGGGTAGGAATGTGCTATGTAATGCCCCTTGGCAGGAGCACCCCGAATAAATGTTCAAAGGCAGTGGAGATCAGATCTTAATCCTGCCTTACACAAATCTTCCCCAGGTATGTTGATTTTAGCCTAATCCTTTAATATTTAAAGCAATTCCATTCTTGTTTGAAGAGACTTCCTGGCCTCCGGAGAGGCAGAGAGAGAGTGGAGGGGGGAGCATGGCAGAGGAACTGACAGATGCCAGGCGGTAGGCGTCCTTTGAATCTCTGCTGGGGGGAGGAAGGAACAGCACCTCCCCTCCCTTGCATCCTTGAGGTGGGGGGCATGCCCTGCCCTCCACCTTTCTTCCTTCAGTTACAAATCTGGAAACCACAACTGAGAAGGTTTGGTCACCACATTATAAAAAAGATGTTGAGACTTTGGGGAAAGCTAAGATGATTAAAGCCCTGGAGACTAAAACATATGAAGAACGGTTGCAAGAACTGGGTATGTCTAGTTTGATGAAAAGAAGAACTAGGGGGGACACGATAGCCATCTTCCGATATCTCAGGGGCTGCCCCAAAGAAGAGGGAGTCAAGCTATTCTCCAAAGCCCCTGAGGGCAGGACAAGAAGCAATGGGTGGAAACTAACCAAGGAGAGAAGCAACCTAGAAATAAGGAGAAATTTCCTGACAGTGAGAACAATTAATCACTGGAACGGCTTCCCTTCAGAAGTTGTGGGTACTCCAACACTGGAGGTTTTTAAGAAGAGCCTGGACAGCCATTTGTCTCAGATTGTATAAGGTCTCCTACATGAGCAGGGGGTTTGGACTAGAAGACCTCCAAGGTCTCTGCCTGCTCTATTCTGAATTGAAATTGAAAAGTGAGACCATCTGCCTCGCCTCTGGATCAAGTCAAAACTCCCAGAAACCTCAGCGAGGTCCATTTTGACCAGATACTAGACTGAATGTATGAATATATCCACCCATAAATACAAAGCAAGTTGGGCGTGGGGATAGAAGCTAAGTGCTCAACCTTTTTATTGCATGTAATCCTTTCCCAACCATCGCTTGTAGCCTCTGTCTGTCAAGAAGGCCAGCCTCAAAGTCCCAGACTCTGAGTCCCTGGCTCAAGAAAACTTGCACAAGACGTCTCGAGAAGATCATGTCTGAGAAAGATGGAGTTCCATGGTTGAGCGGGGCAGAACCAGGACTCCCCCCCCCAAAAAAGAGGCTCAGGAATCCATGGGGAAGGGCAGGGTTGGGGTCCAATTGGTGGAAGGACTTGGGCAGTAGATGAAGAAGAGTCAGAAGGTCTCCCTTTCCCAAGCTCGAGCTGACTTCTTTTGTCTGGGCTGTGATGATCAAGGCAAGATTTCTCTCCTTCGGAGGCGTAAACAGTCTGGCAGACTCACACCTCATTACTTGGCAACAGGTGCAAAGCAATAAATCAAGCCGAGAAAATGTCACTCAGCGGGGACTCCTCATCTTGGGAGACTCAATATTTTCCTTGATTCCTGTGGCTGGATGGCGGAGAAGAAGCCAGCAGGAAGGTCCTGCTGTCCGCCGTCCATCAGGAGTCTGGTCTGTTCCATCCTGGGATGCAGAGGCTGCCAGGAAGGGTGGAGGTGGACACTCAGAGGCCGGTCTGGGGAGAAGGAACTGAGCTGCAGCACAAGGGTCTTGCTTGGGGAAAAGCCACATGGGGGTCAGCAGGCACACTCCCTCTGGAAGCCCTGCTCAGAGTGGGGGATGCCACCCCTTCCCAATGCAGGAGCAGCTTCAGTTTCCTCTCTCCGAAGAGTCCCAGCCATAACTCTGCCTTCTGCTGTCAGTTTCCTATCATGGGATTGTGGATGTATTTGTTTGGGCACGATGCATCCTCCTCCTTCCCTTTGCTCCACTTTTTTCCTCGCCTCTTTTAACTCCCAGACTTGGAGTTGTGACTGAATGCAAATGCTCTTTATTAGCGTGGTTGCAAATTGTGTCATGGCCAATTGCAAAAACCTGCGCAGGAGGCCCCATCTTGCTTTCATTTTTCATTTTTAATGTTGCTTCTGATGCAGAAATAGACAAGCCCACCACCGGGTCACTGGAAGAGGATCTACCACTGTGAAGGCGGTTGCCTTAATTAGGGGTGACAGCAAGAGGGGAAACCTGCAGAGCCTCCTTTCAAACCCGCCTCCCTGCAAGCCTGGGGAATATTTTGGGGTTCTTTCCGAACGGAGCGGATGGTTCTGCAGACACCTCAAAGGAGCCTCCCCTGCACGTTGTCCCTCTGGCTTTCTCCTTTGCGGCCCCTCCCTCCCCTCTCCAGCGCCAAGACACGGATCCCTCGCTCAAAAGGCAATAAATCCTTCACTTCCAAATCATAGTTTCATTAAAAGCAGCCCAGAAGGAAGGAATAATAAGGTGCCATTTTACAGCCCAAATAAAACATGGAAGGAGGCAGTCCATAATATGAATTTCAGGCTCCGTCTGGAGATAATTCATGCATCATTTTCAGATAAGAAACAAAAAGGAAGCTGCGTCAGCACATTGGCTGAAAAATACCTTTTCTGCATTACTTTATGCCTTTCCGTAATGGGCCCGGCTTCGTATACATCACCTGCAGGCAGTTCAGCCTTTCTGCCTCCCTCCCTTTCCTCCCCTCGCCCCCCTCCCCCCCGCTGTCACTGTAATATCCTTTGTGAACTGCTTCCCCCTCAGCAAGGGGGGGGGGGGACCTTTGGAAGAGAGGGGAGTCAGCAATGGAAGCCGAAATAAAGTTGCAATTTCCCAAAGCTTCAAATAAAGGTCAAGATTCATCAGTTATAAATAAAGGAGGTGGAACTGGAAGGCCCCCTCCCCTCGATGCCATGGGAATTTCAAAAGGTCTTTTCTGTTTCCATATCACAGCTGTTTTCACGCTTACTTCCCCGGCTCTGCCTTTTCTGCATGGTGACGATGCCGGACGAGCCGAGATCTTTGGCCCTGTAGGAACTCTTGTCCATCAAGACGCTGTTGTTGTCGGGTGTGCACACCGGTTGGGGTGACCGGCGGGCAAGGCAGAGAGCGAGTGAGGGATTGGATTGTCCTTAGACACGCTCTGCTTGGGAAGCGGGTACAGGGCCAACCGAGGAGATGACGTGAGTTTGGGAAGCTGCTTCTCTTTGCTTTTCATCTCCCACGCCAGAAAGTCCTACTTTCAGGTCCTGAGAGTCCCCGGAGAGCCTTGGTCAGATCCACCATCACTTTGTTTTATTGGCTCTGCTTTGCTTTGATGGCAGCCTGTTATAAAACATGGGGAGGGGGGAAGGAAGGATACAGGGAGGGGGGGATGACAGGAACCAGAAGTGCCAACCAGAGACAATGGTGGAATGATCCAAGGACACAGGCATGGGAACACCCACCGAAGGGGTGCCAGACCTTAGAACGGTTACCAAAACCAGCTAATTTGAACTTTATTGGACACTAGCAAGATGACCCGAGGGGAGGGCCCAGGAGAAGGGAAAAATTACTAGCTTTATGTGGGAACTTCTTTTCCTATGCTGTAACCACTTGGATTTAATAAAAGTATACCTTTGGTCACAACTGAAGTTGATGGTCTTTCTTTCCTAAACGCCAAAGCTGGGACAGCTCTGACAGCCTCAAATTTCATGGAAAACCATATCGGTGGAGCCTTTTCTTACTTAACTTCCATTGAGGTCCTGGTCCGAAGGCCACCAAGGCAGCATAGCCTCTGAAGATAAGCCCTTCTCTGCTGTTCAACTGAGGCCATTTAACCTGTTTTAAAGAAATCTTCAAGAACTGGGGGTTGATGCCATTATATTGATGCGTTATTGTTACTCTTGCTTTCATTTGGAAGGCAACGTATCTCCCTCCACTTCCAGGCAACTGTAGAACATGGTGATACCTCACAGAAAGATCCAGAATTTGGAAACCTTGCAGAAGATCATCAAGGGAGACCACCCAGCCGGACAACCCAGAAAAAGTGAGAGTTAGAGCCGGCTTTATCTAGTCCCTTCTGAGGCAATGAGTAAAAGGACTCAAGAGAGGCAGGATAAGAAGCAACGGATGGGAACTAATCAAGGAAAGAACCAACCTAGAACTAAGGAGAAATTTCCTAACAGTGAGAACAATTAATCAGCAGAACGGTTTGTCTTCAGTAGTTGTGGGGGCTCCATCACTGGAGGTTTTTAAGAAGCGATTGGACAACCACTTGTCTGGAATAGTGTAGGGTTTCTTGCCTGAACAAGGGGTTGGACTAGAAGACCTCCAAGGCCCCTTCCAACTCTGCCATTCTGTTGTTCAAGAAAAGCTCCTTCCCGCCCCTTGTCAATCCTGCAGAGGCTGCTGCATATTCCATGCAACCAGAAAGATGGTGTGACAGCCTTCCCGGATGGATAAGACAGGTTATTTTTCCATCTCTCTTTAAAAAGAATTACAGTTGAACTTCTCCGTGTATCACATTTGCCCAGACTTCTTCAAGAAGTGTAATTTTTGGAGGGGTGAGGGAAGCTATTTTGAGCCATCCTGAGCGTACCTATCTATTCATCTTCCTTGTGTACTGGAGGATATGCTAATTAATGCATATCATAACACTAATTTATATGCAAACCAAAGTGGACAGAAAGGAGGCAACGCTGTCTCCACAGCCCTCAGTCAGAGAAATATTAATTCATTAAGGAAGGAGTCTGTGCTGCGTGTGTAGAAGGAACAAAAACATGTGTGTGTGTGCGTGCGCGTGCGTGCGTGAGGGGGTGCAAGATGAAAAGAGATTGAGTTGTTGTTTTCTTCAACAGGTCACATTTACTGGCAAAACCCCCCCCCCAACCCCTCCTTTTTTTCTGGTGGAATTCCAAAACCCAGGAAAGACTGTTCTCCAACTTCAACCCCTTTCCCTCCCCCCCAACAACCCCGCTGCTTGTGACAAACAGGGAGCTGCTTGTTTAAATTTTTTAAAAATGCAAATGTTTTAGGTGGGAGGCTTCATTATGTAGCAATGTGTTAAGCGAGCTTGCCTCTAACAGCATTATTATTCTTAGCAGCAAGCTTGTAGTAGGAAGTAGTGAGTGGCTAACCATATATAGACGTACCGGCTGATGCCTTCTTTTGAGTTTCAGCCAACTTCGCTTTAAATGGCTGCGAATCGGAATTCATGTCCTACTCTAAGGCTAAAGAGGTCTCCCAATGGTTTGCAGACGAGAGAATCTCCATCACTGGACAATAAAATCAATCAAAGCATCCAAATTGGAATCTAAAGTCAGTCCAAGAAACTCAGTTCTCAGTATGAATTAAGAACCGGTTGTGAATCCACAAGTCAAGAAGGACCTTGTGAGCCAGTGGGGTAGTTAGAACCAGGAAGGTCCAAGACCAGGGATGTTCCTTGATGACTTTAACAGATTAACAGAGTTGGAAGGGACCTTATAGGTCATCTATAATATATAATATATGTGGCATCCTTTTTAAAGCCACAAAACTGAGCACCAAATAGCATTAGATCCTGGTTTTTATATCATTTAATTGCTGCTGGGTCATCCTTGTTAGCATGTGGCTTGTGTATTTAATGCTCGCTGGGGGTGACCTTTGAGCTCTTACATTACTTGGTTAGTCCAGCAGGTAGAAGATTGAAAATGGACACCTAGATACTTACATTCCTTGACCTCTCAGTAAGTCTCCCATTGATCTTTCAACTGCTTGGAGATTTGAAGGCCTTTCCTGAGAAGACCAAGACCTCCTGTTTAGAATAGTTATTGACCTGTTCCAATGGAAGCCTCTGGCATTTCTGCCCACACAAAACCCAGCTTTATGGCGGAAGTACACGACTTGATTTTGGATGAAGCGGTCACCTGTCCTTTGAGCTGTATCCAGGGGCTTCATCCAAAGAAAAGCAGGATGACAAGTGAATGTTTTCACTGAAATTAAAGTAACACGGTTCATATGACTCCTCCTCTTGTATTTAAAGGTCTTCCCCTTCTACGGCATTATATATTACAATTTGAGGTCAATTTTTGGAAAGTCTCTGGGGTTTTCCAAATCTTTGGGCAACCATAAGACTTCAGGCCATTCAGCTCTGCTCTGTGGCTTAGCTGGCTACTCAGGGCTCTGGGCTTCCTTTTGAGCAAACCTTTGTCCTGAAGAAGCCTAAAGAAAGGGAAAACAGAGTGAGGTATAATGTGGCCGTTGTTGATCTTCAAAAATAAAATATAGAAATGCAACATTGGCTAGCAGACATTTGAGTTTAAGTCGCCTTCTGAGCTTAAGGACAAGTCTTCCCACTAGCACCACTCAGCTGGTCAGGTTCTTAAGCCTCAAAGCAGGATGTCCAGGTTCAAGGTTATGGCCACATGTGTGATACAACAGGGCCCTCACGCTGTGGAGAGCTGAAAGCCTCCCATCTTTACAGGCAGTTGAAGCCTTTGCTCATATGGTGGTGTCAGGATTGACTGGAGCCTTTGTGTTTTGGAGACAAGGCCCATGGAGCTCTCATCCTGAGGACATCCTGGCTGTACTGCAGAGCCAGTCCCTGTTGAAATCCCATCATCCTGGGTCTGGGTGGATGAAGCTTCTTTTTTTATACAGATTATATCAGGATGCCTACAATTTACCTGCAAAAGTAAGTTGGAGTCCTGGTGGCGCAGTGGACTAATTCCCTGTTATTAAGATCAGCTGCTTGCAATTACTGCAAGTTCAAATCCCACCAGGCTCAAGGTTGATTCAGCCTTCCATCCTTTCTAAGGTAGGTGAAATGAGGACCCAGATTGTGGGGGAGATAAGCTGACTTTGTATAAATATACAAAAGTATGAAGGCTATTGCTTAATGCATTGTAAGCCGCCCTGAGTCTCCGGAGAAGGGCGGCATATAAATCAAATTTTTTTAAAAAAGGTAATTCTCACTTAATTTCACATTTATTTTGATGCTATTTATTCTCTAGACATCTTTTGTCCTTAAAGTTTAACTGGGTTTTTGTGTTTCCTGTTTCTCCTCACAGGCTGGCAGGAACGAAGCAAAGTTCTTGGGGTCAACAGCTCTTCATCTGGAAAGAGGAAAAGATTTATTCCTAGCTTTTAATCACATTAATTATGTCCATTATTCATTTGACCTGTTGGTGAACTGAGTCGCATCATTATCATGTGTTAGAGGGGGATGGAGAGCTGCAGCTCAGATCTGCTCTGATCAGGAGAGCAGTGGTTTGGTGGGCAGGCATACCTTTGTGGGGAGGAAGGGAGAATGTATTTTGGCCAAGCTGCTTAGGTGATGGTTGAGTAGAGGAAGTCCTTTCTGAGATAGTTCATCTTCCTGGTTTGAGACCATGACTGGAGGAATCGGAGCATGCTGTCCCTGGGTTTTCACATGGAATGATTGGTTCACATGGAATGATTGGAATGACAAGAAAACATGAGCATCTCTTTTATGGAACATACGATCTTAGCATCCACTTTATTCTGTATTGTTAATAGCAACTGTATGAATTGTTTGCACTTTATTAAGCATTTTATTTCAACATCTAGCCAACACATAGAATACTCATACTTATTTCTTGGGTTTCCCCCAAAATCACCCTTGATGTAGGGAACAACTATTTCATTTAATGAGCACATAGTTAACTTTCATTACTTTTTAAAGCAGTTGGTTGGTTGCCGGATTGGTTGGTTGGTTGGTTGGCTGGCTGGCTGGCTGGCTGGCTGGCTGGCTGGCTGGTGGGTGGGTGGCTGGGATGGTTGGTTGGTTGATTGGTTGGTTGGTTGGTTGGTTGGATGGATGGATGGTGGGTTGGTTGGTTGGCTGGTTGTCTTCTGCCTGCTGCAATTTAATCGGGATCTCGGCTGCTTACCAGTAAGATGAAAATACACATGAGAACAAAACAACAAAGTACAACTCCAAAGCATGCAACATATGAACCCAAACAATCTTACATCTCAACTCAAATGAGTGTTCAGCTTCTTCCAGAAGGTAACCAAGAAAAGAACTCATTAGATCTCAAGCTTGAGGCCATTCCTGAGCCAGGGCTGCCCTCCCCCCTCAAGCAACACCCTTGAAGGTCATCCAGCCTGACCTCCAGAAACAGGGGGGCCGTCTGCTGCTCACCCCAATATGCTGGCAGAGATTGGGCGGGTTCTGATGGGAAGATGCAGCCTTGTAGGCAACCTGGACCTAACCCATAGATACTCGACACCATCCCTTAAAATTTCTCCTGGAACCTCAGGAAAGCCAACGCGGGGCCCACAATGCAGGTGCCACCTGTTCCCCTATTCCTGCTATGGCTGTTGTGGGCTTCAAGAGCAACGGGAATCTTTCCTCTAAGATAACAGTCTTTTATTCTGTACATAAAAGGCACCTTTCATTCAATGGCAAATGTAAAAGACGGCATGATGAAGCCGGCGAATCAATTAAACCCACCGCAGCCCTCTTAAATGTATGCAGGCATGCAGAAAAAAACGGAGCAGGCTGGTGGCTGACTTCAGAACAACACCTGGGGTTGATACTCGCATACTTTGAGCTAATCCAGCACTCCATTATTTATGTATAGGCTAATTAAAGTGGTGATCTGTGTTTACTTTAGTCTATTGCCGAAAAGTGCCAAGGCTAAATGAAATTATCTCCAGGCGGGAGCAGGGCCTGCCAGGGAGAGTCACTTTGGGAAGGCAGAGCAACTGGGCGGGGGGTGGGGTGGGGGCGGGGGGGGGGCTGGTGCTCCTTTGGATGGCACTCACGGTTGCAGCCTTCCATCTCAGCCCCCACCCCCCACCAGCACCACACGGCCAATTCAAGCTTATCTAATCAAGATCCAGATCGAGCAGGCCAAATGAAAAAGGCACTGGAGTCTGAAAGCAACTAATCGAATTGGATTAGCTCTTTTCAACAGCTAATTTTATCTTTCACTTGTAAAAAGCCGTAGACTCCATTCTTGTCTGGATTCTGAATTTGTTTGTCTAATGAAACACAGGGAGGGGGAGGGGGTGAATTTCCCTCCCGTCTCCTGAGAAATCGCCGTTGAAGTAACTTGAAAAATAGGCATTTTCTGCAGCAATGGACCCACCCCTCTTTGGGGCACAGGGACCTGGTCAAGGAAGAATCACTGCTCTGACCTCTGGGATATAATAGCCAGACCCTCCGTTCCAGGTAACTGTCAGGAGGAGGACGAGGAGGAAGAGGAGGAAGCAGAGGAGGAAGAGGAGGAGGAGGAGAAGGAAAAGGAGGAGGAGGAGGAAGAGGAAGGAGGAAGACGAGGAAGAGGAGGAAGGAGGAAGAGGAAGAAGAAGAGGAAGAAGAGGAGGAAAAGGAGGAGGAGGAGGGAGGGAGGTGGGTTGAGAATCCCTAGAGGAAGCCTAGCCAAACAGAGCCAAATGCTGCATTGAACATCAAGGGTGTTTCTCTTTTTAAAAGCCCTCCTAGATTTGATAAAAGAAGCCTCCTCTTTAATCCATATTTCCTTTAGGGCACCACCCTTGTTGGGGGGAAAGGAAGGTGTTGAAGAGCACATCTCAAATTTGCAGGGGGAGGACAGCCTGGACATTAGAGGGGTGATCAAACAGACAGAGGGCACTTGTTGAAGTGGCAAGGCATGGTATAATTTGAATAAATGAATAAAAACACAGCCAGAGTTAAAAACAAAACAAAAGCACATGCATACATGACAAAACACAGATTTATCAACCTTTCTTCCAAGACTGACCCATTCCTCCTCCATCCATTCCTTCTAACTTTATTCCTAGTTTAATTTTGGTTTCCCAAACATCAGCTCAAGGGAGACTTGGATTGTTCCTTCCGAACTTTAAACTGGATTTGTGCTGAAATTACCTTGTGCGTTCCTAATTCTGTGCCCCCTTAGCCCTCCTCTCCCCTCCCCTCTCCCAATCCAGGGATAACACTGCCTTGACAGAGAGAGTGTTTGTGGGGTGGGTGGGTGTGTTCCTTTCACAGTCTCTCCCCGATACACATGGTCATTAGGAGGCTGAGGTCCTAGGAGTTATTTATTTATTTATTAAATAGATTTATCGTATTTAGCACACCAAACTCACACATGGTAACTCTTGGCGGCGTGCAATATTTTAAAAAATGGGTGACTTACAAGTGTCCAATTGCAACTTATGACGTATCGGTGTCCAATTGCAAACAAGCCGTGAGAAATTCTGCCTTCTGGGTTTCCAACCTGGGGAAGGATGGTTGAAGACAGGAAATAAGTCCTCGTGTGATGCTTCCTGGCCACGGGGAGACTCACTTGTGCATCCTGGTCCTAAAGAGAAGCAGCATCCGAAGATGGCTCTGATGCCCATCACAAGGACAATTCTGCCAGTTCTTCTCTAGCAACACTTTTTTAAAAAAATAAAAAAATCCCAGGATGTAAATCTTTTTCCCCTCTAAGGTGACAACTTGGGACTGCATCTTTCGTCTTCAAAGAAACCTCTCTCGTCCTCTGGGTTCCCAAAAAACTTTGTGATTGGTTTGTGCCTCTTTTAAATATAAATATTGCTACTGTGTAGTTTGGTGGTGGTGGTTGTTTTTAAGGCAAGTATCTACGGTGGCACGTTTCATGAAAGCCGTAATGAATTCAGGGGAGAGGAATCTGTGTTTTTCACGTGGGATGCTTGAAAGAAAAGCATTTATGAATAATAGATTCTTCTAATTTTGCCTTTTCTTTCTTTTTTTCCCAATCCCTCCTTGCTTTTTTTTTTTTTTTTTTTTTTTGGCAAATTATTCAGGGCGAAGACAAATATTTTATCAAAGAGTTATGGAAATAAACATGATTGTAGCTCAAGGGCATCAGTGGATTTCTGGAATATTTTACAGTGTCCAATTAATACAGGATATTGGGAGGAATTGCAAGGCTGAGAAATCTGGCTGCATTTTGCAAAACTGTCCTGAGAATCCAAGAGTTACATAAAGCAGCTTCAGTCAGGGAGCAGGCTGAGGAGGTAAAGGAAGGAAGAGTTTGGTCAAGGAAGAATCAGTACTCTGCCATATGTTGTGATCCACCAGCAGTCTACGCAGCTAGCAGTGGAGTCGGACAGTGAGGAGAACCATGGGCCAGTCCTGGAGTCTGGGGAAAGCCCGGACAAGGGCTCTGTGTCGGAGGCAGAGATGGGGCCAGGGCCATCTGGGAGTGATGTGCGGACTTCGGAGCCTCCAGAATCGGACAGCAGAGAGGCAGAGGAACAGGAGGAGCCTGTTCCTAGTGTGCGCATGAGAAGAGCTGCCAGAAGGCAAGAGCAGCTAAAGCAAAAAGGATGACTCGAGAGTAAGGCCAGGAGATGATTGGCCCCTCCCATAAGGCTTAAAAGAGCAGCAAAGGCTCTTGGGCTCTTTGTAGGAAAGCAACATTGCTCAATCTGTTTCCAGTTGGCGTGTCTTGTTTCTGAACTTTGTAGGGCTTTGCCAAGAAAGTCCTTTGGCAGGGTGCCAAATAAGATAAAAGTTTGTGATAAGCCCGAAGGACTTTTTCTGAAGGACTTGTTTTGGAATTAATTTGGACTAAGCTGGGAATGAAGTAATTCTCAGCTATTATAATAAAATAGTTTTGTTTGAGACTAATTGTGTCTTATAATGACTAAATGACCCTAGGTCATAACACATAGTAGCCAAATTACGCATTTAAAGAAACTCGGAGAAGAAGGCAAGGAGATCACCAAACCAGCACCGAACTGGAGGTTAAAAAGAGAACTCAGGATGTAGAAGTCATGCAAAAGGTGATTCTACACATAGGCTCCAAATTTATTACACCGCCTGGCAAATACTTTGTGACATGGAAGAAGGGCCAACTGAATCCTGCCATCAGCTCCAGGAGGTCTCCCTGCAAAACTGAAAGGCCTTGACCAACTTCGCTGGTCAACTGGCATTTTCTGCCATGTTGGGAGTGTTTAGCAGAAAAAGTCTAAATGCGAAACAAGTTAATTGGTACCAGACCCTTAAATCATTGGGCAGCTGGTAATTTAGCAACTTTCAAAACTTTCTGAACAGAAGGAAACATCTGGAGGAGTCCACCATTTGTTCTGGATGTTGCTTCTATGAATGATGCACTAAGACAATTTTCTTCCTTATCATAAATTCTGCAAGCTCATGAACTTTGCAATCTCCAAGCTCGGCAATATCTGGGAACTACTTATCTTGTGCTGAAAGCAATATAAAAACAGATGGCAAAGATGGCACGGGGAGATAAATCAATGGCAGTCCTGCCCCACGTTCTGCGGACACGTTGAAAACTCTGAGGCTGAGACAAATACCTCCAGTTGGTAAGAAGGTGGGGTGGATGGGAAAGGAAAAGAAGCAGCAGAACCTCTAAAGAACCAAACTATTAAGGTTTTATGGGTGCAATTCATATAAAAAGTGGGACCACAGAAGATGGTGGCCTTGGGAGTAGATGATAGATGCTTCTTGCAAAAGAGACAAATGCTGCAGAAGGAGTCTTCAAACCCTTCGCTTTTATAGTTATGCATTGAAATAAGTTTGTGATGAGTTTCCTTATCATCACTAGAATATAGAACATAGATCATAGAATAACAGAGTTAGGAGGTACCTTGGAGATCTTCTAGTCCAACCCTCTGCTCAAGTGGAGTGGAACAAATTTCTCCCTGAAAGCCTCGCGCAGCTAAAGGTTCAAATGTTACTCATGTAAGAATGGAGGCCACAGAAGCCAGTCAGGGAATCCATCAAAAAGGGGACATGGTCTGTGTCTGAAGAGCTTGGAGGAGGAAAAACATTGGGATTTCCAATCACGGAAATGTTTTTTTTTCTTTATTAAATTTATATGCCGCCTGTCATAAAAACAGAGGTACAAACCCTTAAATATTAAATAAACAGAAATTAAATAATTTAAAAACCAGAATGCATCTATTTGCCTCTTGGTCAGATCATAGAGCATGACCTCCACTGAATACCAATGATTAAAATTTATATAGCTTTATTATGTGCCTTAAGAAAACCTCAAGACTTTGGCCTGAAACCACAAAACAGCAGAGAGGAGAAGGCTGTAGAAGGAATCCTCCTTCTGGCCAAGGGACCAGGGAGAGCTCCGGGAACCAGATCCTCGAGGATCCTAAACATGAGAATCAGACCAGGGTTAAAATGGGTACCTGTGGAGACGCGGATAGACTGGAGATTTCATGCAGGGACCATAAAAGGATAACGGTTCCCTTTTGAGTCCCAGCCTATCCACTGAGCAGAGGAATGTGAAAAATAAAATCTATTCTGCTCCTGCTGGTTGGCGTCTCTCATTAATAACCTGCAAACATTCTGCCATATGTTGTGTTTTTATCTCTTGACTCGAATCATTATGACTTCATTTCAGAGGGGGCCAAGTAAATGAAAAACCGTTCTGAAGGTTATTTAACTATTAAAACAGCTATTAATTAAAGTTTGCCAAGTTTTAGGAGCTTGGAGGATAAAGAGACAGTAAGTAAATATCAGTTATTATTTAATAAAGAGGCTGTGATTGAAATGTTCCACATCTGAGCCCATTCCGAGAGCAGAGCGGGGAGGCGGAGGGGTCCATCCCCAGTCTAAATATTTCGTGGGATGGAGGATGCGGAGCTCTGAGCTTCCACAGAGCAATCTTGACATCACGGTGGAGGACTTTGCATCTCCTGTCTTTCTCATTAACGGAATGAGTTTGGTTGGGGAATTACAAGCAGCCTTGCTAATTTGGCTCTTGTAAATGTTCCTTCCTCCACGGAGTGAGGCAGCTCGCTTCTGACTTCCTAGTTCAGAAGCACGGAGCCTTTGCCAGAAGTTGCCTCGAAGCCAAAGATCAAGAGTTGCTTTTGAGGTGGTGGAGGAGAAGGTCCATCTCATGGTTTTCTTGGTCTCTAGTGGTGGGAACTGGAGGGACAAAGGAAGGTGCCTCACTCGCTGCCTGACCCCCAACTGAATCCATAGGCCAGGTAGCAAAAGTGACTCAGCCTGAGGTCACACAAGAAGATGTTCATGGAAGGTTCAGAAAATTTAGCTCAGGGCTTTTATCGCCTTTTGGAGGAGTATAAAGGAATCCAAGGTGGCATGGAACCACGTTAGCTATTCTCCAGCTTTAGCACTGCAAAAATATAGGATTCGGCTTGTTCCTGAATCCCCCTTAAGCGCTGAATACAGTCAGAGAGGGAAGTGAGAGAGAGAGAGAGAAAGAGAAAGAGGCAGAAAGAGAGAGAGAGAGAGAGAGAGAGAGAGAGAGAGAGAGAGAGAGAAAGAAAGAAAGAAAGAAAGAAAGAAAGAAAGAAAGAAAGAAAGAAAGAAAGAAAGAAAGAAAGAAAGATAGAAAGAAAGAAAGAGAGAGGGGGAGGGAGGGGGGAGGGAGGGAGAAAGTGAGGGGGGGGATCTCCTTCCAGTCCCAAAGACCAAACTCAGAATGGGATGGATGGGAAGCTCCCCCACTGGAGATAAAGATCCAGCTGCTGTTTACAAAATCTTTTATCCTGGGACAAGAAGGGACACTCTGATCATGGCAGGAGATGAGTGATTACAGTTTTCCAAGTGATTTCACTTCTTCTAATCATGGCTAGCTCCCCCATTCCACTCAACAGAACCCTAACATGGAAATAAAACAGCGCTTTGAGTGGGCTATGCAGTTATCTTCAGCTAATTAGAAATAATGAATATCACCTTTCTTGAAATACACATGTAACATTGTTATATTTTCTGCATCAGCTCCCTCAAGGGTAAGACGGAAGGTACGCTGTATTAAAAACAACAACGACAACAACTCAAGCAGCAAGACAAGGCAACCACATACAAAACACAGGAGCCAAAAACAGGAACCTAAAGACTTAAATTTCTATCTGGTGAGATTAACCGTAAAACTTTTCTGCAAAGTACGTGTAAAGTTTTGTCGATGCCCGGGAGAGAGAGAAGAAAGGCTGCAATGATGCCAGCTTTGCTTCTGGAAAAAAAAAAGCAAAGAAAAGGAAGAAAAACAACACAAATGAATATGGAACAGAGAATCTGAGCTGTAAATCAGCGGACGAGACGCCTGGCAGTGTTTCTTAAGAAACAAATGCTGAAAATGAGGGCCTCCATGCAACCATCATGCAGAGACAATAATCACTAATCAAGTCAAAGTTTCATTCTAATCAGTTCAGTTGTTAAGGATTTTTTGGGGGGGGGGGAGAGAACAGCAAATGTCTAACTTGGGAGATTTGCGATTCATTGCTGGTTTGGCCTTGGGATGGCACAGCGGTGGCTGGACTGCCAGCCTCCTTGTGTGCCTGGGCGGTCTTGAGTTTCAAGAGATGGGACTGCTTTGAGGAACCACCCTGGCCCCCATGCCCACCTATGACTTCTTCTCCCACTGGCTGCACCCACACCTTCCCCACTACAGCTGGGCAATGTGGCCTTCAAGTGTGGATTAATCAATGATTGATAAATGATTAATCAATGGAACAGCTTTCTTCCTGGGTGATCCATTGCTGGAGAAACGATTGGGCAACCATTTGTCTGGGATTTTGTAAGGGCTCCTGTCTTGGTTGGACCAGAAGATCTCCAAGGTATCTTCCAGCCCTTTGATTCCATGATTCTAAATCAGGCTTGACTCCTGGATGAATCTCCTGAAGCTTTCCTGGCAAGGTTTTCTGAAGCTGGTTGCTCTTGCCGCCTCTTCCTCCTCCTCCTCTTCGTCCTCCTCCTCCTCCTTCCAAGGGCTGATAGAGAGGAACTGGTCCAAAGTCCCCCGGTGGGTTTCCAGCAGTTGGTTCACTGGGTGTAAGATCTGGGCCAAAGACCATCCCTTGGGCCTAGAGAAACCATACGGACCCTTGAGGAACATAGAAACGCAAGGCTTTGAATCCACTCGGGAGGCCATTTTATGATGCATCCTCCCTGACTGCAGAGATTCTCAATCATCCAGGTCAAATTTTTTTCCCCTTCTTTTTCCCCCAAAAAGGCAACAGGACTATGTTTTTTTCCTTGAAAAAGAAGACATTTCACTTCTCAACCAAGAAGCTCCATGAGTTCTGACCGGATGGTGGAGGAAGATGGAAGGATTAGTTCCGACTGGATGGTGACCTTCTCCCTGTGATGATGGAGAATCCTGATTGCTGCCAAGATCCATAATTTCAGGGCCTGCAAAAGAGGGGAGGGGAAGGGAGGGAGAGGGTGGATGTTGGGGTTCATGACTTTTTCTCAAGAAGGGTTGCTCCTAGAACAGATATGGAGCCAAACTACAGGACAGAGAAGGGAATTGGCTGCTGAGCCCTGAGGAAGCTGCTCAACTCACTTGCCCAGGAAGGATGCAAAGCAAGGAGAGGGCCGGGTGGGTCTCCAGGGGCCTCTCTTTGCAGGTGCCGACCTGCCCCGGATTTTTAATCAAACTGATGCTTTTGCATTTAGGCAAAGTACAGTCCCTCCTCCTGCTTCTCCAGCCTTGCCAAGAAAGTACAAAATGCAGATTCCGGCATGTAAAGAAAGCATTCATTTCTCAAACCTGGCATGATTTACAAGAAAGAAAAGAAGTGATTATCCCCTTTGTGATTTACCTTCTCGATGTTTTACTAGTGGAATAAATTGCAATTCGGGAAGTTGCTTGGGAATTATTACTTTATCGGTGGGGGAGGAGGAGGGGGGGGCAGCCTAGCACTCTGAATCTTACTCCCTGATAACTAATCCCATTGGCACATTTTGCAAGCTTCAAACATTGGAAACTTAAGGGAGGGTGGGGGGGAGTCTCCCTTTGGGGGAAGAGGGATCCAGTCTTGCAGGTAGTCTGGGTGCTGGAACTCGGCCCGGGAATAGCCCAGACCAGGATAAGCTGTTTCTAAAATTATGCTGCCTTCCAAAAAGATCATTCTCCCCCCACCTCTTCCCCCGCCCCCAAATTTATTTTGCTGTTCATTTGAGATTAACTGAAAGATCATTCAGAAAAATTTGTGGTCTGGCAGAGAGCAGAGAGCGCTTCTGTAGGTGACGATGGCAAACAGTCTCGTGGAAAGCAGACAACTGATCTCCTTCCTTCTTTAGTTTCACTTGATTATGAAGAATGTTGCGGGAATCGGATATGGCTAGTCTAGAGAAAAGAAGGACTAAGGGTGTCGTCATGCTTGTGTTCCGATATCTGAGGGGCTTCCACACAGAAGGGGAGCTCAATCTATTTTCCAAAGCACTTGAAGGAAGGATAAGAAGCAACAGATGGAAACTAATCAAGGAGAGAAGCAACCTAGAACTAAGGGGGAATTTCCTGACAGTCAGAACTTCTTGCCCCCAGAAGTTGTGGGTGCTCCAACACTGGAGTTTTTTAAGAAGAGGTTGGAGAAGAGCCATTTGTCCGGAATAGTATAGGGCAGTGATGGCTAACCTTTTTGCCATCACCTGCCAAAAACAAGGTGAGTGCGGAGGGAAGCATGTGCATGCCCACACCCAAAATTCTATGCACCCCACGCTTGCACGCGTGACCCCCCTCCACGCTCAGCCCGCTTTTGGCACGGGATCTCCCCAGGCTCCAGAGCCTCTCTAGGAGCCCCGGGAGGGCAAAAACGGCCTTTCCCGGGAACGGTCCATTTGCCAACTTCCAGTGGGACTGGAAGGCCCGTTTTTTGCTCTCCCCAGGCTCCAGAGCCTCCAGAGGCCAGAAACGGCCTGTTTGCCAACTTCCGGAAATTGGCAAACAGGCCATTTCCAGCCTCTGGAGAGCCTCCGGGGGGGGGGAGGCCATTTTTGCACTCCCCAGGCTCCTAGACAAGCTCTGGAGCCTGGGGAGAGCAAAAAATGGGCCTTCCCTACTCACTCCCAGGACTCCAGAGGCAGGAAACAACCTGTTTCTCTACTTCCAGGTGGCCCGGAAATCAGCTGGAGCTGAGCTTGTGTGTCTACCGATATGGCTTCACCTGTGATACGCATGCCATAGGTTTGCCATCACGGGTATAGGGTTTCCTCCTTGTGCAGACCAGAAGACCCCCAAAATCTCTTCTAACTTGTTATTCTGTTACTTCTCATCAGCAATCAGGATATGTACCATAATCATGGTTTGGTCCCATAAAAGCATGGTTTTTCCCTACCCCTAGTCCTTAGACTGTCACTCATAAAATTAATTCAAGTTTATGTTATGGGGAGCAACCACTGCAAGCAACCCCATGGAGGGAAAGGCTTCAAGGTGGCAGAGATGGTGCCCGGACATTTCACCCATGGATTTCAGAGGCATTTCCTCACCCTTTGTTGCTTTGTTGCTCCAGGGAACTTTTCAGAAGTGGCAAAATACCGGATGTTGTGGTTCCTTGGCCATCTCCAGCACAAGGAGGCCAAGACAAAGCATTCGCTATGAAGAGCTGATGCCAGAACTCTTGTTTGGTTTGAAGCAGTGCTGGGTTGCCCCCGATTCAGACCGGTTCACCAGAACCGGTAGTAAAACCGATGGGAGGCTCCACCCACCGACCGGACGTCATCATAGTTGATCTGCTCATGAGCGCGATGCGAACCGGTAGTAAAGGTAAGTAGAACTCACCCTGGTTTGAAGGAGCCTCACTGGTTGCTATTTCCTGGGAATTTGGAACCTCAAAAGTCTGCTGAGAGGGAATGAAGTGCTCTGGTTAGTTCCAGTATTCAAAATCTGACTTCCCAGTGCTTGCAAAAGTTATATCTGAGCAGCTTTTGGCTTCTTTTGTAACAGTTCTTGGAGATAAAGAAGACATTGATGATGGCAGCCAGTAAAAGCCATTAGTGGTCCAAACGCATTGGCAGTGTGTGTATGTGTCACTACCACAGCAACTGAACAACTTCACATATTCATCTGTGAGTCACCAAGGCTTGAATAATAGAACACACACACACATACAGTGTCTTCCCAGGAGTGTGACTGGGACTAGTATTACATTAAAGCGGAAACCCCAGTTGCTGAACAAACCTGGATTTGAACGGCTCTTTCTTAGACTGCTTTATCTCTTTGGCAACCTGCTGGTTTAAAAGCTGCTTCAAACCTCCTGTGGAGACTGTAGTTGAATCTTGAATGACAAACACGCCTGAGAATTGTGCACCAATGTATCAGGTGGGCCCCAGGATGGGGAGGGCTGGCGAGACCTCAGGACGTGACCCAGAAGCCCTCTGGGCATAGGATGGTCCAGTCCAAAGATACTGCCCAGTCCAGATGGAAGGGCAACCATCTTTGCTTTGTACATTATGGGGAAATAACATTCTGCCCCCTCCTGTTTGGGCTGCATCCTTCCTCCTCTTCCGTTTCTGATCAGCTGAATGATGGCACACGTGACACGGAGCAGTGTTTGTCTCTTCCCCGACCAAGTCAAGGGTATCCCCTCTCCCGATATTGATCACAGCCAGAAAAGGAATTATTAGAACTTCAGGAGCAGGGAATGCTGCCAGCACGAGGCAAGAGCCCTGTCACCTTTTGCTAATCCAACATTCTCATCATGGTTTGGAAATAATGGCCGTGTTGACGGTCAATTGCTCATCACAATTGCATTTGCAGACAGCTGGCCAAAAATAAAATGCTGGTGACATCAAGGGAGCGTTTGGAAGGTGGCAGTGCTGCTTCTTAATCAGCAGTGTTTTTACTGTATTATTGAACAAAATCCCTAAGGCAGATTGCGGAAGTAGCACAGATAAATCGGGGATGGGAAAGTGAGAGATAGCAAGTTTCCTTCCCCAACTTGGAAGCTCTACTAGTTGGTTTCAGTCTGCAATTCACAGAATTCCCAGTTCTGGTAGTCTCAGTCCTAGAAGTTCTGGAGTTCACTGAGTTTTGAGGAACTCTGTGTTGTGCTTTCCTATATTTGTTAGTGCAGGATGACCATGTATTTTTCAAAGGAAAAAGAGGTGAAGCATAATTCTAATGTTGAGTAGGAAGACTGAAACCTAGAACTCCCCCTCTCCCCTTAAGGGAATGGAGAAAAACAACTTGGATCTAGAATTTCTTCTTTAGTCACAACCTTCAAGAAACTTCACCAGGAATTCGAGGAAAGGACAACCAAGATGTTCTCAAGGTGGATAAGAGATTTGGGGCGGGGGGGAGGTGATTTAGATAAAATCTTGACTACTGTACTTCTTATTTTCCCTATCTCATGGCTGCTCTCTACAACCACAGGAAAATCTTGGGGAAAAGATTTATTCAATGTAAGGATACCTTGACAGATGTGATGGAGCCCACACCTCCTCTGAATCACCTTTTCTCTTAGAATCTGCACCCCTGAACCATCCTAGTGGTTGGTCTTCCATAGAAGAGGAATTCCACATCCACTGAGAAAAGATTCTGAAGGTGGTGCTGGAAACCTACTAAAAAATTCAGGGGTGGCTTCTTAGCTGTTCCACTTACGCCTACACACGACTTGTTGAAGAGCTTGCCTGTTGCCTGGAATATTGTCTCCATCTGTACAAAGCCTTGACTCCTTCTCTAGTGCTGCAAGTGATACTGTTGGCATCTCCTCCAATAGTGGAAAAAACAGCTGCCCTTTAGCTGCTGAGCTTTCTGTTCCAGAAGGAAGTCATGAGCTTGGTTGTTTTCTTCCACATGTTTCATTATTCAAACTAGGTAACATCATCAGGACTAGCACTGATGATGTTACCTAGTTTGGGTCATGAAATGTCTGCAAGAAAACAACCAAGCTCAGAGAGCGCTAAGGGCCCCACAGTCTTCCTCCTCCTCCTCCTTTCCACAAATCCCACTCCCTTCTAGCACTGATGATGTTGCCCAGTTGGGTCATGACACATCTGCTAGAAAACAACTAAGCTCAGAGAGCACCAAGGATCCCTCATTTCAACCATGAGCTACCTGTGCTGAGTTCAGGGAACCACCTGCATTACCAAGTCTGGGACTTTGAGCTCCATCAAGTATCAATATAAGAGGATGTCCCTGGTAGATCATCATTTTAGACACTCCTACAAAAAATGACCTCCTTTATCTAAACCAACGCTTGAATTGCATGTTCTAATTTGCTGAGGGCCATCTGGACGGTCCTTCCTTGTCTCTTTCTTCTGAAGTGTTTTAATTAATAGAATTTAATTCATCCTGGGATTGGTCAAGTCCTCCCCAAAGATAGACAATGGAGTTACAGGTGTTTCCACAGGAATTAAACTTATCATATAATAGTTGGAAACAAGCAAGCTTCATACATGCTATTACAGGCAAACCTCTCTTTGCATACAATTGAATAAATTACCTTTTGTAATGAAACATTAATCCTCTTTGCTAAATGGAATAATTCCCATCTCATATCCATTCCAGAGCACAGGTGCCCTTGGAGTGCATTCACAGGCATCCATCTACCCAAGGCAATTATCCAAGGAACATGAGAACATGCCATTCTGCTTGGGGCTCAAGCAAAGGTCAAGGGGTTCCCCCCAACACCCAAAGATCTTCAAAGGTCACCGAGTCAGAAGCACCAGAGGTGGAAACTCAGTCAGGATGAAAAGCTGCCAAGCATATACAAAGCGTTCATTAAAATAAAGATAATTATATATAACATTAAGATAATGTAATAATCAAATAATGGCAGGCTTATTCCTAGGGACATCAGTCCAAAATCTACCGCTTGCATTCAAATAATCCAGCTAAATTGAATTTATAATTGCAAATGATGGAAGCCAGTGTGGAGTTACTGTATCTCCGTAGTCTAATTTCTTGCAGATTTAATAGTCTGTCATTTAGGGTTTTGTGCTAATGATCTGTGGGTTTCGTTTGAAGTAGGATGTAAACATATAGAAAGGCCTTTGGTGTGGCACCAATGTAATAAATAAATTTAAAGGATGTTTTAAACCCTGCCATAGTGAAAAAAGAAAAAAGAAAAAAAAACACGATTTACAGAAGTAGAAAAAGAGAAAATGTGGGCTTTGCAGAAGCAATCAATGTTGTGAAGGCAGAACACCTGAATGCCCTGCTAGGCCAACCCAAAGAGAGCGGGTGGAAGAGCTCCCCATTTTCACTGAGCACACTCAACAAATTAATCCATTTACTCAAAGAGGATTAACGTCTCCTAATAACAAAAAGGCAATTTAGTCAGGCATGTGCTCTTGTGAACTTCTGACTTCCAAGTGAGTTAATCCTATAGACTTCTGGAATTCCAATCCCCTAAGCATGCCTCAGTGCCTCGTGCGATGCCTGCCTCTGATAAGATGCACTTGATGTGAGACAAAGCCACAGGCCATCTTGATTGGAGGCCCGACATGCTTTGCAAAGCCCTGATGTTCTTCTCACATTCGGCTTTTCGAGCGTCCACTCCCAAAATGCTCTGTTTCCGCCTCCCCTGACACCCCTTTAATCCCAGGTGAGCTCTAAAAGGTGGGTTAAATGCACGCTTAACCTCAGCCGAAGAGAAGGAGTCAAGGGAAGGGCAGCAGGAGAGTTGTGAGTTTCAGAATGGGCAACTTCTCCAGTTGGGCTTTGAAGATTACGCCTGATCTGCTCTCCTGGGCTCCAATTCCAGAAACGCTTTTCTCCATTTGTAAAAGTACTTCTCATTCTTTCCTCTCCACGTTTCTTGAAAACAATATTCATTTCTTCAATTCATGTGTGTTCTGTCCCAGCAAGATGACCTCTTGAGAATTTCTCCTTCATGAGAGAAGTGGGCCTTTTGGCTGTATGGTAGGGGTGGTTGGTTGGTTTTTGGTTTTTTTTTTTTTTTTTGCTTCCTGAGGTTGCTTTCAGTCTTAATGTTGACCGCTAAGAATCTAAAAAGCTTGTCGATAAACCTCATGTTGCCAGCACCAATGGCCATGGGTAAAAGTTCTGGGAGGGGTAATGCCAGTGCATAGGACCCTTCCAATGAGTAAAGTTGGCTTACCCTTGTTGGCCATGCTTTTTGGACAATTCCCTTTTCTTTACCCTTCAGCTTCTGAAAGGCTGCCACCCAGGCCATGTGACAGATAGATCTTGCCAGGCTTCAGTGAGGTCTTCTCACCACCCAGGCTGTTTCTTGGCTGCCCAAACCCTTCCAAAGGCCTTTGCAAGTTCCACTCCCACCTCTAACCCTGAGCCAGATTCTTACAGAAAGGCCCCCCTCCCTTCTGGCCTCCCTGCACAGCTCTCCTGTGCCTTTGACAAATGCACAACAGGGCCGCGCACCAAACCAGAACTGAATCTATTAGAACAAATCCTCCAAAAAACCCTGTAGGAAATGACAGTTCCTGACAAAATGAAAGGAAGTATCTTGTTCAGATCTGCACTTAAAACAATCCAGAGGGCCATTAGCATTCATCCCACATGATCTGGATGGAGTAATAGCAGTTCTATGAATAAAATTAAAATCAGGGAGCTTATATTTAAAGAGAGAGAGAGAGAGAGAGAGAGGAGAGGGAGGGAAGGAGCTACACCAGAGTCCAAGCAGCCTTACAGTGGTTAATGATGACTGAAGAAGTATTTGAGTGGTGGGACCATCAGAGAAAGCTGCCAGAGGGCCCGCACCCCCAGCATCTGGAAGGCTGGTCCGGTCCTGACTGGGCTTTTATTGGGGGAGGGAGGGGGAAGATAGTAAAGGCCCACCCCCTGGATTAAAGACTAAAGAAGGGAATAAATCTGGCTCGAAAAACACAGCCTGGTTGCCATGCTCTCAGCTAGGAATGCCCCTTGGGAGCATGCAGAGAGGAGAGGCATGTCTTCTTCCCTTTCCAATGAAACAAAGAAAAGGAAAGAGCTTGGATAGAGTGGGAGGAGGAGGAGGAGGAGGAGGAGGAGGAGGAGGAGGAGGAGGAGGAGGAGGAGGAGGAGGAGGAGGACCACCACCTGTGTACAGTTGAGGCCAGGCAAGTTTTCTATTTCAAGAGAAATCAGAGACTTCTGATTTCAGGATTTTCAAACATATGCAGACCTCCCTCTTGCTTTGTGAATGTGGTGCATTGGAGCTAATGACCTGGCAACATGGTGGATCTCCCTTCATTGGAAGTCTTCAGGAGGAGACTAAATTGCCATCCTCTGGGGATCCCTGCACATTTCAGAACCAGGCTTTGTTCCCACATGACCTTATGGAGGTGAAGGATCACATCTGAGTCCAAATGGGGTCATAAGAGGTTTTGCCAGGAACAGACCAAGACTAGGATGCCGTCTGGATTAGTCTAGAATCTGAAGGGACACCACAGCTCTGTCCTCATCTCATAGTCCAAAGTTGAGCAAAGCACATTGTGTAGAACAGTGTTTGTCATTCTCGACAAGTTTAAGGTGGATGGACTTCAACTCCCAGAATTCCCCAGCTGGCATGAGTTGAAGTTCACCTATCTAACATCAATGTAGGAAGAGCCTTTCGCTCAACATCCTGGCTCTGCCTTTAACCCCTCTGGTGCCTCTCTGTCCAGGTCACATGTTTGCTATTGCTTATTTCCAATTATTATTTATTTTTCTTCTGTCAGTTGCTGTAAGTTGCTTTTGGGGACCATAGCTGCAAGAGTCACAAAGCTTGTAAACATTTTGAAGAAGAAACTCTCCTTGTGTATGATAACCACCCAAGTCCTGGACTAGAGAGGAGCGCTTGCTCGTCCATCAACATGTGGAAGGCATTTTGTACTCCAGCCAAATCTGTTTCAACAAGAGATACAAACTCCTGCCTTACTTAGCACTCCATAATAAATAGTCCTTTTTTCCCTTTCCCCTGGCGGATGTGAGAAATGAGGCAGAAATGGGGAGGATATTATGTCGTTGGTTTTGTTTTGCTAACAATAGCAGTTTTTGCTCCTGATGACTGTAGTTTGCTAAATGCCTCCCATTCACCAGAGTGGTTAAATCTGACAATATAATAGTCCCACCATTTCTGTCAAAAGGTCCAGCTTCCAACTAGAAAAACAGGTTTCTGTTGGGAAAGAATTGTGTATATAAAGAAAATCACACACACACACACACCATGAGCTTCCCCTAATAGCAATGGAGAGCAAGTAGAAGGAGGTTTTTGAATCCTTCCTGCATTATATATCTATTTGCACAGGGCCGGGTTTGTGGGGGGAGATGAACTGAAGCTGCCTTTTCCCCTTCCTGCAGCACAGAGAAGATGGAGGACCTTCCGAGCTGCATTCAGGAGAAGATACAAGCTAAGGTAGATCTCCAGCCCAGCCCCAGGATCCTGTTTGCTCTTGTCCAGGGAACGAACCTCGAGAGTCTCCATTTCTGCAAAGCAGACATGAAGTATATGGAAGTATGGAGAGTCCCACTAGGAGACGGTCCTTCTCTGGTTCCTTCAGTCTGGTCAGCCAGTTTGTATTGATCATTCTGAGAAGGAACAGGAGATGCTGGACAGTTGCTTAAGCATGCGAAGAAAAGGTCAATTCATAGGAGACAAGAAGACTCTGCTGCCTTCAGAACAAAGCAGTAGCCGGCACCATGGTGCGTTGTTAGATTTGATGGGAGGGCAGATTGGGGGGAAAAAAGGGGGGGAGAAAAATCTCTCATGGAGCCCTAAGCGGGAAGGGAGGGGTCATCATCCTGTTGATCTGGCCTCCCTCCTTCATCCCTTCTTGTTGCAAAGAAAGGAAGGAAAGACTAAGCTTAAGACAGCCGTGTTAATGTTGCAATATTGTTAATATTGGATAGGCTATAGGATTCCCAGGCAGCGCCTTTCTTAAGCAGAATGGGGGTGGGGTGGGAGTGTAGGGGATCATCTTAAGGCAGTCATTGACATCTGTCACCAGAAGATGGTGAAATTGCATCTAGGATGTTGCACGGTGAAACTTCAACTCACAGGCACCAGGACGGGGTAGGGAGGTGCCGTATGTTTTTTTCAACATGCTCTTCTTTCTTTAAAGCCCAACCTCTCCTGCCTTCTCCCAATTCTCCAGCTCCAAAAAAGGCTGAGAAAGAAGAATTTTTATGGGGAAGACAGACGTGTGTGTTCAAATCCCCTCAAAAGCAGCAGCCCTGAAGCCATTCCCGGAGCTTTGGGGATGTCACTCGCGATTGACGCGCCTTCGTGTTCTGCAAGAATATTGACAAACAAGGCACAATCATCTGCAGAAAACAGCGTCGAGGGGAACAGCTTCAAAAAAAAGGTGAATCCTCTCATCGTCAAGTTTCCTTTGTGTGGAAGGCAGCCTGCCTGCTCCTCTGAACCCATTAACGTTGACCCATAAATCAAAACCGATGATTGTTCATCGTGGTTCTAGAGAATAGCAGGATCTAAAAAAGGCTGTTTGCATTGTATGGTTTGGGCTTTCTTTGCCATCAATCGAAACCACATTAATGGAACTGCATTCTTTGAAGCGCCTCCTCTTGGCTGGGATTTCGGAGAGGCTCACTCCCCCATCAAAGAGTTTGGGGTTACTTGTATTACCATTCTGGGGCCCTCGGCTTTGTCCAACTTCGCCAGGCCTCTTTTTATGCCGTTCTTGCGGGAGGAAGAGTTTAGAATAACAAGAAAACACATTAACTGCAGCTAATGCTTCTGATGCTCATGCAAGCCACAGACCCCAATGCACAACTGTCGCTGGGTAAAAGGAAATGAAGCCAGCAGGCAAGATAGTGATTAGACCTAAGGCTGCAAAAACCGTGCACATTAAGGCACCTGCTAGAGATGCTTGCCAGGCATTTGTTGCCGAACAGGGACAAAGGACTTGGGAAGGGAGAAGCCTTGTCAACATGGAGGCTTCATTTCGGACTGTAGTAAGATGTCATCATATTTGTGTATTAAAGCTGGCAGTTTCCTTAAGCAGAAGCTAAAGCAACCTCTAAAGAAAACCTTGGCATCAACAGAATGGGATCCTTCCAGTTATTTCCTCACAACTTAGCAAAAGGCACCCAAGAGATAAAAAGATCAGCCGCTCAAGGGTTTAAAAGATTCAGGGGATTAATAGGTTGAAAGCATCTTTGGGTCAGTTGCTGCTCTACTCCTCAGAAGCAACTTCAGCTTCAGCCTTCCACAAGGTTTGGGTCAAGGTGATGCCACGATGTCCACCAACGTCTCCCTGGGTACCCCTGGACTCAGCTCTCTGAACTGAAGAAGCGTCTTGGATGAGACATGAAACGTCTTCAAGCAAAAAATGACCGGTTGCCTTTTGAAAAAACACCTTTGGTCCAATTCAATTTTTTCCCCTGTCAAGCATGTATTTTATGACAGATACAAGTGTAAACATAATTATAAATACATGAAAAGGATACGAATAAAAGAAAACATTAGGACAGGGATGGTAGGCATGCTAGTGCACTTATGCACGCCCCTTAAAGACCTCTTAGGAATGGGGTGAGGTCTACAGTAGACAGTCTAAGGTTAAAGTTTTGGGGGTTTGGGGAACAAACCACAGAGTCAGGTAGTGCATTCCAGGCGTTGACCACTCTGTTACTGAAATCGTATTTTCTGCAATCAGGTTTGGATCAGTTTACCATGAGTTTGTATCTATTGTGTGCTCCTGTATTGTTGTGGTTGAAGCTGAAGTATTCATTGGCTGGTAGGACATTAAAGCAGATGATTTTATGTACTATGCTTAGGTCAGACTGAAGACGGCGAAGTTCTAAATTGTCTAAGCCCAAAATTTTGTGTCTGGTGGCATAAGGTATTTTGTTGTGAGCAGAGGAGTGGAGGACTCTTCTTATGAAATATCTCTGGACTACTTCGATTGTATTAATGTCCGATATGCAGTGCAGGTTCCAGACAGATGAGCTGTATTCAAGAATTGGTCTGGCAAAAGTTTTGTATGCCCTAGTTTGCAGTTCAATATTACCGGAGAAAAAGCTATGCAAGATTAGGTTAACAACTCTTAATGCTTTTTTAGCAATGCTGTTACAGTGAGCTCTGGCACTTAGATCATTTGAGATGAGTACTCCAAGGTCTTTGACAGAGTGAGGGTTGTCTGTTAGGTTGTATCTGTCCAGCTTGTATTTTGTGTTCTGATTTTTTTTGGCCAATGTGTAAAACAGAGCATTTGTTGGTTGAGATTTGGAGTTGCCAATTGTTTGACCATTCTGACACATAGTCAAGGTCTTTTTGTAGAGTAGCAGGATTGTCAGTGGTATTGAATAGTTTTACATCATCCGCAAAGAGAACACAGTTGCTTATAATATGATTGCAAAGGTCATTTATATAAAATATAAAGAGTGTGGGGTCCTAAAACACTGCCTTGGGGGACACCGCTGTTAACAGGTGCAGGGTTAGATAAGGTATTCCCTGTTTTGATTATTTGCTGCCTGTTTGATAGGAATGCAGCTATCCACCTATGCAAGAATCCGGAAATGCCATAAAATTTTAGTTTTAGAAGTAGCTTGTCGTGTACTACTGAATCAAAGGCTTTACAGAAATCTATATAAATTGCATCTATTGATTTACCCTGGTCGAGTTTTGAAGTCCGTATGTTTTTGTAGTGTAATAATTGCAGATTGCAGGACATAAATAAATAAATAAACAATTGATCCAATAAAGTCCCATGGCTTTAGTAGATCCATTCAGTAGGATGGAGGCTGCAGATGAAGCCAATTTCTTGGTCAAAGTACAACTTTTGAGAAGCTTGTCGTTAGGTGGAAACTGGGTAGCCACATTGGCATGAATCAGTGACCCCTCATCCATCCAAACATTTCCCCTTCTACACTGCCTACAGCCACACTGAAGGAATGGGTGGAATAGCTGACCTCAGACTAATGGAGAAGGACCCCAACTCAGGTGAGTAACTCTTTCATTCCACAACCCCGAGTAAAGTGCCTTTATTCAGCCCATTCACAACCTGGTTAAACACTGCAAACTGAGAGGCCATAGCAAAAGACTTGATTAATTCAGCCCTAACAAGGACTCTAATGCCAGGAAAACCGTGGCATTAATATTTAACAGATCACTGTTAGTGAGTCTTGCTTGTTCATTCAGCAGTGACTAAAACTGTCTTTCTGTTGTATTTCCGATGTTAATTGGAAGAACTGGATCTCTTTCAAGACATACATGGACTCACCTGCTAACTTACCCACGGTCTGTCCCAGAGAAAACCGTATCTGACTTACATCGCCCTCCATTAACCCTTTGAGGACTGAGGGAGGGCACAAAGGAAACTGGCATGGACTCTTCTACTGCATTTGGGTGTTTCCTATGCTTTCTTTTCTTGATACATTGGTGAAAATGGGGCATTTCCGGGCTGGCATGGCTTCCCTCTTACCCACAATTCAAGCTCATTAACGTACTCCAAGCTGAATTGAATTTTAATCAGGGGTGCTATTCAGCAGGTTCTGACAGGTTCTGGAGAACTGGTAGCGGAAATTTTGAGTAGTTTGGAGAACCTGCAAATACCATCTCTAGCTGGCCTCAGAGTGGGGAGAGAATGGGGATTTTGCAGTATCCTTCCCCTGCCACGCCCACCAAGCCACACCACGCCCACCAAACCACGCCCACAGAACCAGTGGTAAAAAAATTTGGATTTCACTACTGATTTTAATGGTGAAAAAGCAGAAGATACATCTGTAAAGAAAGCTAATATGATTTTAAACTCAGAAGGCCTTCTTTTATCTAGCCAGGTTTTGCTATAGCTAAATAAAGCAAACCGAAAAATTTAAGCATCCTGTCCTACAAATCACTGAATGTCATCACACTACAATGAAGTAGTTAATTTAGAACAATGAACCCAGACTATAGCTCATCCCTTAATGCCATGGTAGAATTTGAGATATTGGAGCCGGACCGAGAGCGGGCGAGTTTCTGGGTCAGTGGCTGGAACTGGAACTGGAACCAGATGTGGATCATAGCCTCCTGCTCTCCAAACATGGCTAGTTTCCAATCCCACCAGTTTTTATTTAGTTAAAAGCTTTGTATGGCTGCCCACCTCAGAGAACCACTCTGTGCAGCTGGCAGCAGCCCAGCCGGTGAGGAGGAACCAGTTCTACCAAGGAAGGTTACGCTCCGATGTCAAAGGCCTGCAGAGGCTCTGCCAAATTATGTGGCCCCCTCCCAACCAAAGGACTGATGCCTCTTCCTGGGCAGCCAGCATCCCGAGAGCGCGTGGACCTTCTGAGTGACTTGGGCATGACTAAAGCATGTGCCCTCCTTCCCTGAAGGGAGGTGTTTTATGACGTGCTTTGGTTTCTTCCGTTCACTGTAAGATCCAGAGTTGAAAGCAGTGGTGAAATCCAAATTTATTTACTACTGGTTCTGTGGGCGTGGCTTGGTGGGCGTGGCAGGGGAAGGATACTGCAAAATTCCCATTTCCTCCCTACTCCTGGGGGAAGGATATTGCAAAATCTCCATTCCCTCTCCACTCTGGGGCCAGCCAGAGGGGGCATTTGCCGGTTCTCCGAGCCTGTCAGAACCTGCTGCATTTCACCCCTGGTTGAAAGGCCGTTTGTTTGCCCAAATGCTCAGGAGAAGGCCCATTGACTGAAAGGCTCTGGCGACTCCCTGCAAAATGAATGATGGCTCTCCGTCTCTGGCTTAGAGGGGGGCCCTCCCTCCTGCCCTTCTAAACATGGCAGGGGTGCAGAATTCAGGAGATTTCCCTTTGTGCAGGAGGGCCATGGATACGCATCTCCCTCTGCAAAACAAGGACTGGAATGGGCTCTCTCGGCTTACGGGTGAAGATCTCCAGGCTGAAAAGAGATGGCAGCAGCCTCTGTGACCTGTTGGACACTGTCATTTTGGTCCATTGTGCATGTGCTATTCAGCAAAGGCAGCGCTTATTCTCTCCCTCCGCTGTGAGCTAAGTAGGCATAATGAGAAGGTGACGGCGCTGCTTTGTTTATCAGATGCTCCATCTAGCAAGAGAGCTGTTGGTTCTAAGGCCGCCTGATCAGGTGATAGCACGCCATTAAGCAAAGTAGAAACAGTTTCATCTTGGAGTTTGACCATCAAGATTCTCTGGAGGACGGCCTGGGCTTTGCTGGCCTTTCTTTTACGAGGCTTAATTAACTCTTCTTCTGGAAGAATACAAAAAGACACTTAGCAAAGTGTAAAATGCAGAGCAGTTTGCTCCAGCTAAGGGGCTTTAAAGGAGGAGGCCAGACATGCAGATCCTTAGAAGAAGCTCTAGCAAGCTCTGGACCTCCAGAGTCAGGCAACCAAGATCCACTCAGCTAAGGGGCTTCTTTGTTGTCATCCGGCAACAGAGTGGCCAGGAATAAAAATGCAGGGGTTCAGGAAGGGAGAGGGGATGGGCAAACCCCAACAGGCCTTCAGGATGAAACAATCATCGTCATCATCGTCATCATCCAGGCAGCCGTGAGCGTGCGTGGGGTTTGTTGGCTGGGAGCCAGGAGACGGGGTCCCACCACCCTTCTCGTGAGAAGCCCACCAGCAGGTGCAGCTCCTTCAGCTTTCCTCAGGGAAGAGAAACTGACCTGGTCCTGGCAGGCAAAGAGCTTTGCACTTCAAGGCGGAAGGGCTGCATCTCCTTAAGTGTGTTTTTAATTAACACAAAAATGTGTCATCGTAAAAACTTAGCTCTGAACTGTGGCTCTCAGTTACCCGAAACCCAGATTTATGGTCTTGATGTGAAGTGGTTAGGAAAGACATTTAAAAACAATTAGGCTCTTGGAGAGACTGACTCAAGCAGCTCCGACGGCACTCATTATGCTGAAGAATGGAAAAATAAGGCCATTAGGCTCACCAGATAACTAGGCCATTTGTACTTTTTTGGGGGGAAATGATTAGTTTCTTTTAATAAAGCTTTCTGCCAGCAGTGAGAGGGTGGGGACATGCTCCTCGCCACACCATCCTGTGCACCGGGTGTACACAAAGCCACTGATGCAGGGTCCCATGTGACCCATCAAATCCAATTTTTAATGTTTCATGATGCTATCAAAATGAATAAAAGGCAATTACTGCTTTCCTTCAGCACAGCGTCAGATGCCGCTGCCTGTTAAGGAATCAGCAGGAGGAGAAGGCTAGAAGGACTGGGGGGTGGGGGGAGGGAAGGAAGACAGGGGATTAAACACATGAATGTCTTCAGCCTCACCATCTGCTTTCTCGTGTTTGCGGGCAGGCAGTCAGAAGACTCATCATTCATGGGAAAATGGCTCAGCGGTGGCTTCTGCGTGGGACCCAGTTGGTCGTCCCATGATGGAGATCCCTGGCTGGTTCTTGAAGAATTCCATTCGCCCAATGAGGCTACCGAAGTCTTCTCGCAGAGCCTTCCAAGTCAACATCAAAAGGGAAGGCATAAGATTCTGGTGGAATGAACTCAGTAGTGGGTTTCAAAAAAATGTACTGCCAGTTCTCTGGGTGTGGCTTGGTGGCCGTGGCATGGCTTGGTGGCTGTGGCTTGGTGGCTGTGGTAGCGGAAGGATGTAAAAACTCCATTCCCTCCCCAATCCAGGGGAAGGATACTGCAAAATCCCCATTTCTTCCTGATCAGCTGGGACTTGGGAGGCAGAGAATAGATG
>WNWU01000071.1:3389157-3468712 GCA_012654045.1 Ptyas mucosa
TCCTTCCTTCCTTCCTTCCTTCCTTCCTTCCTTCCTTCCTTCCTTCCCGCTAGAATGCAGTATTGCAGGCTAATTCTGCCAATTGCCAGGAGTTCGATCCTGACTGGCTGACTGGCTGACCGGCTGACCGGCTGACCGGCTCAAGGTTGATTCAGCCTTCCATCCTTCTGAGGTGGGTAAAACGACAACCCAGATTGTTGTGGGCAATAGGCTGACTCTGCAAATTGCTTAGAGAGGGCTGTAAAGCACCGTGAAGTGGTATATAAATCTAAGCACTATTGTTATATAGACATCCTTCCCTGCCTACAATGTTTGTCTCCATTTCCCTGATAAAAACCACAACACGGAGACTGGAGAAAGGAGAGATCCATCTCCTTTTACTAAGTAGGTGAATGCATCCACACCCTGGTGCCCCCACACACAGTCACCTCTCTGAGAAAGCGGGTGTCTCCGACTCCGTGGACCCTCTGGGCTCTGCTTAATATTTAAGAGAGAAGGGGAAGAAGATACCGAGTCAGCTCAAACTGCATCACTAATCGGGTAGCTTTTATTTTTCTGTTCTCCTCTTTCCTTCAGCTGGGAGGGAAGGGAGGCACCACGCTAGACAGAGAGATAAAAGAGAGGGGCAGATAATGAGCGAAGGCAGCCATAGGTAGCGCTGGCAGCTGCCAGGGAAGCTGGAAGGGGAGGTGGCTGGCGGAGCTGACCTTTGGAAAATGTGGGAAGGGAGTCTTGGGGGGGAAGGGGTGATGTTTAATTCAATGCTCTGCTTTTAAATACCAGCAGCCCCGCTGGGGAATGGCTGGTATTTTTATAACATTTTCCCATTCCCAATCCCACCTTTCATCCTGAAGGCTCTCCAAAGGCTTGTCAAAGGAGCTGCTTCAGTTTCTTCTCCTGTATCTTCCGAGCCCCCTTGTCCTTGCACCCGCGTCAGGTCGGAGGGGCATGGTATGGGGCTCGCCATCAAACTCAGTGGCTACACCCGCTGAGAAGGGTCATACAGAAGAGCAGCTGGCCAACCCTTAAGGGGACCTTCTGGATGGGGCAAAGAAGGTCCAGCTTTCCTGAGTTGACAGAGCAATTCCTCAAATCTGGTTGCCCTTCCTTAAGTTCCCATGAGCTCTGCTCCCTTAAGCCCCGGCTCCAAAGCTCAGTGCTGTTCTTATCACTCTGGCAGCTTAGCCGACCTTTTACAGTAGGCATATTAGTAGCAAACTCATCCCTGTTGGGATTTGAACATCAAGTGGACTCAGCTGCCTACAATCGAACGATGAGCAAGCTTGTGGATTAAGCCGCTGATCTGTTGGGAATCTGTTATCTTCCTCTCGCTTTCTTCTCCGGTACTTCCTCCTCAGCTCCATTTATCAGGTTCTCATTTCCAAAAATAAAAACTAAACTCCCCCTAATGAACTCCATGCATATTAATCATCTCCAGCTGAAGGTTAGCTGAAGAAGTGATTGTGGCCAATTCACCCTTTGATTAGACTGACTTTAAAAATAATAATACCAAACACCAAAGTAGGAAGGGAGGGAGGAACCTACTCAGGCTCAGAGGGAGTTAACTGGGCACATTGGAATTCTTTGACCTCAACGGGTCTTCCCTTGTAGCTTCAGCCCCGCTGATTTCTGCACATGCATTTTGCCCTACAAAAGATGCAAAAAAGCAAGACCAACGGTGAGATATTGGTCCTCCTTTGTGTGTGGGAGAAAGACTGAGAAAGAAGGGAAGGAGGCCCATCCCTCTCTCCCTTCCAGGCAACGGCTGTTTTTCTTGCATTGCTCCAGTGTAACAAATCCTGCCTTTTACCCAACCACCTAATAAGGCCGTCTTGGGAAAATGAGAGGCATAATGAGCCTCTCCTCCTTTATAAGTCCCTCCTCCAGAAAATGTGAAGCTGTTAAAGAAGGGGGAGGCTCAGAGCTGTCTTCTTGAACAAATTGGAAGATGCTTTATTTTTAACTCCCTGCCAGACCACAGCTGGTGGTATGTGGAGAGTCAAGAGGCCAATAAGGGTTCTCCAAGGTTCCCGTTTCTGTCCTGGATCATGTCAACCATGTGGCTTGGTGGGCGTGGCAGGGGAAGGATACTGCAAAATCCCCATTCCCTCCCCACTCTGGGGCCAGCCAGAGATGGTATTTGCTGGTTCTCCGAACTGCTCAAAATTTCCGCTACTGGTTCTCCAGAACCTGTCAGAACCTGCTGGATTTCACCCCTGGGTCTGGTGAACATCAGGTCTTGTTCAGCAATGAAGCCATCCAATTACACAGAAACAATTACCTAAGTGTCTGTAGAAATTTTCAGTCATCCAGATCAGGGCTGTTACAGAGGTGCCTTTTCTCTCCAAGTAGCAATTGGACTTCTTTGATTTTTCTTGAAGACATTTCTCTTCTCATCCCAGAAGCTTCTTCAGTTCTAACTAACTGAACCTTTAACCTTTCCATTCCCCCACCAGTTAGTTAGAACTGAAGAAGCTTCTGGGATGAGAAGTCTTCAAGAAAAATCGAGCAAGCCCAATTGCTGTTTGGAGAAAAAGCACCTGTGGGGCAATTGCTTGAGTTTTTCAAATTGATATGTCCTCCAGAGGCATTCTCTGGAGATTATGGATGTACCCAATGTAAGAAAGTCACATTCGTTTTCTGGAGAGGTCAAATAAATTGCAGCTTTTCTCCTTCGAAATCCCAATTGACTAGAATCATGCTTAGCATTTAGAAGAAGACTTAACTGTGCAATCTTCTCTTTCTGTCCCCTTCCCTTCCTCCTCCTCCACTGTATTGCAGCTTCTGAAGTTATCAGGATGTTTGTCAGCTCCCCTGGGAGCAGCTAAGAGCTCTGTGTTTAGACTAAAAAGGTGTGGAATCAACAGAAGCCATCCATCCCCTTTGCTCATCCAGATGCAAAGACTTCTCTCAACATCCACAGTGCACCTGCAGGGAATTCTAACATTTGTTAACCATCTACACCCAAGCTCCACATTTGGAGAGCCTGGGAAATTTCCCTGTGTCCTGGGACAAAGGATAAGATGGGGCATCTGCCCCCTTTTCTCTTAAAGGTGGTAGAGTAGCACTGAATCTTTGCTCAATCCTTGCAATGAGGGAGCGTCTCCCACAGGAGCAGGTCAGCTTAGCGCAGAAGTGTTCAATCTTGGCATCTTTAAGACCTGTGGACTTAAGGCTGGGGAATTCTGGGAGGTGAAGTATTAAAGTTGCCCTTGGGTTAGGCAAACAGACGGTCCACTCAGCACCGCCTAAGTTGTTCCTTTCTGCTCCCCCTGGAAGCCGCAGCTGCTCCTTAAGGAGAAGGTGGTGCAGCTTTTGAAGATCTGAGCATCCAAACAGAAATGCCACTTTCTTCCAGAGTCAAAAAACAAGTTGTGGGGGCCCGATAGCCCAGCCATGGGGGAAAGGTGAATAAATGGTGAATAAGTCGCTAACAAAAGGCTTGTGGGGGGCAAGCAGAGAGCCCCACAGAGCAAACCCCAGCAGGCCTCCTGTTTGGCTTTTGTGCAAAAGAGCTGGTTGCTATGGAAACTCAGGTAGCATTTTTTAAAGTTGGCAGGTGGTTATTCTTTGCCTTCGTCCCATTTGGCAGTAATTAGCAGTTGAAACAATGGTGGCACTCTTGGTCGTCTTGGTTTTGCCGAGCTCTTTGCTTGAGCTATACACCACGGGCCCCTCCATGGCCTCCCCCACTGAAGATGGCCTGTGGAAGGAGCAGAAGGGCCAGCAGTGCCATCCAGGGCTGGCAAGGAAGCTGCCGGAAAGGTGAAAGGGCCTCAGCCAAGGGGGCAAGAAGCAAGGGGTTCCTTGGAGGTGGTAGGGAAGGTTGGAAAAGGAGGGAAGAAACTCCCTCTTAGCTTCACACCCCAATAACCTTTAACCTGCCCCAGATGCTAAAGGTCAGGCAGAGCAAGAAGGGGGGAGCAGAAGAGACTAGTTGGGGGAGGGAGAATCCCATTGAGTAGCCAGCTGGGCCCACGATAGACTCAGGGCCTGTTTTAAGAGTGACTGAGGGGAAAAGGAGAGGAGAGGAGAGGAGAGAAGGAAGGAAGGAAGGAGAAGGAAGAAAAGAAAGAAGGGCACAGAGAAGGGAGTGAGGAAGAACGGAAACCATCTGGGCCCAGCAGAGTGGTTGCTCTTCTCTATTGGCAGAAAGTCATGAAGCACGAAGGGGAAAGAATTAGAGGAGCAAAAACATGGGGCAAAGGATTCGAGGCATCTCTTGGCACTCAGGAAATGTGGAGTCTGTGAAACTGGACTTTCCTCCCATGAGTGAGTTGTCCAGTGGACCAGAAGTGAATGGAGAGCCAAGCAGATGGGACTCCAGGGCAGATGAGGATGAGCATGAGAGGGACATCTCATCTCCAGGGCAGCCTCATCTCCAGGGCAGATGAGGATGAGCATGAGAGGGACATCTGGAAGGGGGCAGGGGGAAATACTGGTGAGTTCCAAGATGTTCTGGACTTTAGAACCTTAAAGGTGGAGCACACATCTTGCATGTGAGTTAGCTTAGTTGGCTTAGCTGGGAAATCAGGCTTGATCATTTTGCGTGGTTGGCACGTCCAGCTCCCTGGGGGCCTCTTCAAGATACTCTATTTAAACAAACCAGAGTTTATTGGATGAACCTAGTCACAGGCTGGACATATTGGACTCCCATTCAGAATTGACCAGTTTGTTCATGGTTGCAATATTTAACTATTTCTGGTTGATAAAGCGATCACAGCCCTGTGTAGTCCGAAGGGATGCTTCAGTCTTTCCCCCATAAAATGCCACAGTCATGAGAAGCATCAAATGGAAAGATCAGAAGAGAACTGGTCATCCAGTCAGATCCCTGCCCACTGCAGGAGTTCCCTACCCAGCATTCCTGAATAATCTGACGGAGGAGCCTCAGGTGAAACAGAAAGAAAAGTTATGGGGAGCTTTGATGAAATTGACATGATACAGTTGAAGCTGCAACTGACCAGACCAGTTTTCTCAACCTCATGCACACAGTCAAAGTAAAGCTTCTTGAATGTGCTTTATAAAAGATGAAGTCAAGCCACTTGGTCAATGTTCTCTTGTCATTCCCAACAATGACCAAGAGACAAATCCCACAGCTGTCTATACAGCCTCCTGTGGTTGAACAATTAGGCTTTGTAACCATCATCACACCAGCTTCTCTGCTCTGTAAAAGTTTCAGGGAGAACAACCCCTACCCAAAATTTGGAGTGGCAGGTTTGTACAGCTGGGAACCAGCTTCATTAAAACTAAGTACATCCTGTGGCCCTGGGAATACAGGAAATTAACTGCCACGGAAGTGTGTGTGTGTGGGAGAATAAAATCGGAGCTGAATCCAATTCAGACTGGATGAGCTGGGATTTTGTTTCAAAAACAGAACATTCGGCCAAATCCGGCCTTTACTTCAGAGTTATTTTTCTTGTGACATTTCAGTCCCACAGTAGTTCCAACACCCGCAGGCTATTTTTAATGTTTTTATATCAATCAACCATCACCAATACTTTCATCCGGGACCCTGCCAGAATCCCATCACCCCAAGTGGTCTCGTTTTAAAGGGCAAAGCTCTAAGTGCCCATCCGTTTATTTTTCTTTCATTCCGGATCCTGAAGATTAGAAACCAAACATTTATGCAAGAAAACTATGTACACAAAGACAAACACACAAATGCAGTATGGCTGAAAGGCTGGAGATGTCTCCATTGGGACTCTTTGGAGAAGTTCTCAGCCAATAGCAGGCTCCATTGGAACACGGCAGAGGTAAGATTGAAGCTGTTCCCCAAAGGCATTGTTTTCCAAAAGCAAATGAACTTTCTTGGTTTTTCCTTTGAAAATGTTTTCTTTCTCATCCAAGAAGCTTCTACTCTGCTTCTGAAGAAGCTTCTTGGATGAGAAGCAAAGAAAAGCAAGAAAGTCCAATTTCCTTTTGGAAAAGCACTTTTGGGACAACCATGACCTGGATGATTGAGAATCTCCATGAACGATTGAAGCTGTTTTGCTAAGTTTGGAAAATGAAAACCATGACAATATTTCTCCTTATTTATTTCCTTGGCTCAGCTTCAGATGTTCTAGCATTTTTCTGAAATAAGAAAATGTGTAAAACTCAAGTAATGTTCAACAAAAAGGAGCTCCCAGACTGTGTTAGAATCCTGTCAAAAGCAGATCAGCTGCTGCAGGAAGGCATCCATCTCTCTTTCTGTCTCTTTTCTCCCTTTCTAGTTCCTCTAGGACTCCATTGATGTCCCAACAGTTTTCCCCTTCATCCTAAAACTTGCTTATTTGTGAAGTTGCACGTCAGTAACTCCCGAGCGAAACCCACATGGACACGGGGACAATGCCCCACACAAGGTGATGCCAGCTTCCCAGATGCAGCTACCGTGGAAATGTCTCGTGTTTTTGAGCTGAACTGATGATAGCAGCAAAGTTGTTGTGAAGCCAGTTGAAAATGTCAATGGATTAAGGACATTTGCCTGCAATCCGCAGCTACCGAACGTTGATGATACATACTTGAGATAATAGTGCACCCTGGAGTATTATGTTCATCAGGTTCAATGAGAAGTCAAATTAAAGGGGTGGGAGTGTGTGAGAGAGAGAAAAGATGAGAGATAAACCCAGAGTTCCAGGGAATCCTTCCTCCCCTACCACAGACCCTAGGCACTTGCGAGCGTTGGAATCTGATTGCCCCTTAATGGCAGTCCATGCCCCAGGACTTCCCTCTGTCTGACTGACCCACAATCTGTTCCAGAGGAGAGAAGGACGTAGAGGGAGGTGGTCGTATGTATATTAAGTGGGCCCATGCTCGCAGTCCCAGTACTCAGGTAACCAGCATTATTGACCCTAAGCATATTAGAGGCACTGGCCTACTCAGTTGCTTAGCAACCATTCATCTGGTTTTGTCAATTCAAGTATCATATTATTTGAAATCAAGTCAGCTGTGATTGTGTGTGAGATGATTGGGAGCCTCTAATAATATCTCCTCTCCTGGAGAAAGGGCTGTGGCCAGTTGGTAGGGTGCATCTCTCAGGTAATGCAGAAAGGACCAAAGTCCATCCGTGGCCTCCTCATTTATCAAAATCTCATTCTGAAAATCCCCAAATCTGCTATCAGCGTGGACAATTCTGAGCTAAGAGACCAAGGTTTCATTTCTTATCTTTGTGAGTCTTCTTCAAATTTGATACCAACTTTGGAGCTTGCAAGACAACAGATGATGGTATAAAAATAGTTCTTCGTATGTCGAGAATTTCTGAGAAAGCCATTAGATGTCTAAAAGAATTTATCAAGCAGGGGGCGATGATAAAGCCATCTGTGTGTGGTCAACCATGTTTCTGGACAAACTGGCTTTGCTTTCATCCACTCTGTTGAATTAAGAAGCAGTTGCTTTGCTTTAACCAAAGCTGTTGAATTAGAACAGTTGGGTACAAAAGTCTTGGCCTTCAAAATTAAAGCCCCAGTTTTTTTGTAAGAAAATGGGACAACTATTCACGCCCAGATGCATAGGAATGCCTTTTTAATAGCCGAGATGGCTGCCTAGCTTCTAAATGTCCTAATTCCACTGCCAAACACTTTGTAAAAGTAGCATACTCCAGGCAGAACTGACATGTTCTGTAAAAACAGAGAACCAGGTTAGATTCCATCTGTCTAGAAATCCATGTATTCCATCAGGATGATTCAATGAATGACTCATTTTCCCATGGTTCGTATTTTCTAAGAGCAGGAGCATCTGCCCACGAGGTGGTTAATTTACAACAATACATGTGAAGATGGACCTCCGACAACCTTGGTCCAGCTCACATGCCGCAGAGATGGACCATCTCCCAAGGTCACTCCTGTGAGATTACATGGCCATAGATTTCCTGTGGGAAGGACAGCCAGAATTAGGCAGGAAGCTATGCCTTTCTCAGGGGGAGGAGGCAGCAGCCTGGAAATTCATATTTGCAGGTTCTTGCGTGAGGTGCAATTTCCTGAAGCTCATCTGCAGCCCCTTCTCCCACCCACCGTCACCCCAATCAGGTGTCCTGCTGGCAATGCTTGCCCAAACTGGTTTGCAAGCCTGTTTAATATCAGGAAAGGACGGCCAGCTGTGGAGAGTGGAGGAAAATCAGACTTTGATCTGCCCGGTGCATTTTCACAGCTGAAATTAAAGGAGCTGCTTCTCTGAGAAGGAAGAGAAAACAGCAACATGGCAGAATCGATGTGGAAAGTGTGAGCTCCCCAGGGAAGGCATGGAGTCTTTTAGGGGGGTTGGGGGCTTCCGTCTTCTTCCTGGGACAGCCAAAGGTGCTTCGTGCTCGCTCTGCTACAGCTGGGCCTGTGGAATATATTGGCAACTTCCTTCAGCCCCAACCAGCTACTCGTGGATACTATGAGCCTCTTCCCCCAATAATGACTAGATCTTGCAACAAACCAAGATGCCCACTCTGACCTCATTCCTTCATTGATTTATGAACCTGACCCAGAGGTCCTGTCCCACCAGAGCAAAAAGAAGCCCCTCTGGCTTCTCCCAGTGAGGTGAAGGCCCCAAAGGTGGACGGCTTCTTTGGGATTTTGTTAAAGGTGAAATGAAACTTTCCCTTTGAAACAAGACCAATTATTCTGGTTTGGATGACAGGCTAAGAAGGCAGGGCTGGGACTGACTGGTCTGCAGGCCACTTGCATTCATGGGAAGAGCCAGCCAGGGTGATTGTCAAGGAACCATCTGGTGGCTTGTTGGATCAGAGCAACCTGTTCATGAGGCCTCAGAAATGTCACCCAGTCCATCTCCTTTTCCGAGGCAAACTAGATCATCTTCTTCCTGCCAGCAACACATTTCACAGAGGACCAACACACCATCTTTTATCAGGATTGCCAATGACACAACTTCTTTTGCATTGCAATTAAGCTTCCATCACGTTTTCTCCATCCCAGCGGTGAAATCCAGCAGGTTCTGACAGGTTCTGGAGAACTAGTAGTGGAAATTTCGAGGAGTTTGTAGAACCGGCAAATGCCACCTCTGGCTGGGCCCAGAGTGGGATGGGAATGGAGATTTTGCTTTTTTTTTATTGAAAAAGTTTTTAAAAAGATTTTGCAATATCTTTCCCCTGGAGTGGGGAGGGAATGGAGATTTTCTAGCAACCTTCCTCTGCCACACCCACCAAGCCATGCCCATAGAATCAGTAGGGGAAAAATTTAAATTTCACTCCTGCTCCACCCCTCCCCAACCTACACATTCACCCCTACCCAAACCTGCACCCTGATAAAATCCAACAAACCCCCCCCCCCCCAATTTCTGCTGCTGACTATTCTCCCCTCTGGCTTCAATAGATTTCTTTTCTTCCCCAATAAGTTCAGCAACTCCTCCTTTCATTCGCCGAAGTTGCACAAAAGCCCAGGTTTGGGTTTTTTAAAATATGGTTTTAAAAAGGAAGCACACTCCTATTTAATTAAAAGTATCTGCATCTGCGTAAAATTAATTAATTCTCCCCCCACCCCAGAGTCCTCTCTTTGTATTAGCTTAAATGAGGTTTCTAACTGTGGTCTTCACTTTGGGTCTCTCCAGACAACACTTGAGCTGGTTGGCAGGAAAGAAGATTTATTTCACTACAAAATGAGCCCCTCCACTGGCCTTCTCGCTGGGGGCATGGGGAGGGGGGAGGAGGGAAAGAGGGGAGGTGCTGAGAAGGGGAAGGGATTGCAGTAGCCCTTTTAGGCGAAGAAATTCTGCAGGAAATTTTGGAGCCATCTCAGGGTTGTGAAGCCATCACTATGGAGGAGATAATGCCAAGTTAGTAAATAAAATGGATGCAAAATAACTAGTGGATTGCAGTCCCAGAAATTGTGGGACAAAGGAGGTGAGACCAAAAAAAAGAGAAGAGGGCTTTAAATCCTAACCCTAATGCAAGAGGGGATGAAGAAGAGAATTTGAGTCTACTTAATATCCTGAAGTGCAGCTGGCAGACAGGGGAGTGAAGTTGGTGGGTTTTCAGAAATAGGTCCTCGGGTGTCCTTCTTCCCACCCACCTCCAGCAACCAAGGGACAAAATCTAGCAGAAGACTTTCTTGGGCTAAAGGAGTTTGTTCTGTGTGGGAATGTGTGGGAAGAGGGGGTATCCTTCTGGTTTGGCCTCAGCCAGAAAATAGATTGGATGGCCGTATTTCCATTTAAGGGCCATGAGCTCTGAGGTGGGGTGGAGGTGGGCCATTTCTTTGCCGAGATCCCAGAAAGAGGTGGACTCAGTGGGAGGAGGACAAGGAGGAGGTAGAAGTTCAGAGGAGACAGAAGCATCATGGTTTGAGATCAGGGGTTCTCCTGTCCTGCAGTTGGAACAAACACAATCCCTGTAAACTCGGGTACAACCCCACCCCCACCACCCATCACCTGAGGTTGCCTGAGAGGCATGAAGAGAAGGTGGAAATGTGGTTGCATTTCAAAGGAACCATAAAAACACATCAGGCTTACAGCAAACTCTGCTGCAGAAGATCCAAGCTGGAGAGCTCAGGCTTCATTTACTGAAAAGCCAGAGTGACTTCCCAGAACTAGGCAGTTTGCCTCTGGGGTCTGCTGTGAAGGGAAATTTGCTGGAACCCCTCAAGAACCAACTTTTCTGTCTGACTCAGAGCGACATGGACTATCCAAGGACTGGATTCATGCCAGCAGAAGCATCAGAAGCAGCCGGTGGCTCATCTGTGTGGAGCCTCAGAAGGAGGCAGAGCACCCAATAAAGATGAAAAAGGTCAAAAAGAGTCAGCGGAAGAGAAGAATAATTTGGGAGCCTCCAAGATCAGCCAAGGAGAATATGTGTATTTAAGTATACCTGGAATCTGGCTTCAAGTAGCAGTTCTCCAAGAAACTCCACATTAAGAATAGTACATAGCCATTTCTATTTGGCCCCATCTAAATACGTCCTGATGAACGTAGCCTCTTGGTTTGGCTTAGTGAGGTTCTCCACTCAACCTCAACTTCTGACTCTTCTTGCTGGTCTTTGTGGTCCCTCCTTGGGCAGCCCATGGGACTCTCCCAGCTGATGTTTTCTCCTGGAACATCTCCATGGAGGCACCCAGGACAAGCCTGCGTTGACTTGGCTCACTCTGATTAGCCATGCAGACATTGATGATGATGATGAAGATGACATTATCCATTCATTCAAGACTGGCTCTTGGCGGTTCTATGGGCCAGGTCTCTCCACGTCTTCCGATCTTGCAGCGATTGGCTCTCAGTAATGCTTAGCCGGCAATACAGATTTCTGATAAATGTTTTGACTGATTTTCCCAGTCAAGAGAGAAACTCCTCGACTCTTCCCAGCATTCTAGTATGTTGAAAAGCATAAAATATTCATCCCACACCCAGCAGTGCCTTCCAGAAATCCACCTTAGCTACCCTCCCAGAGAGGAAAAAGCTTTTTTTATGACTAAAAAAAAAAACAGCCCTGCCTTTTCCAAGCATCTGAGCCTTTTGCTAATAGCATCAGCCGTTGTATAGCCCTTACACTTATTTGTCTCTTGTTTTTGAAAATTGTTCTGAAAAGGCTGTCGTCACCAAGAGCTCTGCCCAGCAATACAGAATCACTAATTAAGAAAAGAAGGTAGGAAGAGACTCACCCAGCACAGCTCTCTGGGTGTCGCCAGCCGGCATGTCGGAGTAGCTGAGAGAGAAACTGACAGACACTTCAGAGCTTTGAATGTGTAGGCAAGACAGACAAAGCTCTGCTCGGAGGAAATGTACACAAGCAGAAAGTGAATGTCGGAAATTGATAGGATGGTGGTGCAGTGTTTCCAGGAGGTGTCTATATAGAGATATATTAACCTCACATGCATTCAACGAATATGTGCATAGGGACAGATTCCTTCTCTTCTGGGCTTCTTCCATCCAGAGGGACTTGGCTGTTTTATGAGCCACACAATTTTGACCAGTGAGGGTGCTGCCTGCTTGGTAGCAAAAAGTCAGGTGGTGCTGTCCAGTGAGCCAAAGTCCAGCCCTACCCAAGAGCCACACCCTGATGATTTGAGTCCTCTGCCCAGGGTCTCTGGACTTGAGCTTGGATGTTGGGGTCCTTCTCATCCACATCCCAAGACCTCCCTTCTGGGTTCTCCTTTCTAAGCAGCAGTTAAGACTTCCTTGCTGTGGTTGGCAGCCACGGGAGCTGCCTCTGCATCCCCACTTCTTGCAACTCCCACGTTTCCCCTCAATGAAGCTTTGCTGAGCCCCCTCCATTGTCTTTGGGCAAGCCCCTTCTTTCCATCCTGCTGTTCCAAAACGCCTGGATGGAGGCCTTCCTCTCCTCTCCTTGTCACCCCAACCTCTTTCTGCCCAAGACAGGCAAAATTACACAGGCTGACCCTGGCCCTCTGTGACAAGGGATGACAATCTTCAAAAAGGATTTGCGATGCCCCTTCGTAAGGTTGCCAGTTGAATCCCTGATGGATTTATCTTCCCGTTATTAGCCTTCAGAGTGCGGATTTGCTTGGCTGTCATTTGGACAAAGTTGATGGGCAGAAACAAGCAGTGGGGGGGGGCTCCTCTTGGAACCCCCCACTTCAAGAGGACAGTGGATGTGTGTGTGTGTGTGTTTATATGGGTAGACAAACACTTGACCCAGAAACTGAAGACATGACTTTGCCATTTCTGATCCGAGCTAAACATTGTAAGAATCCTTTCCAACAAGGCAAGAGCTGGGAGGAAAATGCTCCAGACCCCCAGCTAGAAGGAACAGAAGGGCAGCATGGCAAAGCAGATGGCTGCAAAGTTGGCCTTTGACGTTCAGAATATGCTCGGTTTGAAAGACGTTGGCCTCGGATGCTCAGTCCCAGGCGAGGTGAGAAAAAGCAGGTGAGATGCAAAAGGGGTTCTTCCAGCATCCTGAACTTGAGGAGGCACCTCGAGTTTTCACCAAAATGACCCCTGCAATCACCTCTCTCCCTCCCCACCTTCACCCCCTGTGATGTTCGGGGCGTGAGAGACAGCCCTTCCCTGCCCTCCCAGAAGGTGCTGTGATGTGGAACTGAATCGTAGTTTTAGGACAGGGTGATTCGGCTGAGAAGAGGGCAGATGGAGCTCTTGGTTCCCTGGGCCAAAGGAATATTCCATTTGTCCACTACTGTAAGAGAGTTCCCTGTTTCTTTAGCTCCACTGGTTATAGGGCTTGGTCATGATATTAGGGAACAGCCATCCCTAGGCCAGCTTCAGTGCTTTGGGACGCTCTCCTTCATTTTCACCAGGAAGCCATGGTCCTGGCCAGAGCCCCTTGGTGTTTCCTTCAGGACCAGTCAAGCGAGCCCAAGGTCTTTCTCTGAGAAAGGTGGCATTGTCTGGGCGAGCCTCGTGGTGCCAGCCCTGGATCATTTCTGAAGCAGCCTCTCTCCTCCCCACTCTGGGAAACCTCTTATTTGCAAAAGAATAAGCATGTGCATTAGGGCCGTGCCATTCTTAAAAGGGCGCTTTGATCAAAGGCTCATCCAGGAACCTTTTGAAGCCACTCTGTGAAGTGTATTGGCACTCTGCCGCGAAAAGGAGGAGTGCAGCTGGATCTGCAGCAGCCCCCACCCACCCCCTGCTTTGCAGAGACAGGATCCTCATCTTCCAAGGAATCAAATCAAGGGCAATCAGCGCAGCCCTGAGATGTGGTACTGTGGTGATAGGGAAGAAGGGGAAGAAAGAGGGTGGGCCCCTTGGATGTGATACACCAAATCTGTCTCTGGTTCTAGTCCTTTCCTCCCCACCACCACCTTCTCCACCTCACAATGGGGAGAAGAGCCTCCAAAGAGTGAACTATGGGTGCTGCTGGTTCGGATGCTTTTCTAAGGTTGGACACGTGCCATTAGCAACTGACTGGATTGGCTCAGCACACGGGGATGGTTTTAAGGCTTGAAATAGATTCCAGATTCATTAAAAATATATGCAAACCAGAGAATCATGACATCCTTGAGATGGTCCCTCAAGATCTTCTCCCAGGGCCTAGGGTGGGGTGTGGTGGATGGCCGACCCCAAATGACTGGCTTGATAGACGGGGGTTGCTTTGGTCTGGATCTTCTTTGGGTGCCATGTGAATGGCTCAAAGTTGTGTATATTGTTTGCCACCTGGAGTCATGGTGGAGTTGGATTTACAAAATAATACAGGCCAACTAATGGACATCTGACGTTCATCAGAATGTCAATGGTCATCAGAAAGCAAAAGTCCAGAGCCCTCAGTCTGCTGCCAGATCACAAGAGGTCTTGTGACACATTGCAGGCTGATGGGGAGAAGCTTCTAGGCCTCTGGAAGAGTGGAGGGCCTGTGTCAGGAGAGTGATGGGCTTCCTGGGGAAGGGGGGGCTGGAAGAGGCAGGGCCAGGTAGAAGAGGGCAGGGGACAAGGAGGGGCAGCCTGATAGCGGAAGGAAGAGCCCTGTGTGGATGAGAGGCACATGGCAGCCTTGTATCTGAGGCGGGGGCTTCCCAGGGGATTCAGGGGAGCCGAGCACAGAGCGGACAGAGGGCTTGTGATCAAAAATTCCTTTTACAGCCAGCTGCTTCTCTGTTTCCCTGTTTGTTTCATGTCTCCTTGAATGTGGTTTGCTCCAGCAGCAGCTCTGAAGACTTGGGGACCCCAGTGCCATCTGACAGCAAAGGGAGGGCAGGCAACGGGGGCAAAGGAGTTGCAGATGCTCGCTTTGCAACATGTAGGGGGTGCTGAGATCAAGGCCTCCTGGGAGGCGTTGCTGAGCCTCTCGTTAACTCTTGCTGAATGGGAAGCATCCTGCTGTCTCTGGGGGCAGGATCAGATCTCCTCCTTCTGCCCTCCAGATGGGCTAAAAACTTCCAGAAGTCTCATCTAGTGCAGCCAAAGAGAAACTGGGGTTCAAGTGACTTGGAAGTGTTCCATGTTGGGAAGGTTCCCTTTTGCTGGCTGGGTTCATCTTGCCTGAGTTGAAAACTTCACCAAGCAGATGCGGGCTATTATGCAGAAGTCACAAGTCAACCTAACCAACGGAGGGGCTCAGTCCTCCTCCCTCCCCCACTCCTGACTCCAGGCCCAATAACTTAGAGGCCGCCAAATGAGTCTGGATGGTTTATGTACTAAAAATCACAAACAGTGTAACAAAAGAAACCAAAATGGAAAGACACAATGCCTCCCCTCAAAATGATTGAGCTCAGCTGCCATTGCATCCCAGGCCTGGGAGTAAAGACAGGTTTGGAGAGACTTATGGGTCTCTCTTAGGGCGTGGTGGGTAGGTGGGAACCGTACTGACCTCAGGGAGGGGGCTTCTATTTCTACGTAAGTGTACATGGTGCTGCCATGGCTTTAGCCTAGTCTTTTAATCAACGATACTCTTCATCTGTCATTTATTAACTACGGGCACAGTTATATTAACTAGAGCATTTACAGAAAGCTGATTCACTAGGATGTCGGTCACTGCTGTAAACTGGTCTCCCAAATTAAAGTTTCACAGAACAGAGTAGGCGATGCCAACATATGTAGGAGAAGGCGTTTGGTGGCCAATGGGGAGAAAATTGGAAGGAACGCCATCTGTCCTGGAACCCCCAAACGCAACTCCGTGGAGGGGTAGATCCATACTGTGGGCACAATCCGTTCCCTACCAGATGCTCCCAGGGCAGTTGCCAATGCAATGTTCTTGGGAGATCTGGAGTTGGGGAGATGAGGGTGGGGGAAAGGGAAGGAGTAATAATCAAACTTCCATGTTTAAGCCATGGTAGATAGAGAAAGGGAAAAGAGAAGCCCTCCCACAAGGAGTGAATGTGAAACCCTCTTCTGCATCTGGAAGGGATCCAGGTACTTTATAAGCCCAGAGAATTTCAGCACTCTGTTTGGTGCCTAGAACTCCCTTCCTTGTTCAGACCAGTTTGGGGGCTGGGAGGGGCTCAGGCATCATCCCTCTCATGCTGGAGGGTTTGGAGATGTGAACCTGCATGTTGTTGCCTGTTCAAACTTGCGCACAAAGAACAAAGGTTGTGGATTTTTTTTTTGAGTGGTCATCTTTGAGAAAGAAGGCTGGGGGATGACCAGAGTGGCCAGTGGCTGATATTTCCTTCTCAAGGGTCAAATGTCAGGGGGTGGCCCTTTGTGTGTCTAGCAACCAGGCAATTTGTGTGGGTCTGGAGAAGAAATTGGAGGCCTTGCACATTTCACGATGGAGGAGTCAACAAAGTTCCAGGGAGCTTCTCTAAAGGGACAGAAGGAAGTGTGGAGAGTTGTAGACCTGTCTTTATTTGGAGTTTGTTGGTTCTGCAAGGTTTTAAGGAGATGCTTTCGTGTCAATAGAAAGTGGTGGGAGAGGGATGGGTGTCAAACCCAGATGTCTTGAATGAATCTGTTTGTTTTCATTAAAGCAGGAGGCATATATAACAGTAGGGTCAAATGTAACGTTTGGAAAGGAGCTTGAGGGTTACTGGACTAGCTACTGGATTAGCTCCCTTCTCCACGCAGACCACCATAACAGCATCTCTGGCACATCATCCTCCAGCCTCTGTTTAAATACTTCCTGTGAAGGACACTCATTGTCTCCCAAGGCAAAGCAGCCCATTGTTGAACAGCGCTTTCCATGTTTTTCTGATGTCCAGCTGTTCTCTGCCTCCTTTGTAATTTCAACGCTTTGTTTCTTGCCTTGTTTCTGGAACACTCTGAACAATTCTGCCCCATCATCTACATGACAGCCCTACAGATCTTGGAGGACAGTTATTATGTCTTCTACAAGCCTGTCTTCTCCATACACAACACCTCCGATCCATCCCTCGTGGGGCTTTCCTCCCAAGCGCCCTGTCACCTTGGTTGCTCTTTTGGTGATCTTCTTCTCAATCTGTCAATCTCTTCCTTAAAACACAGTGCCAGAGCTGGAAGTCACTTCTAGGAACAGGGATTCCTCTCAGGCATGTGTGTGTGTGTGTGTGTGCTATAAAATCACATATAGTTATCCTGAGAACCACAGCGGATGCCGAATAAATAGAAGCTCCCCAGCTATTTTCTCTAAGTTATCTCAGGAGTTTTCCATAAATAATATTTTAGTGTTACATTTCTGTCCTGCCTTTTCATCTAGAATTCATGGTGGCTTCTGTAGGGAACCCCCTTTCTCATCGAAGCTTTTAGCTTTTCACCAGCTCATCTTGTCAAGCAAATTTGTGTCCCTTCTTTCAAGGTGAGTGACAGGAGTTCCACACTCACATGAGCGGAGAACTTTCTGGGATCAGAAACTTTGGTGAGCTGGTGGGCTACGTAAATCTGGTAGATAGACAGACAGACAGACAGACGGACAGATAGGTGGAGAGAGAGAGAGAGAGAGATGTCTATGGTGACGCTCATCCCAATTCTCTGAACCTTTTAAGGGCTGCCTGTTTCTGACTCTTCTATTTTCCATTCATTACTGGTGGCTCAATGCATGTTATGGGATTTGCTTGCTTTTTTAAAAAAATAAACATTTCATCTGTTGCTTTGATGTCTTTTATGGATTTTCCTGTTTTGTATTTCCTTAACTCATTATGCAAGTTGGTTCCGAGGCTTTGGTATTAACACCCTATGGAAAAACTATAAATAGAATCATTCTTTTCTTTTTCATCTCCTTATAAATGCTTGCTTTTGAGTAACTCGCATCGTACTGCCATAGAAGAAAAATGTAGGGTCAAGAAATGCTTCTGAATAGGTCCATTTTGGCCTGGGCTGATTGTTATTTAGAAGAGTTGGACAAATGAAAACCTGCATTTAGCCCATGACGAGGCAGATGACCTGAACTCTGTTTGTAATCGTCCCCTGCAAAAGAAGATTTGATTTAGGCAAAAACCTAAGTTGCAAGATCCAATCTGGGTGGGTTACCGGGAACAGAGGTTTACTCTTCTGAGCTTTCAGACTCTTGCTGGAGCCCATCTTCAGGGAACTTCTTTGTGACCAACCAAGATTGGATCTTGCAACATTATCCTGGGACATGTAAATTTGCCTTCATTCGTGAAAAACCTAAGTATTCAATTTCCTGTAAAGGTGAGTTTTAAGAATTAAAAGGTAGATCTGCAACTAATTTGTGAAACTCTGAGTTAGAGTCAGAGGCACTGGTGAAATCCAATTTTTTTTACTACCGGTTCTGTGGGTGTGGCTTGGTGGGCGTGGCAGGGGAAGGATACTGCAAAATCCCCATTCCCTCCCCATTCCAGGGGGAAGGATATTGCAAAATCCCCATTCCTACCCCACTCTGTAGCCAGACAGAGGTGGTATTTGCCAGTTCTCCGAACTACTCAAAATTTCCGCTACTGGTTTTCCAGAACCTGTCAGAACCTGCTGGATTTCACCCCTGGTTAGGGGGGAAAACTTGATGAGATGAAAAGAGTGCACCTTACTTTTAAGAAAGACGGATTTTACAGACCTCCAACTTTCTTCTTTGGGCAGAATGATAGGGAAAGGAAGGACTGGGATGGGGGTGGGGAAGGCCATGATGGCCAAAAGGGGATATAATGTGGAAGGTATGAAGGCTACTTGATCAGGGTTTCGAAGGAAAGTTGAAGAAGATGCCAACTTCCCAGTGAGTTTGGGGTGCTGGAACCAAGACTCTTCCCCACCCAGGAGCTACTGGGATAAACAGAGAGAGCAGCCTCTCTTTTTTGAAAACGAGAGACTCAACAATTGTGTCCATCCTCAAAGGCAACATGTGGTGGAAAACAGGGTGGAAGGCAGCGTGGCCCCCCCCCCAAGCCTGTTTCCTGCCGTCTCTGAGACACCAACTGATAAAGCAGAAGGCCACATCCTGCAAAGGTTTGCTCAACCCTAAAAAATGGGAGTTCCCCTTAAGGCAACAGAGAGGAGGGGCTGTAGAGGGAAAGACTACAGATCCTGCAATGGTATAAATATCCGAAGGAGAAGAAATCCTGCTTTTGACTTCTCCTAGCCCAACTGTATTTTGCCCGAGTAAAGGCTACCCAGATGACAAATGGGAACTTGGAGGCGTTGAACTCAGGGACTTTCAAATCAATACAGTAATGTTGGAGGATAGGAGGGGATGAGGAGAACCGATGCGTTGTGCGGCATCACAAACCAATATCTAGGAGTTGTGACTGAAGCATCAGAAAACCTATTAGCCTGCTGTCAAGCCCTTTTCTCAATCAATGACGAGTTATCTCAGATCCGTGCTTCGAGGTGGCATCGTCTCCCGATTCCTCTCCGTGACATCTCTAACGTGCACGTTCAACATGACGGCCCTCCCTGCTTTTGTTCCTTAACATGCCACAAGTCAAAGCAACATTTATCACTAATTGCACAATTACTTTATGCAGCACTAGAGATGAAAGCCTTGACTTTTAGTAGCATTAAGTTTTCAGAAAAGTCAAGGCAGTAATTATCAGAAGCAAAACTATTTATTAATTAAAGTAATACCTCACTCGATGTAGCTGAAGTTCCACGGATCCGAAGACTACAAAATAAAATAATTGTGCAATTAGGGGGAAATTATTCATTCTTTTAGAAGTGCTCAACTTACTACTGCAAACAATGTACTTTAAATCAAAGTTCACGGGCTTCCAGGAGACCTGAGATCCATTAGAATCCCTCCATGTTGTGGGCAGGATGAAAAACGATCACCGAGCACCAGGAAAGAGTTTGGAGATCAACCCTGAAGGTGGGGGAGGGGCAGATGCCAAACCATGACCGTTTCCTCACCTTAACATTCTCCCCTGCCCATCCCTAGTTTCCAGGAGCAGAATATTGCTCTTTTTGAAGGCTGTTGTGGCTGTGCAATTCTTGGGTTTAAAGACAAAATGACACTTCAGAAGAAAGGGCAACACATATGGGAATCCTTGCCTACTGATCTTTAAAGCAGCTGCATCCTTTCCTCACTCTGCAGTTGAGATCTGGCATGGGGTAAGATGCATTTGGCTGAAGGAAGGGCAGAGAAGGGCTGTGTGTGTGTGTGTGTGTGTGTTTCCAGGGGCTGCAAAGCATCTTTTGCCCCTCGCAGGTGAGGGACAGCACTTCAGGTTCTCTCCAATGCTTCATTCTGGGCCATCCCGATGACAAACCCACTCTTGTGCACTTCAAAAGCCAATCACTCAAGTACCAAGATGGTTTGGCTTTTAACAAACCTGCCTCAATGCTACAGATTTTCCGGAGTCCTGTTGCTTAAGTAATCTGCAAAGTGTTTTTTCTAATTCTCAGTTTTATTTTCTTCATCTCCAGCCATTTTTGCATTTTACCCTCTGGTTAAAGAGTAGGAAGCAATTCCAGACTGATGACGGGGGTACCGTTTACAAACTGTTGCACTAGCACATAGGCAACACACAGATGCACATGTCCCAGCTAGCAAGCGCCGTGCGTAAGCACTCATCCTGCCCAATAAAGTTTTCCTGTCTCATGAGCTTCTCTCAAAACCAGCCCATTACACAGCGCTCCTCTTCCAGATTTGGGTTTCCATGGAGGCTCCCCAGAGCTCCACAAACTCAGGCAACCAGCGTGCATTGTCACTGCTCTTGCAAGTGCACTGAGTTCCTCCTACTCCAAATGGTGCAAAACAGATGGTGTGCTCAGGACAAAATTGCTCGGCGCAAGAGAGTTCACTTGGGGAGACTGATCAAAATGTTGGCCGAGACCCAGAGTTTTGCAATTCTGGCTCAATATGCAGACTGTAATTCATCCTTAGCAAGAACAATTGGCAAAGGGAAAAGAGCACCGTGGCCCAGAAATAGATTGAAAATCTCTATTATGCCCTTCTGTTTTCCCCACATGAGATACAAATAGCAGCATTTTTTTCTGGCCGATATTGGATACTTGCAAGAACGGTTAACCCACCAAAATTCAACTGTGGCCATTATTGCTGTGGCATGGTTTAAGATAGTTGACTGCCCACATCCCTCATTTGACTAAACAAGCAAGCAAGCAAGCAAGCAAGCAAACAAAATGGTTTCCTGCACTTCTGCCACTCTGAACAAGGAGCATTTTTACAGTTTGAAAAGCAGCAGGACAATTGTGCGGAAGGAGAAACAGTCGTGCTAACTGAGGCTCAAAGGCTGTCTAGATGTCCCAGGCTGTGAGGAGCTTAAATGGCATTTTGTACCCAGCATTTGATTGTATCTCTGAGTCCCACGTATGGGTACACTGAAGTAGGAAGGGCTCTTGGGACCTGGAACAGGTTGCAGAGGCTTCCCTGGCAACAAGGGGGCCACAGTTGCTGAACCAACTTAGCTTCAGACTCATGACTTCAGTTCTGCCCTTGCCACAGACCAGGTAGGATGCATCTTCTGGATAATGGCAAATCACACCTTTGGCCAAATTGCTTTGCCTATAGAGCCTTCAGATTTATTTATTTGATTTATATGCCACCTTTCTCCGGAGACTCAGGGCGGCTTACAATGCATTAAGCAATAGCCTTCATACTTCTGTATATATTTATACAAAGTCAGCTTATTGCCCCCACAATCTGGGTCCTCATTTTACCTACCTTTGAAAGGATGGAAGGCTGAGTCAACCTTGAGCTTGGTGGGGTTTGAACTTGCAGTAATTGCAGGCAACTGATGTTAATAACAGTGCTTTAGTCTGCTGCTCCACCATTATCTTAAATGCAAGATAATGGACATCTTGCATTTAAGCCTCCCCCTCCTCTTTCTCCCCCTCCTCTCATTCACAGACATGGCACCCTAGCTGGTCCATGAGAGCAGAAGAGCACGGCAGGATGAATCTGAGGGTTTCAAGCTATAGCTCTGCAGTGAAACACAAAGGAATGATTTAACCTTGTTGTCTCTGGCAACAGTTCTCTCAATGCACATGGTTGTAATATCCCAAAAATGGAGCTGTGCTTTCTCTCTCCCTCTCTCTGTTGTTCCACCCCATGCAGTATGTGGGAAGCTGTAATGGAATTGTAGCCTCTCTTGGAAGTTGTCCAAAGATGCATTGCAGGCAGATTAGGTTACAAAAGATTTCACTGGTTCTAGCCGGGCAGCCGCATAAACTTCAGGTATTTCTAAGAGGATGTGCGCAGAGTAAGAATAATGGTTCAGCTCAGCCAAAGAACAATACACCGCATCCAGAGCAGGCATGCAGCTCTTGCAGTTTCTAGAAACCAAAGGTAGGCCATGAGAGAGCTCTGGAAAACACCTGAAGACAGGAAGTTCTTATCCAGCTCAGTTTCTCAAAAGGGTTTGTGGTTACGTGTTTAATGCTTATGCAGATTTGGACCAGAAATTGTAAAAGTTCCAACCCTATTGCTTCTCTTATAAGAAAACAGTCTTTTTGTGTAATGTGATGGACGTTCTTGTAAACTGAAAGTATCTCAGTAAACTATCAAGATAGAAATATGTCCAGGATTAGGTTTAGCTGGGGCGGGGGGTATAAAAGCAGAGGAAAACTGGAGGCGGGAGCAGTGGGGAACCTCAAACTATTTTGAGACGTTCGTTTTACCAAGAAGGCTGCGAGGGTTCAACCAGGAATCTTACGAGCTAAAATACAATGAGGAAGAGAATGCTCTGATTACCCAAGAGGACTCACACGGAAAACCCAATGATTTCTGATTGGGTTACATCTAGGAAGGGGGAGTTGAACTCACATGGAGCAAATTTAGACCGGCTGGGTCGCTTAAGAAGCCCCGTCAGGCACAGCAGCAATTCTGTGTGGAGCAGGCAGCCAAATCAGGACCAAGGAGAGCTCCAAGAAGCCCTGCAGCCTAAAACCCGGAAGAGGCGCTCCAGTCTTCTCTGCGGTGGGTTAAAGCTCCTCAGGTGGGCAGAGGGAACTGGAGCATCGGCTTGGAATGTGCTCAGGATCTTGGTGGAAATCCTCAGATCATCCCAGTCAGTTCAACCTTGGCTAGAAACCACCCCAGCGGCCATGCTGCCCAACAGCTTCATAGCTCTCATGCAGAGAAAGTTCCTCAGTATTTTAAATCTGGAATTCTATGAAGTGCCACCTGCTGGGTTTTGCCCAACCACAGGGACCGCTCAGAATAAATGCCCTGCCCCCTCTTCAATGACAGTCTTCCAAGCAGGGGGAAACTGCTGCCAACCGCTCACTCAGCCTTCTCTTCTTCAGGCTACAGGCACCCCGTTCCTTTAGCAGTTCTTCCTTGGATTGGGCTCCAAGACCTTCGTCAACATTGCTGCGTTCTTCTATACCCTCCCATTTTTCAGGAGCCTTCTTGTATGCATCATGGCAACCAACAATGGACATGATATTCCAGATGCAGCTTGACCAGGGAAACTATGAGTAGAATCACCATTTCCAGAGCAACTTTGATTGTTCTTTCCTGAGCAAAGCTGCCATTTCCCCAACCTGTGACTTTTTGAGGGACAGAACATTCTTCCCAAGGCAGCTGCTTGTGAAGAGGGCATTGCTGGGGGACCAAATAGCAGTTCTGACATATTATCAAGCAATATAACAGAGGATCAAGGAAGAGGGAGGGAGGGTGGGGAGCAGAAAATCTTGCATGGTTGCATCAAGGGGAGCCTTCAGTCAAAAAAGCACTTTGCGCTCCTTGGGTTGCCAGTGGAAAGTCAGCATCCAGCAGGCAGGGCCTGGTGGGGCAGCCTTTGCCTCCCGCAAGGATTCTGTCTCCAATCACGGATACTTGGGGCTGTTGCCATCTTCGCAATAATCCCTGACAGACTTCCCCCCTCCTCCAAATTAAAGTTCTTTTAAAGAACAGCCAATTGTAATCCAACTTGTATTTTTGGCATTAATATGGGACAGGCAGAGCAGAAGAGAGATGGACATGCAAATTTTTCTGTGTTGCCAAAGTCTGCTTTTTTAGTCTCTCCCCACATCAGCTCTGGAAGATTGAAATATCAATTACAGATCAATTTTCTCCTTAAGTAAACACTAATGCAGGATAAACAGCATTAGGAGATGCAATCGTAGCATTGCTGACTTCAGGACCGACTGCCTGCTGCTCACAGCAAGTTTAAGCTTGGAGATTAATTAACCTGAGGAGATATCACTTAAGGAAGATTTAAGGCGATCAGGTTTGGGAAAATGAAGCAACCAGGCGTATTAAGGAGAAGGCAGTGAGTTTCTAGAAAGGAGCAGCAAACTTTGATTTCTTCTCCTGTGGTTGAGGCTCTTGTTTTCCCGGCTTTAAAGATCAGCGTCAGAAACAGGGGCATTCTCCTTTCATAGATACACCATGGTAAAGCCACAGGCTCTTAAAATAATTCTGGTGCACAATCCAAAGAACTAGGAAAGTGTTTGAAAAGCTCCACGTCATGACAACCTCTTTTAAAGGAGATATCCAAAGCAGTGGTGAAATCCAAATTTTTTTATTACTGATTCTGTCGGCGTAGCTTGGTGGGCGTGGCAGGGGAAGGATACTGCAACATCCCCACTCTGGGGATGGCCCCCACTCTGGGGCCAGCTAGAGGTGGTACTCAAAATGTCTGCTACCGGTTCTCCGAACTGCTCAAACTTTCCGCTACCAGTTATCCAGAACCTGCTGGATTTCACCCCTGATCCAAAGGCTTTGGGGTTTGTTCCCTATCGAGGACCTGAGTCAGTAGGTTTGGGGCAAATAGTTAAGTTTCCTTATTGATATGAACAGATATCAATCAGAGAAGAGAAACTAGCAATTATCTTTTGGGGAACCCTAGCTGTTGCTATGTTCTGGTAGATTACCATCAGCCTGGTGTTTGCTACTTTATTGTCCTATTTGCAAACTCATGAACCCCTTCTTAACCCTTGGAGCTGCAGGAAAGCAGAGACTTGGATTTTGTGGAACAGACTGCAAATGGTCAACTGCTTGGACATCAACCACAGAGGAGGGCTGCCTCAGTTTGCCCAAATGAATGTTGACTTTCATTGTGGTCAAGCTGACAACATCACGTATGGGACTGGAGTCCACAAGAGTTGTATCAAGGTTGATATATGCTCCTCAAAATGCACTCAGATATTCTGGGGACACAGAAGAGCAACTGAAACCCAAAGCTAAAGATGACCCATTCCAAGAAGACTGGGAATGTTGGAATGACCTTTAACCAAAAGGCAACTCAGTTCTATAGGAATTGCCTGGGAAAATAGGCCGAGGAGTTAATTCTAGATTTTGATCCAATTCAAGCCAGCATTCATTCAAGAAAAAGCCTCCTCTTCTGGAACAAATGAGCAAAGGAAGAGGAGGAGACATCTTGGAGCAGGCCCACAAGTTCAACTCACTCAAGGAATTTAGCTTAAGAAGGAAATAGAATTAGCAACTATCCAGTTTTAGATTAGATAGTCCAGCCGTTTCTGGCCAAATAAATATAGCTGGTTGTCCCTTCTTGCCACCTTTTCTATCACGGCTCAGCCAATGAGAAGAAAGGGACTACGACAGTATTAAGTGTGCTCAAACCAGATAGTAGATCAAACCAGATAGCAGATCAAGGGAAAGAACCAAATCCTGAGAGAGAAGTCCAGATCCCCTTCCCCTTCAGCCTGACACTCAAAAAAACATAATCAGATGAAGTTTCCTTTTGACAAAGGACAAGATGTTGGGAAAGGCAGGCTGTTTTTCCAGCAGAAAAGAGCAAGATTTCTCCAGAGGAAGAACTCTCTTCTATTGAGTAGAGTTTTCCTTTCATGGTTTTCATAGGACAATGAATGATGGGGCCATTAGAGAACCCATTTCGCCTTCCTGCCAACACCAATGTCCAGGGAAACGTCATCTGCCAGCTCCAATGCCAGCCCTGAAGGAATCAGGTTTCCCTTGATCTTCTTTTGAAATTAGACAAGAAACCACTGAGACTTGTCAGTGAAAAAATCTCCCCTACAGCTCCATTGGAGAGCATTTCTTCACAAATAATTCAATGGCAAGCTTGAAAATACTATAGCACACCCTTGAGGGAGGAACAAAAAAACCCAGAATTCAGAGGCATTTCACTACCTATTGGCATCACTGGGCTTTCGTGAATGCCACCGTGGGAGCCCTCAACAGGCAGGCCCATTGGAGAAAAGGTCTTTTGGACCATTGCTGGTCAAGTCCCTAGAGAGATCAAGGAAGCAGAAGCCGAACTTTGGGTATTCGTGAGGTTTTTCAGTGCTGCTGGGTCAGGGGAGGCCCTCAGCCTGACCTTCTGGCTAACGGAAAGCCTCAAACAAGCTCCTGGTGTCAGCAGGGCCACCAACGACCATTCACAAGCAGTTCTGAATTGTGTGAGTTGAGGCCCATTGTCTTACAGTTGGACCTTTGGAAGGGGCTCCATGGGTAACACCCTCTCAGCTTCAGAAAGTGAGCCACGGAGGAGAGCCAGGGGGCTCGAGGAGACAGAAGTGAGAAATAAGCACCAACCGGGGTCGTCACTAGTTTTGTAACATTAATTTGTTTTTATTAAGAAGACAGATACTTTATAGTACTTCTTTCTCTTTTGTAAAAATGGTATACATGAACCAATACAAAATGTGAATGGGAAGAGATGGTTATGCGTTTTCTTACACTGTAACATCATCCATGGACACCTTAAACAGAATCGGCCTAAGGGGGCAAAATTAAAACAGGTCAAAGGGCGAGTCAAGAACAAGCTTATTTGGCATTAGCTACGCACCCTTCATTTTCCTCCTCAACTTTCCTTTTTTGTTCTGTCTTAAGGAAAAGGAAAAGGGGGAAAAAATAAAACCACATCCGAACGACCAAAGCCCAAAAAACAAGTTTGTTCTTTCTCAACTCCTAACTCTTGGAATCTAAGCCTGCACAAATCAATAGCTAACAATACATTTGAAACAGTGCACGGAACACTTGCAGGAACACCCACTGCCGCCCCCTCCTCAAAAGAGCCTCCTTCCCGGGCGATGATGGAAGACCACCGCCCGTCCTTTCCTGGGGGGGAGGGGTTGCTCCTTGCGGTCTCTTCCAAGGTGTGGGATCCATAAAGTTTGCAATCTACCTGAGACGGAAACACCAATCAAAACACGTGAACCTGAGACATCTCAACAGTATTAAGTCAAAGTTACATCGGGAACACGGCACTACTGTACACTTTCGAAAACAAAGATGAGCCGCTCAGCGCAGAGGATGTGCCAGTTCTGGGATCGGTGGTGGTTAAAAAAAGCCCCCTCCCTCTTGAAAATCGTTCAGAAGCTGTCCATGGCCTGCCTGCCAGTGTGCCCCCTGACTGGGGTCTCCGGTGGTTCCGAAGGCTGAGAAACAAGATGGCGTGGTACAAAACGGGTTGGGGGGGGCAGCCAAAGGCCGGGTTTGGGTTCATGGCTTAAGGATGGCAAGGTGTGGGGGTGGGGTGGGGGGAGGTTGTCAGGGGAGGGAAGATGGGAAGGTTCTTTTAAAAAGGACGGGATTCGCGTGCCAAATTCTTCAGCGAAAGGTTGTCTCTAAATGTTTCTGCCAATAATTTAAAAATAAATATTTTCAAAAGCCTTTCTTTTCTTAAAAAAAAGATGTTGACGTAAAGAGATGATAGTCTCTCTCTCTCCCTCTCCCACCCTCCCCGCGATAAATCTTTGCAAGTATATAACAGGACAGCCATACAAATCTGTCAGTCAGTATCCTTTAAGTGCTTCCCTGTCAGTCAACCCTGCTTCCAAGGTGGATTCTTCCCGGAGAGATCCCGTTTTCCAAGGGCAGAGCTTCCCAACCTTGGCAACTTTAAGACAAGTGGACTTCAACTCCCAGAATTCCAGCGTTGTGTTGCTGCCGGGGGATTCTGGGAATTGAAGTCCACTTGTCTTAAAGTTGCCAAGGTTGAGAAACTCTGCCTTCCTCCCTCCTTCCCCCGGGCTTTCCGAGAGGGAGGTGCCCCCATTTCCAGCCTTGGGGAAGAGAAGAAAATTCTCTCAGAGCTTCAGGCTTCCAACACCCACCAGGAAAACGTAGCGTTGGTTACCTCTTCACTACTACTGCCACCATGGAAAGGTTGATCAATTATTGGTAGGTGGCAGTTAAGCCTGGGGAAGGGAGTCCATTTGGAAGCTGTAGTCAGGGAAAAGGAAAAAGAAAATAATATTTCTCTCTCTCTCTCTGTCTCTCTCTCTGTCTTGCACACCCACTCAGCCTGAAAAAATTTGGATCAAGTAAATGAAAAGCTTCTGTGCCAGCCACTGCGCTGATTTCCTGGGGACAGAGGCGCAGGGGCTGTCCAGCCGGAGAGCAAGGCTGGCTTCTCTTCCATCCCCCCCCCGCCTTTTGTCCGACAATCACATCCGAAGGCGTGGCAGGCTTCACCCAGCCTCTGCCTGGGTGACTTCGGGGTGCCCAATATGGGTCACGCGCAGGGTTTGCAGGCCGAGATCACACCGTGACCTCTGTCGCCAAGCACAAAAGGGAAGAAGGGATAAAACGAGGCCGAAAGAATACGCAGAACGAAAACAGGGAGGAAATTTTTTTAAAAAAGCAAAAGGGGATAAGTTGGCCGATTCACAGAGTTTTCTGTCTCCAGCAAATTACAGCGATGCTGGGCCAAATTGGGAGCCACCGACGGGACCTTTGGGAACCAAAATAATCAGAGCCAAACTCAACCTTTCCTCCTCCTCCTCCGACTCGGCTTTGTCTGTTGTCCCCAAAGGATCTGCCCCCCCTGTTCATGGCAACCGTTTCGGGGAAGATCTTGGACAAGATATCTGCAGGCTGATTGTGCCCGTCCAGACAATCGGGAGCATGGAAAAGCACGGAAGGAAAGGCGGTTTGGCTCCCTAGGCACACACTTTGCTTGCAGGTGCTCAAGTCAGCACACTTCGGGCTCTCGGTGAGAAGCAGAACCAGCCCAGGTGCTCGTCTTTGCTGCACTGGAAACTGAGGCAGCGGCTGCCCCTTCTCCTACAAAGCCTATTGGTCCAAGCTCTCACAACAAGGGATTATGATGGATGATGGATACACTCAGTTTCAAACAATGAAATCTAAGGTGTGCTGGTTCTCCTTTGATGACACGGTTTCAAACAACAACAACAAAATAGAACCCAGAATCTCAAATAAAACAAACAAAAAAAAAAAAAAAAAGGAGAAGAAGAAGAAGAAATAGTAGAAGAAGAGAAAAACTAACAAAACCAAACAAGAGATTTTTTTTAAAAAAACAACAACAATAACCAACCAGCCCAAATCTCTTCTCAAGGGATTCCAGCAGACAATTCCAAGAAAGGCTAGGAAGAAAACAAAAGAAGTAAGAACTGTATGAAACTGTAGGTTCTCTCCCCCTCCCACCTCCCCTCCCTCCCTCCAATGAAATAAAAAATAAAACAAGGCACAGAATTTTCTGTAAATGATGGAACTAAACTAAATCCAAGCTGAACTTGGCCAGAGAATTAACAACCCAATGATACAGAAGTGTCACACAGCAGAGTGTACTTTACAAAGAACACTTTTTTTACGTTGGGACTCCTCAACTCCCACACATTTGCCAGCCATAATTTTAGAAAATAAAAAGAAAGGAAAGGAAAGGAAAGAAAAGAAAAGAAAGAAAGAAAAAGAAAAAAAGAAGAAAGAAAGAAAGAAGAAAGAAAGAAAGACACACAAAGAGACAAATTAAAAAAGCTGTAAGCTGGTAGCAACTTCCAACATCATTGTCTTTATCTTCTTGGAAGGGCCGGGGCCTCCCTCAGCCCGGCCCGTTGGACGCCTCCTGGAACAAGGGGGCTCTAAATGAAGTACTCCTTCTTCTCTTCAGAATTGTTCTGTCCCCCTTCGGCGTTGATGATGGCAGTGTCGGCATCCGCTGCGTCGTCAGCTCCTTTGGCTTCGTGAGTGAAGTATGTACCTGCATCAAGGAGAGGGGCCTCAGGGACAGACTGCGGCTCAGCCCCCGAGCCTCTTCCCACCAGGCCTCCCCCTCCCTGTTTCCCATCTCATGGGGCAAGCTTTCGGCTAGGACCTTTTCTGCTCCGCTCTGCCAGGCCCTTCTTCACCCTCCCCCGCTGCCCTTGGGGAGGGACGAATGGAGAACGGCCTTCCCTAATTCTGGGTCTTCCTGATGTGATGGAGAACAGCTCCCAAAATCCCCAGCCAGGAGGCTGATCAAAATCAGCTCAAAGTCAAATCAGTCCTCCATGAGGTTCTTAAGAGTCATGTGAGGATTCATCTGGATTTAGACAAATTTGGACAGAATTGCACCAAGAGACGCATCGGCAGCTGATGTCCATTAGGGGCCATTAGGCACTGGCCTCTGATCCCTGTCAACCAAGTGGCCTCTCCTCACCCTACTTCGAGGGGTATTCTAAGGAAAAGTTGGCCTTGGAGGTCTTTATGCATCCTTTTTGGTAGGCTGTCCTCCCAGAGGTTCGGCTGATAGTCCAGGTGTACCTGGCAGGTGCCCCCCCCCCCCACAGCCAACAACAGCTCCCCAATCCCAGTCTATCGATGAGAGATGTCGGCAACCTTCTGCACGGGTCAAACGGGGGCATCTATAGCAAGAATCCAAGCAATGCGGATGAATGCAGCCCACCTGCAAAGCCACCCTGCATCTTTCGAAGGGGTCTGTCCAATTTTATGATGCCAGAGAGATGACCTTCTGATGGTCTTGAAAAACGTCCTCTTCCTGTACAGATGTGGCTCCAGGATGAGACTGTGTGGGGCCTGCCTGATGTATGAACTATGTGGAAGTCCCTCCGGTTCTTTGTTAGGGGGTGGGGGGAGGGAAAGCATTTTGAAAAGCTTTTAGCCCTATGAAGCTTTCGCACACACTTTAAGGAATATCTAATATGCAGGGTGACATATGTCCATCTGATGAGAGTGAGACCTCCACGCCAACTGGTTTTGTAGCCTCCGTGATTCTTGATTAGTTAAAAGATCCCCAGAAAAATTGGGACTGGCCCAGTGGTGGGATTCACTGGTTGTAACAACCAGTTTGCTGTGCATCTAATTCGCGCTTCCACGAATTATCAGCTGGGCTTTAAACAAAAGAAATATAGGTAGGTTATAGCGCAGAGGCAGGCGGGTGGGCCCATCTGATCATCAGAGCGAACCGGTTCGCTCTCAGCTGATCGTCGGAGCTACCGGTATGCCCGAACCGGTCAGAACCGGCTGAATCCCACCCCTGGACTGGCCCTACCGTTGGACCAATGGCACAGCTGCTTCAGCCATCTTTAACTTTCTACAAGTCCTATGAGGGAGGACCTCTTACCACATTTTGCTTCTGGCTGCATGGACTGCCAGAGAAGGGCTGTTTGATTGGGCGGAAAAGCGGGGAAGAAGCTGGACATATGAGACACCCCTCTCCCCAAGCCCATAGAACAGGCAGAGAAAGGACAGGGGATGTCCAAGATCCCTTCTGCCCCGATCCCACCTTTGTCGACAAGCGTTCCACTTGCACTGACCTTTGTGTCTTGCGAAGTACCGCCCCAAGATGATCAGGAGACAGAGCATCGCAAAGACCACCACGGCTACCACTCCTCCGATCACCGCATGGTCCACCGCCGTGATGGCGCTCTCTTCTCCTGCTCGAGAATCTGCCACAATTAGGAGATGGTCAGGATGGTCCCTGGCAACCTCAATCACCCTTCCTCGCAGGGGTGTGCCTTATTTTAGAGCAGGGGTGTCCAACCCTGGCAACCCTAGGACTTGTGGACTTCCAACTCCCAGATTTGGGAATCAAAGTCCACAAGACTTAAAAGTTGCCAAGGTTGGATGCCTCCGTTTTAGACTGAGAGGGTCCCAAATGGGACCCCGGGAAGTGGTTCAGGCTGCTGGGCACTACTGGAATGCATCTGGGTGGTGAGAATTACTAGATGCTATAAGAAGGGGAAGCAACTGAAAGCACGGAGACATTGATGGGGGACCCTTCCAATATAGGGAATCCATACCTTGTAGCTGCAGCCCCATGAATAAATATCCCCCCATCCTCAAGCAAAGACCAAATTTCTCTGAAGGAGCAACAGGGAGGCAGGAGCTGCTACCTTTTTCCCTGTCAAAGGATGGGGGTGGGGGATTGTGATAGGTTAACCCTGAACCCCTCTCTGCGCCCCTCCCCACTCTGGGAGATTTAAAAACGCGCTATCAACCTCTTCTGAACTGAAGACAAAAAGCAATCATTGCCTATTGCTTTTATTTTATTTATTTAACATCTTGCCTTGCAATTAATTTCCTTTTACGAGCTGCTCGCTCTCTTCTACTCCCCCCCCCAATGCTTTCTGTCAGAAGAGGAATGACTCGCTCAGCTGGGGAGAAGCCGCAGTGAACCCCGAGTGAGGGATGGCCACGTAAAATTAATGTATAGCAATGTAAACAATTTTAATTTAAGGACGTGGCTCCAGCAGCCCTCCCTGCAACTCTAATGGCAACCGAGATTTATAAGGGAGCAAAAGACAATTATTCTCCTGTTGATTAATACATTAACATTTTGGAACGGAAGCTCAGCCACGGTCGCCTTTCCCCACCTCTCTTTTTTTTATTATTTTTTTGATCGAGTTTAACCGTGACACCTCCATTAAAATGATTTACTGGCCGTCCCTTACAATTTAAGCACAGCAGCAACCAAAATGGTAAAATTCTTTTAACTTTACATGATTTGTGAAGTCCGATGTGAAGGATTTGCCATTTAAATCTTCCACTACAAGAAGCGCCTGGCCAATAATGCCCCCCTGCCCGCACGGGTGCCAGAGAGAAATGCGTTTCGCCAGGAAGAGCCGGTTGTGCAAATTTCAGCCCATTTTTAAGAAAGATTGATCTCTCCCCCGAGTGGGTCCTCTCTCGGAGGCCCCCGCCCGCCTCTAATAATATTTGAAGTTTATCGATCAAGTGTGCCGCTCCATGACAGCTGCAGGTAACGGGGCTCCTTGGAGGAGGAGGAGAGGCCAGGTAGGAGGCTTTCAGTCGGGGAAAAGGATTTACGATTCCCATGAATAGCATCAAATCTGCGCCATCATTAAACGCTCAGAGTTAAGTAAATAACTCCTAGCTGAAAATTGCTGCAAAATGAAGTTTAATTAAAAAAAAAATATAGTTCCAATTAAGTGTCTTCCAGAGGCCCCGTTAGATGCTGTCCAGGCAAACGGTCTCCCTGGCATATGAAGAGCAAAATCCTGGTTCCCACCAGGGAAGAGGAGGAGACAGGTAAGGGCAATGGCCACCCTCACCTGGAGGGTGCCAGAGGGAACAAGGCTGCCATTGACGTGGGTCAACCACCAACCTTCCACCCGCGGTAAGAGGAGAGGATCAGGCAGGGTGAGGAGCCTGGTCTTGAGCCGAGGGCACCTAAGAGCTGCTGTGAGCCGAGGTGGCGCACTGGTTAGAGTGCAGTACTGCAGCTACTTCAGCTGACTGCTAGTTCAGCAGATCAGCGGATCGAATCTCACCGGCTCAAGGTTGACTCAGCCTTCCATCCTTCCGAGGTGGGTAAAATGAGGACCCAGATTGTTGGGGGCAATATGCTATTTAGTATACTGTCTTTGGTGTAAGCCACACAGAGTCCTTGGAGAGTGGGCGGCATAGAAATATGACTAATAAATAAATAAATAAATAAATAAAGAGGGCCAGCAAATCTCCTTTTCACGTGCCTCAATGAGCCTTTGGCATGACTTGAGTCACATCTGGGTACTTTGACACAATTTACAATGGTGTAAATTCTTCCTCCAGGGTGAGTAGGGGTGTGTCTAGACCAGCGTTTCTCAACCTTCACAACTCTTGAATTGGGGGGGGACTTCAACTCTCAGAATTCCCCAGCCAAAAGCATCCCCAATTCTACCTGTTAGCTTTGGCTCAGGTGGGAGATGGGAGAACCTACTGGGACAGACCAATTGGGTCCCTCTTGGCTGCTTTGGGGGGTGGGGAAGCTCTGTGCTTTGCTGGGGGTTGCTGCCTTTGCCGAGTGCCTAGAGCAGTGTTTCTCAACCTTGGTAGCTTGAAGATGGGCGGACTTCAGCTCCCAGAATCCCCCAGCCAGCAGAAATCCCAGTTACTGTGTGGAAAACTATTATTTGACCTTAAAAATAAGGGGTAGCTGAAAAGCGCCGTCCCTGCTCTCTTAAGAGGGAGACGGAAGCTCAAAGACGCCAGTTCAGAGCTGAGCAGGCAGACTTTCACTGGCAAATTCTGAGAAAATGCCACATTTTTTGCTAATCCTAATGTGTTATTCTTTCTTCCTTAAGGTTTGCTTTTCTCAGCACCAATTCAATTACAGATGCTACAAATCCTTCTGACATTTAATTCCTTCTTGTCAGACCGAGCAGTAAACGTAGATCCATGCACGGCGTTTTCATTAAGATGTTAATATACATCTTAGCCTCCTAGCATTTCTATCCAGGTGCCTCCCAGAAAGAGGTACGGGAAACTGGGGGTAAGCCTTTGCCCAACGCTCTGTGCCCAGGGGCAAAAGGGCAACCAGCAGAGGGAAGGGAGCCCCACACTCTGGGGGAAGGGGGCGCCTACTCTGTGGGGCAGCAGTCTATGCCACTCACCAAACCCTCAAATCATGCTACTTAAGCACCTGCTGTGCAATGGGCAGGAAACAAACCTAACCTTGGCATCAGAGCCTTTACTTTGGAGGGCAAACCAGGAGGGCCCCAGAGAATCCCACTGCAAGCTTATTCCACGGCCTCTGACGGGGGCAGGACCATCGGTAGGGATGCCAAGCAATGGCTTGGCAGCAGGACCATCCCCACCGATGGTCCTGCTGCCTGGTCCTGAGCTGCAGCTGTGCAAAGTTAGGAGATGCTCCTCAAAACTGGACAGCATCAACACAACCACTGCTCTGGGACGATGAGAACAGTGAAAATTGTTCCCATATTTAACCGAGGATCATTTAAAATCTTGGGTTTGCATAGTACATGGATTTTATTTTCTGTATTATTGGCATGTCTAGTGTAGAGAAAAAGCACATACAGGGAACTGTCTTCTGCCAATACAATTGTGATTTTAATAGAAGACAATCTCTGTCACTCAAGGTTGAACTGTGGGGTCTTGGGTGGTCTCTGAGCTCGGTCGTTCGCTTGCTGGTGTTTCTTTACCTAACTAGGGAACACCATCAGTGCAAAGGAGGGCGCTGGGTGTGAGGAACGTGAAGTGAAAAACCCCACACTCACTGGCATGGAAGAGGATACCCTAGTTGGGTAATGAAATGTCTGCAAGGAAATAAGTAAGCTCAGAGAGCCTGCACCAAGGATTCCACAACTGTGATCTGGCCTAGTTAAAAGGTTAATTGGACAACATTTTAGGGGTAGGCTTTCCATTAGAAAATGATTTTTTTTTTTTAAAGAGAATATTTGTTGTTTTCACACGGACACTCACAAACCCCCCACTGCATTTCAAAAACTGACTTAATTGTAATGACCCAGCCACAAATTTGTACGATCTTAACTACACATTGCCAAACTTCGGACATTTATCAATAATAGGAACCATGAGTTATCTCACTTGCACCCAGAATTTAAGCCGAGATCTCAGAAACACGTTAGCTCTTCTAAGATTTCAGCAGCCATCCCATTTTCCTCACATCCTCCTCCCAAAATTTAGCCCACAAGGATGGGTGAGAGGCAGCGCTTAGAATGGCTTTCGAGGAGGCCCATTCCCAGCCATGAAATCACCTCAAAATATGTCAGCTCTTAAGAAACCAACATTATCTGCACAGCTGAATGACGGGTTGCAAAGAGTCACCACCTTGCTTGGGGATGGGATGGAGGAACTATCAGGCAGACCGCTTGAGGAAAAAAGCAACTTCAGTGGAATCAATGCTGTTTCCCCTCCATTGTGACCGATTCCTCCTGCCTGGTCAACTGCCTACTCCTCCCTTGACATTCCCCAAAGCTTGAGACTCTCGTCCTCCTCGGAATGAAGCTGGAGATAGGCACATCCTGAACCCGAAGGAAATGGAGGAGGGCAGGACCGCCTGGCTTTAGGATCGCAGGAGTCGGAGTAGGTTCTCCTAACAGAGAATATGCAGAGCAGGCTGGGACCCCGGAAATCCAGGCTTCCCCTGAACCACACTGGCATCTCTAGCACCGGCTGTGTCACTTACTGGGAGTGCTGGGAGAGGAAGAACAAGGCTGCCCGCAAACTGGGTGCAACTTGCACGGAGGCCTTCCTCTTGCTCCCCATAAGTGCCGGCTGCAAACAGCTTGGTCATGGCGGTTGATATGCTGAATACCCAGGGCACCATAGAAGCCGGAGCACTTAAGGAACCCAGGATGTTTTATTGCTGTGATTTACCTCTGGTGCTCCGCGGGGTCTCATTTTCTCCTGCTAAGTTATGTAGACCCAGGTATTAAAGGGTTCTCTTTAGGGGACGGGAGGGGCAGCGCCAGACCAACCGTCCCAAAGTTCCTCCCAACCGCATTTGTGCTGTAAAAGCAAAGGGCTGATGGATGGTTACCGAGCGGGCTCAGCATGGCTGTTAATTGTGGCAAATTTAGATTTAAGGCTCCCTCTTACAGAAGTTTTAACAGCTCCTGTTGTAAAGGAATGCTCCAAACTGCCGTTCTGTTGCACGTGTGCCTGCCCCCTCCCTCCCTCCCTCCCTCCCTCCCCTCCGGCCTCTCCTTCCAGGCTGCAGGGCCATCCATCAGCATCGGAGCAAGGGCAGGGCCAGGAGTGATGCTCGGTGCAGAGTGGCCTCCTTCACCCCTGCAGAAACGCCTCGATTTCCCCATCACCTTCGCCTCTGAACTACGCTGCAGTCGGCACCCCCGGAAACGCCCAAAGGCAGACAGGGCCTCTCTGACTTTCTTTTGCCCCCCAGCAAAATCTGCCTCGCACAATGGAAGCTGGTGGCAAATCCAATTTTCCCGGAAAGGCTGGAGTTGAGACCGGAAGGTCTTCTTGCCACCTCAGGATCCGGAGAACGCAACCCAACCCAACCTGCTTCACCTTCACAGCACTAACTCCACCCCAACTAAGGAAGGGGCAGCCTTGCTTCAGACAAGGCCAAATCTATTGCCTTCCCTTCCTCTACCGGGTGCAGATCCCCGATTCTGCCCTGATGGCTCTTGGGAACCCCTGGGAAAACTGCGAGAGGTGCCCACTGCCACCTTCCTGCAGCAGATTAAAGCTGGTATCTGATCAAGATTCTCTGGGTTTCTTCTGCAGCCTGACAAAGAGAGACCTAATTCAATCTCTCCGTCCCCCTGGAATTCACTGATGGGCTTCCAGAGATCAACTAGACGGGCTTGGAGAAGAAACGCATGCAGCCCAGGGCCGCTGTGGGGCTCTGGCCTGCGGAGGGAAGCCTTGCTTTCTGGATTGGCTCAAAGCTTGACGGATGGCCCTCGTTTACGGTGGCAACTCAGGAATGTTTATTCCCATGAGAGCAATCCGGAAAGGGGGATGGGGACCCTCCTGGCTGCCTGGTATTATTCATTAGCCCAGTTTATCCCCTCACCTTCTCTAATTTAGTGATGGGCTATTTAAACCCAGGGTTTGTCTTGTGATATAATTGAATTTGGTCTCTAATTTAAGCGAGTGAAATTCAAGGAGTTCATCCTTCCCCAATCAATACGTTCCCCTTCAGTGACCCATTTCAAGATAGCTTCATAAAAAATAATGTATTTTGTTTTAATAAATTTAATCACTATGACAGGTGCTCAATTTTTATTGGCTGCTTCTCCAGACATCTCTTTTCCAAAGCCATGCTTGCAATCAATAGTAATTGATTAATCAGCATCCCCTATGAACAAAGGTGCTAATCAGTTTTTGATTAGTTAATCAAACTACACAGGTCCCTTTTGATTGTGCCATGCTCTACAACCTGCAGAAAGGGAAGGAAGCTCTGGGGGCTGCATAAACAGGAGCCCGCTTAGTCTACGGAAACTGGAAAAGAATGGGAGGATAACCATCTACAAGGCAGGAGAGAAGGGAGGCCTTCTTAACCTGGATTTGCAGCTGCTGATTAGAAGATAAAGCACAAAGCAGAACACGCTGCACTGGGAGGGCTCCCACCCTCTGCTCTACAGGCTCAGGGCAGCGTCCTGTGCAAAGCAAAGGGCAGGCATTAAGGTGGGAGGGGCGCTCTTCTCGCCCACCCCCTGTCCTGGCAGGCGGGCCATTTGCTGTAAAGGAATAAAGTCGGGGTGCAATTAATGTGAGGGCTGGGTGGGCAGGCGAGGAATCCACCTCCTCTGCTCCACTGATGGGACAGGCGTCCATGCCCAGCTCCCCCCCCCCCCAGCTGCAGCAATCTGGAGGCTGCGCCCTTCCCTCCCTCCCTCCCTCCCTCTTACGCCTTTGACAAAATAATCCACATTTCAAGGGAAAAAAGGCTTTCCAATGGAGTCAGAATCCCTCCTCCCTCCCCAACAACAAAGCTGCAAATCCCAATTGGTTAGGTAATTTCTCCCCACCCCTTAAACCTTCTGGCCCCTGTGGCTGACGCCCCCATCTTGGGCAACCGGGAAGAGGGAAGGGTGGGCTCGGGGTGGGGGAGACGGTTCCTCCGAGTCCAAAGGGCCGGGATGCTGCGGAGGGTCACAACTGCAGGGGGTGCTGGGAGAAGCGGCCAAATGCAAACAAGGCGTGGAGCAAATGCAGACAACCACACGGAGGCCAGCCCTTACCTGAGAGATCCCCATAGTCCAGCTCTTCGGCAGTATTGGGCAACTGAGTAAAGCCTTACAAATAAAAACAAACTCATGTTTCTCTGGGTTCCACAGGGCAAGAAAAACAAAACACTTAAGAACAAGAGGAGGACATTCTCCAAGAAGTAATTTGCCATCTGACTGGAGTTGGCCTGCAAAGGAGGCTCCTTGGCCAATTTCTATCAGAGATACAAGCATGTGTGTGTACATACACATATATAAACACACATGCAGTCAGATCTCTCGTGTCTTTTAAATCTACAAGAAGACCAATACAGTGTCAGGGGGAAAAAAAATCTTGGTCTGCTCTATTTGAAAAGCACAAAACACAAAGGGGAACATTCAAAGCCACTCACCCATAAGTACATGCAAAAAGTATTTCCCCAACTTGTGCTACTGCAAAATTTCCCAGGATGAAGGGGGTTGGTTCTTCTAATGAACCGCTCCGCTTAAGATGCTTAACGTGTGGCATGTTTTTTTCCAGGTTTCTGTATACATGTCAGTCTTGTGGCCAGGCCAGTTAGAATATTCTCTTACCAATATAGAGCTCTGCTGGGCTGTATTTTCAAAACAACAGGTTTAGAGTTGGGGTAAGTTGGGTGTTTTTATGGGAAATGTTTTGGGAAAATCAACGAGGGTCTGTTGCTTAGAAAGTCATCTCAAAGCTGATGAAGTAAGTGTGTGGGGTTTTTTGGGGGGGCGGTCAGGGGTCAGAAACCTCCTCCAGCTTTCCTGAAACTACCTTGTTATCCAAACCTGAAGTGTGCATGTTCAGACAGGTGACCCTTCGCTGTTTGATGGGGATGCTGTTTCAGCTCAAGGTTATGGAAGAGAGAAGAGCACCAAGGTCGATCTCCCACAAAGACAATGTGTTTGTTTGGGGGCAGAGACAAAGCCGGGAGAAGAAAAATCCTGGGAGAAGAGAAGGTGGGTGGTGGAGGAGTTGGTCACCTCTACCTCAGCCTCTCTCGCCTCAGAGAAAGAGGAACATTTTAAGGGCATGTTTTGAGTTGACAAATGACAGGTGACTCTTTTCTGTTTCCTTCCACTTCCCAACTCTGCAATGTCGAAGTTGGTCCTGGGAGACCTTCCCCTCTGAACCGAGGCTGACAAAGGTAGAGCCATCTCTGCTGCACAATGTGGGCTGTCAGCTGGTTAATTCATTTTTTTTTAATTCTGGTGCTTCGTTGGCCATTCATTTTACAGTTGCTGAATTGCAGAGTTAACTTCAAGGAGGAGGCTACCTCCTGGCCACTGAACGTGGGAAGAGTAAAGGAGGTTGGCTATCAATTATGCCACCGGTTTAGCTGCCTCTATAGCCTTGTTTACAGCCAAATGATCCTTCTTCTGGGCAAACAAGGAGTTCTTAGACTTCTTATGGCTTTGTGCACTGTGGCCAGGGAAAATGCCTACATCCAGGATCTCCCGTTGACTTTGACATTGCACTGTCATCTTGGAGAGCAGCTTCACAGACAGATACTCTAGTCTAAGCTGTGACTCTGAAGCACTCTAGAATGGTAACCCATTCCTATACACCCCAAACTCTAAGGAGACACATCGACCACAACCAACAAGTGGCCTTCCACATCCATTTCTTTTACTAGTGAAATCGGGCCACCTTACAAATCTGGTGTTTGGAGAAAGATCTTTGTAACTTCAGCCTTTGGCACTCCTGTGACTGAGAAGGCCTCCCTCCCTGCTGAAGATTATTGTTAGCATGTTACAATGCTGAAGCTCTTGGAATGGTTGAGGAGCTACTTGGTTAGTGCAACTTGGGTAACATCTCCAAGTTCCAACTTCAGAAACAGGCAGACTTGTAATAAAGATGTCAGTAAACAGAGACCAGAAGCACCGAAGACTCATGTGCTCCTACCTCCACATGGGTCACTCCATTGGCAAGAACAGAGTTGCGCTAAACACAGGGTACGTTTCAGGTCATCTGTAGGGCTTCGGCAGACTTGGATCTTAGAGGGTCCATTATAATCAGTAACCCCAGTGCTGTCCATCCTACTGGTCCTCGCTTCTAACTAGCTTCTGGCAGGGAACCCAGTTTGGGCGAGCTAAGCATCTAGACTTGATCAATTCCCTGCTGAAGAGGAGAAAGCTTTAAGATTAATGAGCTATTTAAGTCTATGGATTTGGAGCAAACTAACTTAAGATCACATTATTTTCAGGTTGTTTTCACTGTCAGAATTTTTTTTTTCCTGAGCCATAAAAAAAGGCAAAGCTGCATCTCTTGCAAAGCAAAGGAAATGGAATAGTTCAACTTTTTTTCCCACATAAATGTCAACAAATATTTGGAGAACTAGTCAAGAGGGATCTTAAAAGCATGTCACACAAATGCCTTGGCTTCTTTTTTAAATGCACTTGGATATCTAAAGTCTTTGTGCTTCATTTTCATAAGAAAGCATTTGGCTATTCCTGCAATCTTTCTGGATAAATGAAAAATGCGTTTCTCCTGCTTACAGTCCTTCCACCATACGGATTTAAAGAACTGAAAATCAGCCGAACAGGGAGGGGCCACAGTGGAGTGTTTGGACTGAAATGAGAGAACAGTTTTCCTTCTGCAGATATGTATTTGCCCAACATGATTCCTCTTGCTTCCAGAATTGATCTGAGAGCAGCGATCAATTTTCCTTCCTTTAAAAATTTAAATCAAAAATTAAGAAAATATTATCCTGAAATGTGTTTATGGCATAAGTCTGCAGAGCTATTAAATAATGCAAATACACTTATTCAAGTTTCCAGACAGGATATAAAACAGCTGGTTAACATCTAAATAAGAAAGGGGCCTTGATGGGATGCCACCAGCAGACAAAACATCCGTCTGAACATAAAGGTGCCCCTGCTTAGCCTGAATGGAAATGAGCAGAGGGGACCCCTCTTTCGAATAGCTCCGATAGGAAAAATGAAAATTTTATGGGGATGGAGGGTTTGATTGGCAGAAATCAGGTGATCGCTGAAAAATCATAAATAGAAAATCACTTCTGAGATTTAAAACCAGGATTTTGGGGCAGCTTAGAACGGTATAAAATGCAATGCAAATCAGGGTAATGATCAATTAAAGGAGTAATCTATGTCTTGATTTAAACAGGTATTAAAAGTAACGAGTTAAATTTACTGAGTATGTACCTCTGTTGCTACTTAATTCCTGAAGACCAGCTGGAAGACCCAAATCTCCACCTGATTCCAGATGGCCATGAGGATGGGAGTCTGAAGTAGAGCAGCTGCTATGGAGAAGACCTGTTGGTGGGCTTCCTCTTGCTCTACCACCTGGTAGGTGGGGACTTCTAGTAGACATTCCTTCCCCAAGCCATACGGGGCTTTCCAGGTAGTGGCTGGCACTTAGAATTGCGCTCAAAGACTTTCAACAGTGGAGGCGTAACCTGACCATAGTGTGACTGACCACTAAGAAGCATCTTGGACTAGCTGAAGGGTTTTTTTTTTTATGAGGGAGGCCTTCAAGGGCAGCTTCATTAGAGTAAGTTCCATCACCCTAATCTAGAGATAACAAGGCCATCTCCCTTTCCAGGTAAGGCCACGGTTGGTGAGCCAGCTAAAGCTCTACCAAAGCTTCCCTGCTACGTTCTCCGCCTGCTCTTCAAACCAAGTCATGAAATCAGGAGGAAGACAGACCTGCCCAACATATCAAGAGTCAGAGATGCCTAGACAGAGCAAGGCAAAATGTCGCCTTCATTTCTGCGTGAAGCTGCTTAAGTGAAGTGCAGGAAGCCAGGCCTAAGCCATCGCCTTCTAAGCTGCACCGGAAGTTCTTGCCTATCAACAAAGGCAGCACGCAACCACCTCAACCCAGAATTAATGATGCTGGCAGAAGGTCACTGAGAATTGTTTCAGCTTATTCTCATTTCAGTTTGCCAGCTTATAAACTTGACTAAGTTTGGATTCAGCCTTCAGCCTAGAGCAATGTTTCTTATCCTTGGTGAGCATAACCTTCTAGCACAGCTGGCTGGAACTCTGGGAGTTGCAGTCCATACAACCTAAGTCACCAAGGTTGAGAAACACTGCTCTAAAGGATCTTCCCATGTGATCAGTTGCTTGATCCTGCTGCAAAGTTACTATTTAATCATATTTGACTGGATAGATAGAGCATTTTTTTTCAACTTTCCTCCCCCTCCCCCTTTTTGCATGGACTTTTTTTAAAGGATGATCTATGACATTATTATGGCCTGTTGTAGCTGTTGAAATTTAATGGGCTGGGTTCAAGACCATTTTCTGCAAAAAAGCCAATTCGTGGTATTTTCGATTTTGTTTTTTTTTTACACACACAAACACAATTCACAGCATGACCTTCATTTCTCTGTCTTCTGCTCTTAGTTGGCTTCATCAGCTTTGAGAATGACATGGAGTTTCTTTCTTCAGTCCCTTCATGGAGATTGGAGCTCTGAACATCCTGGAGCACTAAATTGTAAATGCTTGGATTTATAGGCTATGGAGCTTCTACGCTAGGACCGTTAGGAGAGGAGGAAGAAGTTGCGAGGGATGCCAAGTTCTCCTAAAGGCCATAATGAATGGGAGTAATTGAGGGAGAGGAACACGTGGCCCTTCAGCACCCCTAAGAGGGTTTCTTCACTTTTATTGTGGGGAGGGGGCTGCAGAGAGGCTGCCTGCCTGGGGGGGTTACACCTGGCCTCGCCACAGGGAGCTCTGGAGAGCTCCGGGTCTATTTCCTCTCTTTGTCAACACTGGTATCATTGAAATGCAGATTGGGCTTTGAAAGGGCTCTCCGGTTCTCAGGCAGGCACCGAGGGGTCGCTGAGGATAAAGGGCACATGAGCACCGTGTGCAGAGAGAAGAAAAGCATTCCAGAGGGAGAAAGTGCCACTGGCCTGTCCAGGAATACTAAGTATGTTCTGGGAAGCGGCTGGAAAAACAAGCCTTGGTCTCCTTGTTCCAAGTGATCTGGGGGAGTGAATTTGTCCAAAAAGGCATCTGAAAAGATGAGGGAGAGTTGAGTGGAGAGGAGAGGAGAGTTCGGAAGGGCAGCTGAGTCCGGAGCATGTTTGGACCAGAGTTCTGAGGCAAGGAAGGCAGCCGGGAAAGGGCAGAGACACATACAGAAATCTGGAAACTTGGAATTCCTGGCATTAGGTAGAGGAAAGAGTTAAGTTTCCGTGCTTTAAACTTGCCATGCATTGCTGTGGGTCAGCCCCGTGTGGTGAGAGAAGGTCTGGGGGTGGGGGTGGGGGGCTGCAGTCCTGCATGCACTCTACAAACTCATCTCTTCTCTGGGACAGGTTCCCCAAAGAGGGAGGGAGGGAGGGAGGGAGGGACAGGGCCAAGCAGCTTGCTCCCTTCCAGACACTCTGGAAACAGGTGCCTTCTGGGACTGTCCCCTAACCTGGGCTGCTTTGGCCGGAGCTCCCTGGGTTCCACAGGAGGGCCATGCCCATCATGCATTTCTCCCATCCACAGGCATGCTGATGCTTATTTGGACACTGGTCAGAACAGAATGGCCAACACACACGAGAAACACCCGATCAACTTCAGACACACTCTGGCAATGCAAGCTTGGAAGGAGACGGCGAGGAGCTGCGTGGGGGGGGGAAGAGCCACCTTCCTAAAGAGGGTCTCAAGGAATCCCCCTCCCATTTTTTTAAGGCAGAAAGTGCAGGGTAAGTAAGTTTGCAAATTGGAGAGTGATGGAACGATGGCCAATGATACTGGGAAACAATTGACTCTACCTCAAAACAAAGACAATCTTTTCTGCTCCTTTTCCTTGGATCTGATCCTGATTTGCTTCTCAGGATTGAAGTCTCCCAAACAGGCTTTCGAAAAAGGTAAATAACAGCGCTAAAGACATTTCTGCAGTCATGTGGCCAGCATGACATCACAGAGCGCTGTGACCTTCCCACCGAAGTGGTACCTATTTATCTACTCGCATTTGTGTGCTTTCGAACTGCTAGGTTGGCAGGATGGGGCGAGGATGGGAACTCATCCCGTTGTATGGCGCTCGGGTCTCTAACCTGGGCTTTCCAGCTGACGAACCCAGTATCTTAGCCACTGAGCTACCACACCACCCTTGGTTGTTATGATCCATCTATTTATATGCCGCCTATCTTACTATCCAGAATGATTCATGACACAGACTGAAAATCCCAATACTGAGATTTTTCAGGCCAGTGCTTCTCTAACTTGCTTTGTTTTATTCTCTTTTAACTTTACCTGAAATATTTTTTTGCCACTGCTGAAAAACCAAAGTTGGAAGTCTCCTCTTTTGACGATGGAAGCAAACTATTCAACAATTCTGGACCTTGCTGTGGCTCACATTATGAGGCACCATCAAATGAGAGGCAATCACATCGCACAATTTGTGCTGCTGTACATAATGGCAACTCTTCAAGAAATAATGGCTTTCTCTGGAAGAAGCAGCATTGGGCAAGTTAAAATAACTCCAAAAAGGAATGGGCAGTGAAACATCCAACTTTCTTCATAATACCGAGATGGTCACAAGAGACAGTTGCAGACTCTTATGGAATTTTGTTTTCTGCTGATAAACCTTGAAAAACTTTGGTCCAAAAGTAGATAATTGGCTACTTTACTGGATTTCCACTCAAACTGTCCGATGCAAACAACCACTCGTGAATAAAGAAAATCATTAGCTTCATTGTCTAGCACCTACATTACAAGGATCTCACTAGACTGCTTGTCTTCCCCTGGGAAGGGCAAGATAAGGTTTCATGAATCTTGGGGGGAAGTCAAGCTTATGCTGCTTGTGCCTCTGCAAGGACTCCAAGCTAGGTCCTCGCTTGACCTCTCCTTCCAGCCTATCTGGCAGTTTCCCAACACAAAGCAAGGTCAGCTAATTGGAAAAGACTGCTTAAGACTCCTGGCAATCTTCATGAGTTTTCAATCTTTCAACTGAATGATCAAGATGCACGGAACACATATCTTTCCTGGTAAAATAAAATTGGGGACGAGCCATCATTTAGAAGCAGAGCAGAGCTTTGCTACAGAACGAGGCTAATTTTCAAGATCTCTAATCTTGTACTACTACAGTACTGCAAATGTACTACTTAGAGGAGTACAGCAGCCCTCCTCAGATGAGCCACCTGCATAAAGGCAGCTTCTGATGAAGTCAGCAATGAAATTCTGCTGGACCAGCTGAGGCACAAACTCCACCGCGTCTGATCAGGATTCTTAACCTGTACATAAACAACCAATGTTCTCTTTTATTCTTCCCGACAGTTATTCTAATGAGCTGCCAAGCTCAGTGTCTCTTAAGACAGAAGGGGAGCATTTTAAGCCATAAATATCGGGAGGCCTATTTTAACTGAAGCACCGTCAGCTTAATGAATTAAAGTCCTTTCTCCAGTATTTTTTTCCACTCTGGCCAAGACCCCAATAGTCATCCCACTTGGAACCTTGACCCTCGGGGGAAGAAGCTGTCCAAGGATCAGTGTGGCAACTTTGGAAAGAGGCGTGAGAGAGCCTGCCTTACTCATCGGTCGTGAACCAGGGACGGCAACACGTGTGAGCCAGCCTCCTCTGCTGAAAGATTCAGGCCATGCCTCCGTCTTGGGGATATGAAAGTCTCACACTTCTCTGGCCCACTTCAGGAAGTCCCCGAGGCATGCAGAGAGGGCATTAAAAACAGAAGTGGGGCCTTGGTTCCTTTTCTGCTCTGATCTATCCCGATGCTCCTGCAGATGTGGGGAAGTGGTTCTGTGGAATGCAATTAAATGCACGCAGAAGAGGCCAAACTGGGGGCCCCTTTCAGGCCTTAAAAGCCAGGAGAGGCTCTGAGACCAGCCCTTTTGGAAAGGTGGTTTTCCCCTGCCCCAATTTCCTCTCAGCCCCTCCCCGCTCCTCGCCCTCCTTTTTCTCCCAGGCTTGCCTTGCCCCCTTAGCTCAGCCCAGCGAAAAGAGAAAACAGGAATGCAATACCAACCGTGAACTGCCGGTTCTGTCGCCGCCGTTGTGTCTACACACGGGAACAGAGTTTGGAGGAAGGGAAGAAACAGGAGGTACAGCATGCAAAAAAGGGAAATGGAAAAAAATGGAACAGATCATATATGAGAGCAAGCTTTCCAAGAACATTGCGTGACAAGCAATCATAAAATGAAAGGCCAAAGCATTTGAAGTGAGTTGCACTGTTTTAAGAGTCATGCCTTGCGCTTTTAAGCCGGGAGCCTAGAAGGGGAGGGGGAGGGGAAAGACCCCTGGGCTGCCTGGCATCCAGAGGTTGGCAGCAGCACTGCTTTCTGGCAGGGCGCATGCAAAGCTGAAGAGACCCCTGCTCCCCCCAGGGAAGCCGAAAGCAGCTCCAGATTGAGACGGGAGAGGTGGGGGCGGGAGTCCTCTGAAGGCTTTGTACATTCAAACATTGCCTCTGTGCTTGACTGCTGGAGGGTCCACGGCCTCTGTCCCTTCCCCAGGTGCAGGAAGGGTGGGAAGGCACCCACCGCTGCCTTCTTGACATTGGAAATCCAGGGCTGTGGCGGGAGAGAAGCTTTGCCTCCAGCAAACCATGCAGAGATGATGGAGGGAGACAGCAGAACGAGCAGGCGCCGTCTTGGCAGAGGGAGAAGAGAGGGGCTCTGCAAAAACCACCCCCTCCGCTCTCCAGCGTTTCGCCATTTCCCCATTGCTGTGGTTGGCAAAACGGAGCAAGGCCAGAATGCTATGTCTGCTTGTTAAAAACGACAAGTCCATTTCGACACCAACACACACACACAGACGCTGTTCCCCCAGGGAAGACATTTCTGAGAGCCAGGCGGAAGGGGATCAGATAATTGTGAGTGTCTCTTGGGGTGTCAAGATCACAATACAATCCTTCGCAGGGGGCTTTGTTCTCCAGGGACCAGCCCTCCCCCCTCCCGATACCCACCCTCCGGATAGGCCTGTATCTCTTTTGGGGTTCAGAGGAGCAACCCCAAAGATTGTCTGGAGTTGCTCAACCTCAAAGTTTTATGCCGGAGGTAGTGCTGGCTTGGCCTGCCATGTAGACCGGTCAGCCCATCCTTCTGCTCTCTGACACCCGGGTCCTAAAACGTCACAGCAGAAGCCGGACACGGCATGGGCTGTTTCGGCAGCGGAAACCACCACGGGGGTCTTCAGCAGCATCTCTGCTCTCTCGATGCGGCTCTGTTGGGTGACATTGTCACCCGACACAATCCTAATTCCCTGGTGCAGACCCAAGGACCCGCCGAGGGACCCCCAGAGCTTTCTCGAGCCAGCAGAGGCAATGTTGAAATGGAAAAAGCACACGCCTTTGTGCAAAGCGCTGCAACACACAACTGAGCCTACTACCAACGACCTCCCACTTTGGAAAGCAAGGGCGGGGCGGTGTTTCTCCACAGTCGACCTTCCCACTTGGCTGAAAGTCCGGGCTCCTTTCCTCTTGCAGCCAGGGCTGGGCTTCTCAGAGCAGGGGCCAGGACAAAATAAAGGAATACCTGTACTACCCCAGTGCTGGTGGGGCAGGGCCAGGTGGCCTCATACTTACAGATGGAACCTTCTAATATGTTTTACATTGACCGAAAACCACTTCTCCTGCACGGCTGCAAGAGGCATCTGGCCCAAAGTGGCGTGACTGCAATTCACCTACCAGTGGTCTGAGACTCCCTTCCTTCACAGACACCTTTTGAAGGACATCAGGAGATGTTCTTACACGGGGAGCTCTAGCCAAGGCAGAGCATCAAAACTACCCAGGGCAGCGCAAGCAACACAGAAAGTTTGAGGAGGTTGTCCCTCTGTTACCACCATGGCCTGCCCAAGAAGGCCTTCCTAGGAAGGGCACCCTGAAGCTCATGTGCAGGTGTGGGGTAGGGACAAGACAGAGGGGTTGGCCCAGCTGAGTCAGCCTGAGCTGGGCCTTTCTGTTCTGCCATTTGGTGGCATCTCCGTAAGGACCCCGTGTGCCCTCCTGGGTGGCTGCAGGAGACGCCAAACCCTGCAGGAATCAGGGCCCCCGTCCGTGCGCTGGAAAAAGAGGATCGGTTAAGGAGCATGGTTCCGCGCCCACAGTGCAGCTCGCTTTTCCCGTCCAGGGACAGCAGGAGACAAACAAACAAAAATGGAACACAAAAGTTTCAAGCGGTTAAGGCGAACAAATATTCCAAGTCAAACAACATCATGTTGGCTGCAGCTGGAATGGCAAAGTTGCGATTAGATGGAGGGGGGGTGGATGAGCCACAGCGAGCAGCGGAGTTGATAAAAGGGCCCCCGGCCTCTCCGGGCAAGGCAGCCTCTCCTACAGCCTTCCTACTTCAATGCTGCCTTTCCCTGGCGAAAGAGGTAGAGGCGCTGAGGGAGAAATCCGCATAAGGCACTTTCCAGCAACACAAAGGCAACACACCGCCAGCCCACCCACCCACCCACCCACCCACCCGCTCCTTCTGAAGTGCAAAACCCAGCACCCATTTCAGTCTTTGGAAACAGCACCAAGAAACAGTTCAAAAACCAATTCCAGAGTAATTGCTGGGACTCCACCTAAGAGGGTGGATGGGTTTCTACCTTCTCCATCCGACTATGCAACACCAAAGTGGGAAAAGAGTCCAGGCCTTTCAGATCACTTTTTAAACTAGGTTGTGAAGAGGAAATCACTAACAAGCCCCCCCCTCCCCCGGCCATCCCCCCTCCCCACACACCCCGAGACAGCTTAGCAATATTCATGGGAAACCGTGGAGCTGAACCTGCTTTGCGGCAGAGTTTGATCTATTCAGATGGCTTCTCTCCAACTTAAAATTGTTCACTGAATGTGACAGACTGAGGGTTTAAAAACTAATCCATAAAATTAGTCCACAGTCTCTCGCAGAATGGATTTTTAAAATGAAAATGAAAACCCAAGGACACATTTTTTAATAAATGCCCTAAAAGTTTGCACAGGCAAAGCCTGGTGTCTAGAAATCGGATAAAAGGGAGTCAAAGGCGGCCTTGAAAAACTGCCTGCCCTTCAGTTGCCCACCCCTGTTTTCACCCACCAGCCCCAGGACGAGGCATCGGCCGGATCCCAGAAAAGGCCCAGGCTGAGGGGGATGGGGGCAGACTCCAGACACGGAGCCAAGTTTCCTTCTCAAGATCTGGGGCTCAATGCCACGGGAAGATCACCGTGACAGAACAAAATGACTTTCGGCAGAGATAACTCGGCTTAGATATGAACATTATTGAATAATTCACAATGTATTAAGTTTTATTTATCTTACTGGATTTCAGATCCAAGGCTGCCATATACCGTACTTTTGTTTCAAATTGGGCAGCACCCAAGATGGAAAATCTGGAGCCCACCCAAGTTTCTTAGAAGCAGAACAGGAGGGAACCACGTTCCTGCGATTGTAAAGAGTGGTTGGAAACCTGCATTCATATTTCGCCTTCGTTCTGGATTACATTTCAGGGAAACTCAAGAATGGCTCAGTTCACACTAGAACGTGGAAAGGCAGAGCCACGCAAGAGATGGAGAGAGGAAGGAGAAGAGGGATGGAGACCAGCAGATCTGCAAGACAAGTCACAAGAGCCCGTCGAGAGAATGGTTGGTTTGCACGAACCCCTTGAGACCAGATGTTTTGCGAAAATAATCAGGATCCGTTTAGAAATTTTGTGGAGCAAATTATTGTTGTTATTATTTGAAGCATGGCAGCGCACAGGGGGCTGTGATTTAATGCTTCACCCTTCTCTGCTCTCCTCCCAGGCTTCCTTCCCTGGCAAAACGGAAACCGTCTTGCATCAGCAAGAAACACACCTCCGAAGAGTTGTTTAATCAAAGGCCTCCTGCATAAGCACCCGTGCAATGAAGCCTGGCTCAGCTCTTTGTTTTCTCCCCTCAAGTCCTAAAGTGGATATCAGGGCAATTTGCATTTGCTGCGCTAAGCAGGGCTTCCCAAGGGGATCCAGGTGAGTTCCCTTTTGCTGACAGAGCATTGGAGGCCCCTGAAGGTGGAGAGCCTTCTTAGGTACATGGGAGCATCTAGGAGGAAAGCACAGGCAGGTCAGGCTTCCTGGGATGCAAAACAAGGAGAGCAGTGCTCAGTTGTGGTCAGCATGGAATCACTGGGTTTGGGGTGGTCTGTGTAGGCACTGAAATGTGTGGTTTGGATGCGGGGTCCATATACAGAGAAGGTGGAGGTGGACCAAGCTGGGTCCTTCTGGGCAGGAGGAGGCTGGGAGCAGCTTAATGTGGAGAAACGATGAGGCCCAGGGCTTCCTTGGAGAAGGAGATGGGAGGCTGAGAGGGAAGGCAGAGAAGGGCTGGGAAGATCCAGAGGACAAGGCACGAACTGTGCAAGGGAGAGAAGGAAGAGCCCGTTCCAGTTTTACCTAAATTCTCCCACCAAATCCCTCCAGATTTCATTCCAGCCAAAACCGGAATGACTAAAACATTCTGGGTTTTGCTTCTGATGAACTATGGCTGACCCAAACTTTTGGCAGCCCTTCTCAGATGCAACACTTGATTTCAGGCTGGACACAAAACCTGCACATGTCTCAACGCAAGAAGACAAGACGTCCTTCCTGGGCGCCAGCCAAGCTCAGCGGCAGAAACTTCGCTGCTTTGGGAGGGAGGGAAGGGGGGGCAGCTCCTCCCTTTTAATGTGGTTGCAGAGAGGCTGGAAAGGTCAGGCAATCGCAGGGACCACGCTAAATTAACTTGACATTTTACCAGAGGCACAAGCAGCCAAAGAAGAGAATAAATAACTGGTGAGAACTAAATCTTTTTCCCGCAATCTGTGAAATGGTGCTGGCGACTTCGCTCCATTGTGCACCACGCAATAACAACACTCTCAGGGAAGAGGACGTGATGCGCCTTATCCAAGGATCCGGGGGGTGAGGGGTGAGAGAGAGGGGGGACTGGTTGACATCTGGTTATTTCCGAAGTCCTAAAAAAGGGGTCACTTCCTGAGGAAATCCAGGACATTAAAAGGTAGTCCTTGGTTTATGACCGCAACTGGGACCGGAACTTTCACTGTGGTTGTTAAGTGACCTCTATCCAATGCTATGATCACATTTTGCCAGTGATTAAGTGAATTCGCAGGGTTGTTTGCCCCTTTGGGATGATCACCTGGACAATTGGGAGCCTGTGGATTGAAAGGGAAATCCCTAAGATCCCTCCTGCAGCAAACCGGCCCATATGAAGTAAGTGCCTGAGAAAATCCAAGGTTCAGCCTTACTGGGATGAATGCATGCGAGTTCCTACTTAGGTCTTTAGACAATGCGCCTTGTGCTTAAAGGGGAGGGGGCTGCACGGGGAGGTAAGAGCGGCAAGCAGACCTCCCAAGGCTTTTAGGCAAGCGTTCTTCCTAGCGAGTCCTGCATAAAATGTGGGTAATTATGCTAATTTCATTTGGAGAATGGTTTCCGTTATGCAAACCTTTAGCACAGGAGAAGAAAATAGACTCCCGGAGTTTTATGCTGGCACTTAATCACCGGTGTTTGCCTGTGGAGGCTTTTAAAGCTAATGGGTGGCTCCGAGTTCCACAGAAATTCATTTCTGTAGCCATTTGACAGGAGATAATACACCCAAGCAAATCTAAGCAGGCCACCCACTCCCTGGCAGACAAAAAGCAGGAGGTCAGCATTGGGTCCCCTCACCTTTCCTCTGTTTGAAGGGGGAGAGAGAGAGACTAAGTTAAATTCCAGGCGGGCGATATCAAGGCTTCCGGATAAGATAAATACATACACAGCTTGTCTACTAAGACACAGCAACGTGGCCAGATCCTATCCGTCAAAAGAGGGGATTTGACAAAATTGCTCGAGTGGCAATCTCAGCTTAACTGCGCCTCGGCGCCAGACGGTGAGTTGCAACAAGAGCGTTTTGGGGCTGAAAGGAGGAAGGAAGAAGATGGACAAATCCTTGAGATGGGAGCCGCACGGGATGAAGACTAAGGGGCCTTTTGGGAACGCTCACGGGGACAGATTTTGGGGGGGGGAAGGGGAATGGGTGGGTGGGTGAGTGCTTAAAAGGGAATTCCATGACCAAACTACCAACAGAAGACAGTCTTTGTAGCTCAGGGTTGAACTGTAGGGTCCTTGGTGCTCTCTGAGCTGGGTTGGTTTTATGACCCAATTAGGTAACATCATCAGTTGTAAAAGTGGGATTTGCTTGCTTTTAATATATAAATAGCTTGCCCTGTCAGTTGGTGGGAGCGTTCTTGGTGGTTCCTTAACAACCTAATCAAAGAACCCGCAAGAACAGCCCCACCAACACCAACAGGGCAAGCTATGATATATCAACAGAGAGCAAACCCCACTCCTTCTAGCACTGAGGTTGTTACCTAGTTGGGTAATGAAACAATGGCAAGAAAACAAAGGTCAGAGAGCACTAAGGACTCCAGACAACGAGATTCCTGCAACCATAACTGGGAGGTGCAACTGGTCTCATGCTCTTCTATCCGTGAAGAGCAGTATTCAATTATCAGTTCCAAACCAAGAAAGTTGGTTTGCATTTCCCTGCCTTTCACACTGCAAGCTCTTCCAATAGGTCTACTCAGAGGAATGCAAAGGGTGGCCCACTACCCTCTGGCTCCTTCCTCCAGATCCTCCCACTGGCTGCTTGGCAGCCACAGTCCCTGTTCTTCTGGAGTCTTCCAAGTGGGGAAAGGTAACCTGAGCTGGCGAGCAGAACTGGAGCCAGGAGCAGGTCTTGGGAAAGGCATGAATGCACCTTCTGCAGAGCAGGACTCTCCCAACTGGGCAACTTTGCTGGCTGAGGAATCCTGGGAGTTGAAGTCCACACGCTGTAAAGTTGCCAAGGCTGGAGATCCCTGCTGCAGAGGTCCAGCCCTGTCCTCTAGAAAAGCACCTCCTTCTTCTTCCTACGGGAGGAAGGCCTCTTCCATGCGATCGAGAGGAGGCATCTCCTAAAGAGGAAAACAGGCTTCTGGATTCGGGAATAGAGCTCTCCACCAAGGACAGATTTATGCCAAACCAATTAGCTTAAACTCACTGAATTAATCCTTTCTTCCCCCTTGATAGCCAAACCCCTGGGCGCCCACACAAACACGGAAAACCCAGGGGAACCTATAAGAGGAGACTGGATTCCACAAAGATAGGAAAGATGCCCCATTCAGGCAACACAAAAGGGCCTATTTGTCTCGTCTCTGTGGCTGCAGGTGACGCACAGCAGGAAGAGAAACAGGAAAACGAGGAGAAGGAAGACGCACAAACCCTCTACAAAGAAGATTAGCGTCTGTCAGCAGCAATCTGGCAACAAAATTAAGCGACATACCAGCTCAGGAGGAATCGAGCTTAAGAGATGGGAGGGAAGGCGTATCTTCATCACCCACAGAAAGTCAGAGGGGAAAATGTAGTGAAACGAACGTCTTGGCAGAGAGGAGGGCTCTCAGGTGAGGAGAAGCAAATTGAGCAGGTAAAAAAGGGGATATCTCTCATCTTAGAAATAGAGGAAGGTGCCCTACAGCCCATTTGGAAAAGAGTATTTTTGTTGGCGTCTGTAAATCCTTCTACCATAGATCTTGAATCCCCCCAAATGAGCCCTTCGGAACACAGGCTCTGGTTGAGGACACCACAGCTGGAAGGACTCCTCAGATCCCGGGACAACCAGGTCAGGGCTCTGCTCTGGGACCGTAGAGCTGTGACTGGGGGACACCACAGGCTTCAGGGGAGTAGAGAGTCCGGCCAAAGGTAGGTTCAACGAAATACTGAGTAAGAGAAGAAGAGGCAGGGGCTGTCCAGCCCATGTTCTCCCCAACCCCACCTGGCCCAAGAAGCCAGAGCTGGTCTTGAGTCAAGCCCCTTGCTCTGCGGAGGCTGGACTTCTTCTCTTGGTGAGCAGCTGAATCCTTCTCCACCAAGTTCAACTATTCCTAATCCCATCTTCCCTTTCTAAAGCCTCTGACTTTGAGATTAGCACCCCCGATTTACTAGCCAACTCCAACCCACATACATTTTTTTTTGAAACCTCCAAGATTTTGCTTTCAGGAGTCAGTCCAAATGCCTGACGGTCTCACAGATGATCAACGGGAATGAAAAAGGGCCCGTCTCCTTCTGCAACTCAGGGAACACAGTTAAGAGCAATGAGCCGGGAAGGAGAGCGACCGGCACACGGCGGGACACTGTGACCCAACCGGAGGCAGTTTCCTTGGGTTGCTTTCAGGAAGAGCACACTGAGGCTGCAGGCATTCCCACACTTGCAAGTCCTCCCTGTCATCAAATTAGCACCCCAAGACACCAAAAGGCACACGGCATTAATTCAAATTAATGAAGCTCTTTTACATGGTCAGATGTTGAGCATGACGAGAGGAATGCTGACTTTATGCCCCCACCCCCGCTTGCCTTTGATCTGCTCCTTGGAGGGGGTGAAAGGTCACCTGGAATCGACACCACTGAGCAACCCACGGAGTAGGCGAGACCCTACGACTATACAACTGTGGAAATAAATAAGCCGCACAAACAAGGACTCAAGGTATCGGCTTTCTTAAGAGTCTGGAAGGAGAAAATTGTAATGAGGCAAAATACGTGACGGTCAACACAAGAAAAAATGAGGGTTAAGGCACATGGAGAGGAGAGGAAAGGTTTTGTTATTTCAGTAGACCCAACGTTTCTGAGTGTCCTCAGAGAAAGCAGAGCATGCGTGTTCTAGGAGAGGGATGAGAGCATCGTGACAGACGGACAGAAGGCCAAGGACTGCCAGGTGAAGCAAGGTGGAAGTCCCGCGGGCTGCTTCTGAAGTGAGAAGAGCACAATCTCGCCTCCTGTGCTGGACTCGACCCACAAGTCCACTTCTGCCCAGGAGCCCAAGAGGGAAGAAGAAGAAGAGAAACCCCTGCAACAGAAGAGCCTGGGGAAGGGGGGCAAGGGAGGTGGGATATGGCTACTCTCAGGTGATCAGCTGGAGCGGAGACAATTGCCCTGGGAAAGGCAGGTGCCTGGCGGCCAAAGGGTGGCTCAGGATGATGCCTGGGAAGGGTCAGGGTGGGGCTTCAAGGTGCTGAGCGGAAGGGTGGCACAGCAGCCGTCTTGGGTGCAACGGGGCTGGCAGCTGCCGGGGCTGAGGTAGTTGCATGGAAACCAAAAGTCAAATTAATTGTCTTTATGAAGAGTGATGCCTGCGGACCAGAGCTGAAAAGGAGAACCAGGTCTCTGTATTTTAAAGAAAGAAAAGCAGAACTCAGGTTGAGCCAAAGTTGGTCACATCCACTTACAGACTACAGTACCCTAAAGGTTCCAGCCACGTTTGCCTCTGTCGCGGAGGGTGATTCAGACGCTAAAGAGCCCCTTGCCAACTTCCCAAACCCTTTCGGGTCACATTACCCAGGCGAGGGGGGAAAAAAACCAAACGACACCAAAATAACTCAGGAATAAACGGAATTGGAAAGAAGCCTTTTCCTCGCTCTTTTGCAGCCCCTCCCCTCCACACGCCCCTCCCCCGGTCCCCTCCTCAGGGAAAGCACAGCAACACCTGGAGGCTTTGACCCGTAGGGCTGGGGAAGGTACTGTACCTGCGGCGATGTTGGTGGTGATGGTGATGATGGTGGAAAGTGTGGTGGTGGGAGGAGGGAGAGTTGTGGGAAGATCTAGATAAAAAAAACACATAAACAAAGAAAAAGAAAACAGAATAAAAAAAGCAAATTAAAAAGAAATGAGCAGAACACAAAAATGATCAACAAATCAACAAAGAAGCCGAACAAAAGGATGGCGGTTAGCAGCTTGGCTTGGTCCTGCGGTCGCTGATGGTGGCCAGAGGGTGACGGTCGATGCAGCTCTTGCTTGGTTGGGGTGGGTGAGATCCAACAGCCCTCCCCCCTCCCCGCCCCTCCCACCCGGGATAGGGAGCTTGGGGGGGGGGGGGGGGAGGAGAGATGGAGAGGAGATGGAACACAAAAATTAGTTACAGATGCAAGACCGCATGGAATGGCCCTCCTCCAGAACCCACCAGAGAAAGACCCCACTGAGGTCGCATGCCCCACACAGGAAGGAGGGCTCTTTGCACCACTTAGTTTTTTGGTTTCTTTGGTTGGTGCTTTGACATCTGCAAAAGAGGGGCCAGGCAGGCGGGTGCGGGCAGAGAAACCCCCCCCCCACTCGCCCGCTGTGTTTAGCAGACCAAATATCAACACCAAATAAGCCTTGCCCCTCTTCCTCTCTGCTTTCTCCAGAGCAGTTAACTTCATTATTCCCCCCTCCATCAACCCATCCCAGCAGGATATAAAACTACTTCTAAGCCAGTAATAAATACAAAAGGGAACGAGAATGTCACGACTAAATATCAAGTTGGATGCATGGAAGATTTTAGTGAGATTTCTTTTAACGTAAAGTCAATGTCTTTGGGACTTATAAATATTCATACCCAGCCCAGGATTCAGGCATTTTTCTTCTGGTTAGTACATTTCACCCTCCAGTGGGTGGAAATAAAGGGGGATCCTCCCCTTTTCCTTTCTGACCACAAAAGGGAAGGGAAGAAAAGGCCTTTTGGTCTAGCAGGTGGTTGGCCTGTAAATGCCACCCACGATCTCTCCGAAGGGCACCCAACGTTTGCAAAGAACTGGAGGCCTCTTGACTTCCTACCGAGTTCCTCTGGATGGAGGACAGAAGGGAGGAGAGGGAGAGAAGACACTGGGGGGGGGGGGGGGGAGAGGAAGCGCCAAATATCGCTGCCCAAATGATCAAACTGAATGTGTTAAGCACAACACCCGACTTTGAACTTGGGAATGAATCGTCAGTAATGGAGCTTGAAACGGTTGGGAGGCTTTTGATTTCAAGTTTTATCTTAAGCATGTCAAACTTCTCATCACTGACACATCTACTGCTCTTTTATCTTCAAGAGAGCTCTTGGATTTTCTAATTAATAAATCCAAACTTGAATTATGAGGTTCACCTTTATTGTGCGCTTGGCACAACTTCTTCAGGAGGGCGCAGATGTAGCCGGGATGCAGGGCTGTTGAGGAAGCGGCATTCGGCTGCCCAACCCTCTCGAGATCCCTTTGGAGGCCTTTTGGGCACCAAATTAAAGGACTGGACCATCTGGGAAGGCCGTGGCTTTGTTTCTGGAGTCCAGTTTCAGAGAGGCTGCCCTGCTTGATCTGACTCCAGCAATCAGCCTCCAAAGCCTCTGGGACACCCAGCAGCAGGACACAACACAGGTGGCCCTCTTGAGTTTGATCTTGGACCAATACAGAGGCTCCATTTTCATCTATTTCTTCTATGTCCCTAAATCAGCTCCCACACAAATGTGCCAAGACTCATTTTAGAAGGTGGCCACATTCATCTGCAGCAAGATGGTGGTCTCCAAAGCCAGGCTGCTGCTCTAGGTCACAGCTGCTTTTCATCTAAACAGCATCTGGATGGTTTATGGTTGAAGATGAGTTTGGAAACGGCAGTGCTGCTATTGATTTCACTGGGATATGTGCACCAGGACCAGAGTCTCTGTCTCTTCCGTGATGAAGAAGGCCACCGTTTTCCAGAATGGAAAGGAGGCCAGGAAAGTTTACCCCCTGGGTGTGAGTCCAGGAGGCAAACACAGCAGTAGCTTGGTATCTCTCTTAGGCAACTGGCAGGGATCATCCTTGTTTGGTAAACAAGGTTCTCTGCTGCCTTTCTGCTGCTTGGGACCATTCTGATGCATGGTTTTGATACAGGAGATCATCAAGGAAATCATATCCTCTTGCGAGATTATTTGCAAAGGAGGATCCTTTTATGATCTCCTCCAGGAAAAGGTGTTTTGAGAAACACCATTTTCCTACTCAAAAGGTAGTGAAATATATTTATTCTAGACAGCTGATCAAGCATAGAAGGAGATCAAATGGAAAAGGTACTGAGGTGTCTTGAGGTCCAGGATCTCTGACTTCTCCATGCAAGAACAAAGTTGGCCAACAGCAAAGTGGCTGACCTGACCCGTCGTTGTTTGGTGAGAGTAGGGATGCTAATCATCATTCAGATATGCTAGGCATGTCACCTTCTGCCCAGCTGTCCTTCAATAAGGAAGGGTTCTCCTAAAAACTAAGCCAAGCAAGAGAATATTTGGGTTTGGAGTCCACACTTGACTTCTAGCCAAGGGAGACCAGTGTTGGTCTACCGTGTTTTAAATGCAGGAGAGCAGGCCAGGAGACTGTTCTGGAAATTTAAGCATGGCTTCATTCGGTTACCAATTCCTCTGGGATTCAACAACTGCTCTACCATTAGGCTTGCTTGGTTTTTCCAGAGGAACCACAGGAAGGACAGCACCTGGTCAGCTCCCGTGAGAGGTATCAATTTGGGCAGGAATGATGATGATTCCATTTGGGTCTTAAGAGAAGAGGGGGCCCAACCTTGTAAGGAGAGTGTCTCATCTAACCTGGGCTTCTTCTTGATCTTCCTGGCCCAACCAGGGTCTACTCCTGAACACTGACCCTGGATCTTCCAATGTCCTTTGTTTCATTGGGAAAGTTAGAGAACACCTGTAAGCTCAGTCATACAGGAAGAAGAGGTGTGTGGTTTTTTTAGAATGTAAAAGTTCCTCAGAGAAACCAGAGGGCTGACTACGCCAAAATGCTCTCGGCTTTCCAAAACTTGGCACCACTAGTGAAGATGTCTACCTGTCCACACCTGCAATCAGATAACGTCTCTCTCTATAATGGTGAGTCTACATTTCTCACCCATTTTCTACACACACACACACACACACACACACTTACTCTGATTAAAGGCAGTAATTAATGGCGGGCCCTATTTAGTCTGGGAGGGGAAGGCCTTGCTATTGGTTGACTGATGGAAGCTTTCTACTGGCCCGTAAGAGGAGGAACAACTCGGCTCCTTGGCTTGGAGCACAGAGGAAGCTTCCGTATGAATCACTACAAAGATGAATTCTTGCAGGGAGTACCACTGGGGGCCAGAGCAGGCGCGGGGAGGGAAGAGTTCAAAGGGGGGAAGAGGAAAGATGTGTGTAATGCCTCCACTCAATTACCTAAGCTTTCACATTTCCTGCTGAGCTGGCTCGGTCAACTAATTCCCTGAGTTTCCATTGTGATATTTCACTGAACGGGACTTCCGACAACAGCCGCTGCCGTTCGGGGCTGCAGGGGCTGCTTTCATTTGGGGGCTTCGGAGTCAACGTGCCCTCTCTGTCACCGAGAGGCTGGCTGTCGTGGCCTTCAACCCACCGGACTCTCGACAGGGCTGAACCCATTTGCAAGCAGATCCGGGATTCTGCTCAGGGGCCCCAGTTTATTGCTGTTGATGCCCAACATGAAGGCTGGTCAAAGGAAAGGAAATAGTCTAGTGGCATAGAGCAGTCGGCAGGGCAGTTTTCAGAGAGGCTTTGGGTGTGAAAGATTGACAGAACGGGGCCGGGTTCCTTTAGATTGTGCACCGGTGGCATTCTCAGCTGATGACCTGAGGAGCCGTGGTTCAAACATTAAAACAAAAATCCCCCCCCCCCCCCGGTTTTTCTTTACAGTTTACACAACTTCAATAAAATATGTTTGGAGACATGGCTGGACTTGTCCTGCCAGACTGGAGTGAGTGTTTCCCACCTCCAGCCCAAGCGTTTTCCGTCCTTGGCTTGGGACGGCTCCTCCCACTAACAAAACCGTAAGGGCAGGACTGGTCTACTCGGTGCAAGGAGAAGGTGACCCCGGAGTCAGGCGGAGGAAGGAAGGAAGGAAGGCAGGAAAGAAGGAAGGAAGGAAGGAACAAGGAAGAAGCTAGCCGGCTTCGTCCCAGTTAGGCTTTCAATACAATATGCTCATGCTGGGCCTGGGTCCAAGGAAGGCAGCTGACCCCAGCCAAAGGCGGCTTGTTTGCCGACACCATCCCCCTCCCCAAAGATCTCGAGAGCAATTCGGCATCAAGGCATCTGGAAGAAAGGCGTGCTGGTCTCACGTACCGTATACATAAAGCGTGTAATCAGAATAGGCCGTCCCCACTTGGTTGGAAGCCTCACAACGGTATGTGCCGTTATCGCTTTTGTTTAGGCTGTCAATGTGGAGGTTTGACCCTGACACCAAAACGTGCTGGGGCATCTCATCGTCGACTCTTAACCACGTCACATCAACAGGCCTGAGAAGGAGACCCAAAGAAGAACATCGTGAAAGAGCTTCCCGGGCCACGCGGCTCCCCCATCCCTGTGAGCATAAACTCCAGCCCCAATGAGTCTGTCTGAGAAAGAAAGATAGGAAGGAAGGAAGGAAGGAAGGAAGGAAGGAAGGAAGAAAGAAAGAGTGGGAGAGAGAGTGGGAGGGAAGAGAGAGAGAGAGAAAGAAAGAAAGAGAAAGGGAGAGAGGGAAGGGAGGGAGGGAAGAGAGAGCGATAGAGAGAAAGAAAGAGAAAGAGAGAGAGTGGGAGGGAGGGAAGAGAGAGAGAGAAAGAAAGAAAGAGAAAGAGAGGAAAGGGAGGGAGGGAAGAGAGAGAGAGAGGGAGGGAGGGAGGGAGAGAGAGAGAGAGAGAGAGAGAGAGAGAGAGAGAGAGAGAGAGAGCGAGCTGGGTGGTGAAAACTGTCTCCGCACGGAGGAATCAGCTAATCATAAACAGAAAAGCATCCTTGGGCGAAGGGGTGGGGGGTGGGGGGTGGGTTGAAATGATTTCCCCATCCCTGATCTGTCCAAGCCAGAAGCTGAGCATTTTCTTTCAAGTCAGACATAACCCAACCACTACATAAATCAGTGGTAAATCTTATGGCTTTCTGAATTACTCTGGGCACCTGGAATGTAATTGCCAAGATAGCAATCTGTTTCTCTCTCATTCCTTCATAGGAAGAGTAAACATTAATGTTAAGCCACAATGTGTGATGGGTTCCACACAATGAATAAATTAGAATATATCACAGAGAACAGGAAAGACAACACCGCAAAAATACAACACTCAAAAGCAAAACCCAGAAACATGCAACCAAGCCGAGCCAACAGGCGGGGGAAATTAAAAAAAAAGAAAGAAAGAAGAAAGAAAGAAAGAAAAAAGAAAGAGAGACGAAGCCGAAAGACTTTACCTAGCGAAATGTGTCTCTTCTGTCCAATGCACCTTTCCTTGCAAGAGAGCCCCACTGAACAGAATAGCTGTGTGTCAGCTTTAGATTGGAAGGCAGGGTGGGAAACAGTGGATTGACTGGTGTGTGTGTGTGTGTGTGTGTGTGTGTGTGTGTGTGTGCTAACTGACTTGGCCCAACCAGGAGCGTATCGATTAGAGCCGTGAGTTTCTTAACCTTGGCACCTTTGAGATGTGGAGCCTTCGAGTCCAGACATCTTAAAGGTGCAAAGGGTAGAAACACTGGATTAGAGTTATCTCTGGTTCTGGTTAATTCCTTTGGGAGACTGAGAAAGGAAGGCTCAGATGCAAAAGCTGTGAGTTGTAAAGAATTCATAGTAAGTAAAACCCAGCCTGCAAAGAACCCTTTCCTTGCTTGAAATATTTGTTCGTTTCTTCTGCACTAATGCTCTGCAAAAAGATTTCACCAGACTCCTGCTCAGAAATGGCTCTTAAGAGCCTGGATATAAAAAGCTACCGAAAAAAACTGCTATAATGCTTCAATTTTTGCAACAGCTTATTAGCACCTTCCATTTAGGGATTTGGGGGCTTAGGGAAATGAAAACCTGACAAATATGAAGTACTTAGCCTGGGTGAGAAGGGATCTTTCTCTCCTATAATTCCATCCCTACCATGCTCAACTAGGAGGCCTCTCCCAGTCCTTCTACTTAGTTCACATCTGCGGCCCAGCAGACGTCCAGGGTCTTCTGGTGACATTATCTCTTTCTGGAGACATATATTCACCTCTGCTCTAGAATGAATGGAGGCCGCCATGATGTCACATTCTCTGCTCTAGAATGATTGAAGGCTGCCATGGAGACATCGTCTCTGCTTTAGAATGACTGAAGGCTGCCATGGAGACACCTTCTGTGCTCTAGAATGATTGAAGGCCACCATGGAGACACCTTCTCTACTCTAGAATGGTTGAAGGCCGCCATGTAGTCACCTTCTCTGCTCTAGAATGACTGAAGGCCGCCATGGAGACACCGTCTCTACTCTAGAATGGTTGAAGGCTGCCATGTAGTCACCTTCTGTGCTCTAGAATGACTGAAGGCCACCATGGAGTCACCTTCTCTGCTCTAGAATGACTGAAAGCCGCCATGGAGACACCGTCTCTGCTCTAGAATGACTGAAGGCCGCCATGGAGACACCGTCTCTGCTCTAGAATGACTGAAAGCCGCCATTGCTTCAAGCAGGATGGTTGATGGCAGCTGCTTCCGCAGAGGCCATCTTGGTGCCTCCGCTGCCTGATGGCCACAAAGACCAGGACGAAGAGCAGGATAGAGAAGGTGCCGAGAGACGCAGGGGTTCAAGAAGGGGACAGCCGCCACAGGGTGGCAAGCCAGAAAGGAGGTTTTGCCACACAGCAACTCAAGAGAGGCCCTGCTCTCTCGCAGGAAGCCAACCCCCACGTGAGAGCCTCACTTACTCTGGTTTCCCTTTGACTTGGCAGAGGAGTTCGAGCAGGTCTCCTTCCCTTGTGAGCGGCTGCGGAGGAGAATTCTGCAAAACTTGTACTTCGGGCTTATCTGCACATCAAAGACACAACACAGACAATGAAAAAGAGAGGAAAAAAAATAAGAATGAATGAACGAATGAATGAATGAGTCACCCCATTACAAAAAGACACCAAGCAAATGGCTCATTTGGTTAATTCTTTAAAAAGACCGGTCCTGCAGAAGAAAACGGTCAAGGGCTTCCCCGGCGGTTGGACCTTTAGATCTGTAAATTATCCTGGCGTTTCCCCAAATTAAGTTGACTAATAAGCTCCAAACCTAACATGTTGATAAGAAACCTGCACGCCAAGGCAGCGGCTCCCCCTGGTTCTTGCAAAAAGAAATTTTGTTAAATTGAAGTTTATCTCTGAACTCATTCGAGCTAAAGGAAACTCATTTGCCTTCACGCTGTGGTGAAACGGCAGATTTGCGGTGTTCAGAATTGATACCTTTTATCATGCATCATATTTTATGGGCTGCCGATCCTTTGTGCGGTGGCAAATTAATAGGCTGGGCTCTTGTGGGAGCATTTGACGAGAAGGTGTCGGCTGAGCCACGCACTGGTTTCTGCAAGAGCCAAGGAAATTCTCAAATGCCCCCAAAAGCCACAAGGGGATGAAAGCATTTCACACCCAGGGAGAGAATCTGGGAACCCTTTGGAAAGACCCTGCAGGAGAAGAGCAGTTACGGAGAAGGTTGCCCTAAACCACAACCACGGCACAGACACAATACCCAACGTCACCAGGACACCTTCAGAGCAAGACCGTCTCTTCCTTGCCATGGATATTTTGGGGGAGACAGGCTGGCCAAACCAGTAGGAGGAGCCAAGCGGGGAATAAGTCTGGAATCCTTGTGTAGGCACAAAAGGGTAACTGACTCCCCTTGAACACCATTGAACCTTATCTAGAGTGGCCCAGGTGCAAACCAACAGTCAGGAAAGATTCCTGTGTTATAGTCATGAGCAATAAAGTAGCTAAGTGAACTCTTCACGTGTGGATCTGGTTGTTCACACCTGACATGTTGAATCAGCAGCGCCTGTGGTAATTTTAGGAATGGCCAATAATAAAGAAACATGTTAGATTCTGGTTATTTTTTTTCCCCCTACGAATCCTGGGACAGAAGCCAAGTTAGGAATAGACATGTACGGATTAAAAGACAAACACAAGACATTCACAATTAAATGCAAAACACTTTTTAGCAACCACATTTTCTGTCCTGACGAGAGTGTCAATGAAGTTGGATCCCTTTGCAAAACCTAAAGGCAGAGAGTTGGAGTAGATCCTGGCCCTTAATTGATCAGACAGGGAGTCTTCAACTCAGTCCTCATAATGAGAGGGCGATACAAAGGAATACTGTAAATAACAGTCAACACCACAACTGAGTTATAACCAAGTGTAAGGTTTCCAATTATCCTATAAGAAAATAGCTTAATAAGGTGTCTTAGGCATCACAGTTTGCAAATTCTATAGTATGACACACACAAGATTGAAAAAAGCTAGAGGAGAGGAGAGAACGTGCTACACCTTAAAAGAGTCACAAGTTTATTACCGCATCAACATCTCATGCCACAAAACTCATTTTCTCTGTAACAGACTCACACCACCTTCCCCTCCCCCCCGGTCAGCGGTTATAATTTGAAAACGCAATTATGGAATTGACGGTATCGTTTAAGATTAGATAAGTAAAAAAAAGTAACACAACTGTAATGCAAAGCAGACTCTCAACGCACATGGACCAATGCAACGCAACCCACAGCTTTTCCAGAAGCAAGGGAGGGGCTGCTCTTTGGACACTATTGGAGGGCAAGAGTTGGACTCCACTGATACAACTACACAAAGCTGTTCAACAATCTCCAGGTCAAAATGAGAGATGAGGAAAGTATCTGGACCTCTCATCATAACATAACCCAAGTCTGAAATTCTGAAATCCCCGTCAGCCCCACGTCCCTCCCCCAATTTTCCCCTTGGACTCAAGAGTCCCCCACTGGCCACCATTGCAAGTCCCACACAAAAGAAGATCTTGGAAAGAAGGAGAACCCAGGATGAGCGCTGAAATACCCCAGGATCTCCTCGTTGTGTTCGGTTCAAGAAAAGTAGGCATGGATACACTTGGATTGAGAAAGAAAGTCAATTTTTAAGAAAACCCAAAAACTGAAGGAGGAAGGAAGCAAATTGGAGTGAGTGACTCTTTAGACATTTGTGGGGGAAAATGAAGGGAATCAATTAAATAAAAATCAGCTAGGACAGAGTTTCACGGATAAGAAAAGAAAAGGGTGGGAGATCCACGCTGGTTTAATGAGAAATCAGTTCTCACCCCCCCTCCCCAAAACAAGAAAGACTGACGAGGAAACCAGAGAGAAAGCAGAGAGAAAGCAGAAACGAAAGGCACCAGAAGGAGAGGAACAGGATCTTAAACTGTACATGAAAAGCAGAAAGGTAACTAGCAAAGGAGAAAAGAAAAAAATAAAACAAAACAGAGAGGCATGATTATTGTTGCACACTGAGTATCTAGAAACAAGGGTTTGAAAGCGGGAAAAGGAAACACTGGATAAAGCCATTTTAACAGACTCACAAGGATGAAATAAGGGGAGAGGGGCCACTGCAGACAGAACTAATGGGAATAGTAATAATTTGGCATAGCTTATTAACAGGAAAATGGGTCAAGATGCAATTAATAATGAAAAATAAGGAGCAAAAATACAATTTAAATAGTAGTATTATTGTATTGTTGACTGACATTGGGCTATCATTAACCACTCGGCGTCTGTGGATAACAGCAAGCATGAATTTAGTAAACCTAATAAATCAATAGTTTTGATTTTGAGATTAAAACCACACACATTCTACATAATAGGAAGAGCAGGAAGGGAAGCATTCCGGGTGGGGGGGGGGGAGGAAACAAGACATCCTGTCCCTGAAAGCGGTGTTTTGTTTTGTTTTTTTGAAAATGTGGGATCAATAGCAACAAAATGAAAGTTTTTTTTTTTAAGGACATGACCAGAGGTAGTAAAGATTAAGCCATCCTCCTCATCCTCCTGGAATAAGAGAATCCTTAGCATGAAAAGAAATCAGAAACTGAAGCATCTCCCAGCATGAAAGAAAGGCTGGCCACTGAGGAACTCAGAGCTGTAAAAAAAAGGGGGTTCATGAAAAGCACCGAAAGTGGAGGCTACAGCAAGCATCAGTACCATCTTTTCACAAGAGAAAATCAGTTTTAATAATGCATGTCATAGAACAAAAGAATTGCGGTGTTAGGAAAGATTTGAAGGATCCTCTGGTCCAAACCCTCTGCAACATGTAAGAAAATCAAGTCAACCATCTGTGACGTCCAACCTCTCCTGAAAAGCCTCCAGAGATGGAGAACCCAAAACCTCCGCAGATAGACAGTTCAATTATTGCACAGATCTTACTGACAAGAATATTTTCATTATAGTTAAATGAAACCCAGGTAGCTGTAATTTGGACTCATTATTTCTGGCCTTATTTTTGTAACAACGAAAAATAATTCCTCACTCTCTTCCCTTCTGCGGATCTGCACCCTGAGGACACCCCTGAGACCTCTCTTCTCCAGACTGAACATCTCTCAAGTGCCTTCAGCCTTCCTGGCAGGCCACGTCTTCCGGTCCTTGACTCCCTGATTGCATTTAGCCAGCAAGGCAGGGATCCATATTACCGCTGTGCCATCCAAACCAGACTTTAGCAGCTTGTCAATGAGAATGTCATGTGGAAACTTTGCTGATATTGAGGTAGATTATCCCACTGCCTTCCCTTTTTCCAATAAAGTAGCTCCCTTGTCAAAGAAGGAGACAAGATTTGTCTCACATGACCTGTTTTTCACAAAGCCTTGCTGACTCTCAGCAATAATGGCATTATCTTCAAGATGCTTACAAATGGCCTGCTTTATTATTTGCGCTAGCATCTTTCTAGGTATTGATGTTAAGTTCACTGGTTGATAATTACAGGGTTTTCTTTCTTTCTTGAAGAGGGGGTTGCACTGGCTCTTTTCCAGCTGTCTGGCGCATCCCAATTCTCCAGGTTTGCTCAAAGTTTGACAGACAGAGGTCCTAAGAGCCCCTCAGTATGCTTAGATATATTTCAACAGAGCTTGGAAGAGTAAACACTGACCTACTCAGAAAGAGTATGATCCCATGTCTTTGGACCTCTAGTGGTTTCTGACCAAATGCACAACGCTGCATCTTCCACTGGGACTGGGGGAGCTTTGCTCATGTGGGCTCCCTTGTAGTTGGGACATGGAACAAGTCCAGTAACTACAAAATCTCTTCCCATCTAGAAAATCAGCTTCCCGCGATGTAGAGAAGGATTACATTCGGGAACACTCAGACGATCACTTGACCTCACTTGGGCTTCCCAGCTCGTCTTCAATGAATTAACCTATTTCTCTTGTCATGGTCTGAGAAGAAGACGGCTGTTTTTCAGAGGGATGGAAATGACACACCTTCATCAGGAAACAGAACAACCCCAAATGAGATGCCCCCACAACTGGAAACATTTGGGAGAACATCCAAGGCCAAGTACACTTTTATGAGCGGATGGCATGTTTTGCAAGCGGCACTGCAAAATGTCAATAAACGTCCTCTGAAATCAGGGAGAAGACAGCATTTAAGTCCCAGTGACCTCTTGGAAATTCAGCAAACCTACCTTTCTGGGCTCCAAAGGCAGCTGGTTTGCATCTAGACACTGTGTCCAATATTTTCTTCTCTGCAACACTCAGAAGTTATGATACACAGTCACTTAGCAATGATAAATCAGGCTGAAGAAGACATTTGGCTGTTCCCACTACTTGTGAAACCGAAGCTTGACTAACCCTTCCCTCCTATCTTGACGGCAGCAGCCACTGAACTCCTAGGCCACAACCCTTGCATCAGCCATGGCACTTCCGGCCCTCGTGGGTGGCAGCCCCAGAGGTGCAAATCATGGAAGAGATGAGGCAGGAAATGGTGGGCCAGAGAAGCGATCCAAGCAGGGCAGGAGAACAAGCAGAGCAGCTGGACCTCAACCAGACCAAATGGGTCAATGATGGGGAAGGCATAGAAATGCTTTGGGGCAGACTTGAGCCCATCATCCCCTGAAGGATGCTGGGGAGCAGTGAAAGTCAAGGAAGACAGAAAAACAAAGCAAATAGTTCGGCATTATTCAGAGTGTTCAGATAAAAATTGAATCATCTTCACTCCCAGGCACAAATCTGTACCGATTCCCTTATTCCCTTTACAAAGTAATAGATATTTCAGTCTGGAGATTAGGCCTGGATTTGCTAAATAACCTTCAAAATGCATTCGCTTCCTTGTTCTTGGGGAAAAAAAACCCTGCCGACTTCTTGTTAAATTAGCTGGTTAAAGACTGCAAGCCCTTCGGCATTTGCTACCAATCGCAACTTGCACTCACAATTTGCCTCCGTGCAAGGAAGAGAAAGCCTTCAGATCAGAGAATGAGACACCCTCAAGGAACAAGGCGTGGTCCCTTTTGGTATCAAGGATGGTAGGGGAACAACACCCCACCCCCCATTTTATTCTAATTAACATGGCTTTTTAGTCCTTCTAAGACAGAGGTCTTCAAACTTGGCAGCTTTAAGACTTATGGACTTCAACTCCCAGCATAGCTGGCTGGAGAATTCTGGGAGTTGAAGTCCACAAGTCTTAAAGCTGCCAAGTTTGAAGACCTCTGCTCTAAGATCTCAGGCCTTTTGGCTCAGGATCAGGTGTCTCTCTCCCCCCCCCCATTCCTTGCCCCCTTGCCGGGCGTGGGAGCCCCGCGCTACTCCTGCCTTCGCTCTTCACTTTCCACCAAATCCCTCCGAGAAAGGCTTATTAATGAGCTCGCAAACGAGCACCCAACTGGGAAATGTCACAAACAAGAGAGGCTAATGCTCCAGAAAATCAAATAAGGGTACAGTCAGCTGATTGGGGGCCTTTCATATTTACAATAACGCTACTACTAATATAGGACCCCCTTTAAATCAGATATTCTGAAAGGGTCAACACCTCGCCGAACAAAACAGCTCATTTATTTATGTTCAGAAATCTCCAGATGATAAATTATATTGAAGTTAATCACTTCACTGCATACTGGTGCAATTAATATCTGCACTCACCAGAAGCAGGCAGATTAATAGAAACACGAGGTGCCTACATTGGTTGGCATCTTCTTTTCTTTGTTAGACATAATTGGGCACCGGGTATTCTCTTGGTATAAACAACAAACAGAGGTTACAGCAGTTTCCCTGGGTGTATGTTTTCATAAGCATACAAACAGGCATTACAAATATCTGGATTCTATTAATTATGACTCTCTTGCGTTTCTCCTCCTCTGGCTTTAAGGCTCCGCTGCCTCCCCCTCAACATGGCTTCACCCAAGGAGAGGAAACACAGGGGAGATCCTGGCACATCAAGCACAGGCAGGAAGGCAGCCCCTCCCTCCTCTTAGCTTCTTTTGCACAAGACCTTAATGATGTCTTCATCTGCTTCAAGGCTCCATTTCTGTTTTTGGAAGTGAATTTGCACACCAACACTTCCTCAACTGTGGATGTACGTGGGTCAACCGATGCAGACAGACGCACCTCGAAATGGCCTATGGTCAATGCCTTCCTATTCCAGCAGCTAAAGACGCCAAGCAAGATTCTCAAATCTTCTTTATCTAGACTTATTGAAAGGGGGCAGGCATTGTTTTTACAAACATTTTGGCAACTGGAGAGCTGTACTTCAAAAAACCCAATTTATCTCTACATTTTTATTGCGGACATTTCTTGATTCTCCTACAAACTTCTCTTTGGGGATATAGCTTTCAGGAAGCTACCAGGTGCAGCTACCTGGTCAAGAACCTGAAGCTCCCCTGAACTTACAATACTTTGCAACTCGCCATCCTCTTTCCCAACTTCTGAAAAGCCCTTTATCTCTAACCTGGATGAACTTCGCAGAATGATGGCTTGGTTGGTGAGACCTGTAAAGTCAGCCCTGCCACAGTAATTTTGCCCCTGGACGTGTTAATGAAATACTCTGATGGGTGTTAAAGCAAGAATAGAGATTGTGGCCCTCAACATCTAAGTCAAGCAAGATAGCCAACGCTTTAACCTAGTTGGTCCTCTGGATACTCTTGAAGGACAAGGGGAAAGCCAAAACGGTTCCTTCCCTTCTGCTTGTAGAAGGGGAAACCATGTTGAAGAGCTTCTGGGCTTAGGACAGTGGATCTCAAGATGCCACAGAATCCAAACACTGATACTTGGCCTCTAGAGGAAAACCCTTTGATTTAGGAACATCTGAAGCAGGTCAGTTTCAGACCCTCATGGATGTCAACAACATGGAGAGGAGAGTTTGGGACACATATTTAGTTTTGGTTCTCCCACTCTAATCTTTTCAGTTCTTCCACTTTAATCCTTTTCTTTTGACAGGCCAAATTTCTCATCCAGAGGTCCTGCATGAGGAATTTTTGAATTTGTAAAGCAGTAAGGTTACTTCCAATGAAGCCACTCATGGCTTAGACCAAACTCTTTGAAATGCCGTCATAGAAAAAAGGCTCTGCCAGATGCAAAATGTAGCTTCCTGCCTGAAAGATCTCTGCTCTAACTGAAAGCCTCCTTTCTCTCCCATCTTATGCCTATGAGTTACAAATACCTTTAACAACTTGCTCCAAACTTCAAAATATTAACTATAGAATAGAACAGAATAACAGAGTTGGAAGGGACCTTGGAGGTCTTCTAGTCCAACCTTCCTGCCTTCTTCAACTATGAGGAAGAGGAACCATAAGCCTTGCTTGTTGTCCAAAATAGTTCTCACTTTGCCATCTGATTTGATTATTGTCCTCATCAACCCAATTGTCCAGCAACTCTTAGCTAGAAGTGGTGGGAGAAGGCATCAGCCCACCACTCCCTATTTATTCAAGCATCTTTATAGCTGTAGGATGAAGAGAGACAAGGCATGTTCCAAGGAGGAATATCCTTTGGCCCAACAAGAGGCTTCCAACATGCATAGATACAAGCCCAAGACTAGCCTGATCACACTTCTTCTAGACACGAGCAGAGATTCCAGTTGTTATAGGCCACAAGCCAACTTGGATATGCGGAAATGGTGTCTGTGCAAACCACAGTTCACCACATTGAAGCTAATTGTTCAGGAAGCTTCCGGTGTTCTTCATTCATGCACGAAAAGTTGCCTTTTGCTCCTTCCCATTTCAAACCTTCTTCTATGGCTCTACATGGATCTCAAATAAATGTTCTCCTTTTTAAGAACTTGTCTAGAATCTTTTGCTCAAGGTGAAGGGCTCCCAAATGCCAGCCTCGCCTACCCTGTGACCATCTTTCTCATTTTCACTCCTCCTTCCATTTCTGTGCTAATGCTAACATGCAGCTGCCTATTCAAGCCTTTGAGCAAACACGAATTAGCTCACAGCCTTGAAAAAAGCTCCATAGATAATTTGAATTTCACCTACTAATACCTTCCTTTTTATCACAAGCTGCTACCTTCTGACTTCTATCTTCTACTAAATATGCCCACGTGAAAAAATAACGGGCTGTGACTATGCATTCATTGGTTCAGGGAAAGAGCTCACACCTGGGCCAGGCAGGGAGGACCGAGATCCAGGACCTTCCGTGTCCTCTTCCACCAGGTCTCTCTCTCCAGCTGCCAATTGGGGAGCAGAAGGTTGGATGCAGCCCTGCGATCCAATGTTAAGACCCTCCTGGCTTGGCGTTTTGGGCTCCCCATGCAGGGCAACACAGGATGGCCATCTAACAGGTATGAAGTGGTAACAGTGAGCCCAGCTCTAGGCTCCAATTGCAAATCCCAGACCCCAACAAGCCTCTGAGAATGGATTGTCCCTGGGCCAGGTGTTTACAAAGTGTTATTTTTCTGAGCAGCTGCCAGGGGGTGTAGTAATCTGGACTTCAAACAACAGACAAGTGGACTCTGCTTCTCTCTAAGCTGCTGTGGCATCAGGATGCCAAGAGAGAAGCAGGTAAGGTTTGGTTTAGGTAAGAGAGACACAATTAGAGAGAAGATACTACATTCTTCAAATACCATCGTTTCTCCACTGACAGAATTAATCCAAGTCATCTTTGACCTCAGAAATGTTCTGATTAGATCCCTGTAAATAAATAACTGCATGGCCATGACACTTTTTCTCATTACTCTTTGAGATGAAGCCCCTGGAGTTCTCCTGCACGGTTCTCCCTGGTGCTGGAAGGACGGAGGTCCTGACCATCTTCCAAGGAAGCTCCACTCTGAGTACTGACAGGCGTCCGTCAGTATCTGGGAAAGCTCCTCCGATCAGACCCAGCAAAGGTGCTAATATGTTATTAAAGCTAATGGGGCTCTACCAGAAATGCTAATGGACAGAACGTTTGCATAAATGAATTACACATTAGCACAGTGACTAGGCCACCACAACCTGCCAATTTAGGTAATATCTGATGGTTTGGGTGGTTTTTGTTTGTTTGTTTGTTTCCCATTATAGGGATGTTCCTTCCCCAATACTTTGGGGTGATATGAAAATTGTAAGCACAATGCTCATAATGGAACAACATAATGAAGCAGAAGAAATAAATTAACACGGGGGAGGGTTATTTGTCTAACGTTATGGTTGAGTTGCAAACACAAAAGGCAGGCATCGCCCTGCTGTAGTTCTAGCTCTGTGATGAAAGTGGCGGGCTGCTTAAGCCACGAATCCTTCCATGCTTTGTATGGCACTGCATCTGAATGGCATTCAGACGGGATGGGGTGCATGCCAACCCCCGGGATGCTGGTCACAGCTGCCACAGTCCTGGGCAATATTTCAAGGCAAGCAGCAAAAGGAACCACAGGCAGGGCCCAGATCTTTTCTGCCACCCTCTGGTCCTCTAACTGCCTGAAACAGGAAGCCACAGCTTAGTGCCAAGCCAGTAATTTAACTTTGTGGATTTACAGAAAGTTATCCTCTAATGACAATATTTATAGGGTATGTGGTTATGCAGCATTTCAGCATCAAGCAATATTGGCAACATAAGATTTGGGGGGGAAACAGCATAAATGGGAAAAGCAGTTGGTTGGAGAAGCGTGAACCACCAAGGAGCCATGCCAATGTTGACAGGGTCTCTGGAAGGGCTGCTGCTGATATTTCAACAGAATTTGACGGTGAACCTGAACTCGCTGCTGCTTGATGTCTGAAGTGGCCCAGAACGGCCAGCCCAAAGGCTGCTGGCGACTGTTAAGATGAGAATTGAACTTCAGGAGGAGTTCATTCAACACAGCTTTAACAGAGCCCAAGGCCAAAACTGTTGTCTTGAGATATAATAAGGAACTGAGAAGACACAATGGCCAGAAGACCAGAAGATACAGGAATCGTATTCCAACCCAACTGGAGGACCTCTATTGCAGGAAAAGTCCTCTTCAACATGTATTCTAAATTGTTCAGGATTTCAGGGCTTTGTGGAAATCCGTAACTATACTGACCCTCTGCTCTTACTTAAGCAGATATCCTCCAGATGTCGCTGGACTGAACCTCTCACAGATTCTAGCCAATATGGGCCTATGGCTGGGATTTACGGAAAGTGTAGTCCCAAATTATCTGGAAGGTACCAGCTCATGAAAGTCAGACGTCTGCATTAAAATGACAGGCAGATTTGTGTGATTCACCCAAGAGTGAACAGCAGACCTTTTTCAAAAGAGTCATGAAAAAAACTGCAGGAAAAGCTTTAAGCTAACATTCAATACTCCAAATATCCAACTTCAGAAAGGCAGACATAAACAGCATAGGCATAGAGTGAAGAGCTTGTGATCTTGGTACTCACACATTACATCAAGGTAGTACTTGGTCTGCAAGTCTTTAACGGCAGGATGGTCTACCTGACAGACAACTGGGACCCCATCATCCTCCCGCTTGACCTTTAGTAAGAGCTGGCTGGTCACTGTGTACATGTCTGACCACTGCTCCACTTCTGTTTTGCCTGCAGGACAAGAGAGACCAGGGAGACAAGAGAGAAGGTCAGCCACGAAGGACCACACGTGGCCACCTCACTGCCTGCTGTGCTCCTCTACAACCTAGTTGGATCTCACAACTACCCTGGAGTTTCCCACAGGTTTCTAATTTGGGGGGGAAAAAATCCCACTGGGGCATGTCTTCCTTCTGTCCTTGGAGACCTCAAGACACAGAACATCTCCTGATCTTCCACATCTTGTGCTGACATCCATTCTGGCACATCCCAAAGATGCAGAGGGCCAAATCAGTGGCCTAGGGGTAGGCCCTACTCCCATGGAAGCATTTTCCCCACCTGCCTGAGTGGAGACTTGAATGAAGGGGAGAGAAAAGACTGAATTCCGAGGTCATGAATCTCCCCTACCAGCAAAATGAAGCCGGCCAACTCGAGCTCTTCCTGGCTCCTGGATTCAAAGGGAAGGGAGACCCCACCTTTGCCTCGTGTTATTAAACATAAGATCTACAACCCTCAACCGCCAGGATTAGGATTCCAGGATGTCTTCCAAACACGCAAGTCAACGGAGCCAAAAATCCTCTACCCTCTTCCTCTGATGCCACTGCCAAAAGCCATCATCAATAATTAAGAGGGAAAGTGACTCCATGGATTTACATAATTAAAAGTAGTAATTAAAATATTTAAGCACGGGTACTATTGAAGACCAGAAAAATGCGGTGGCAGCGGGTGGAAACGGAGACATCCCACAGGGCTCCCTGCCAAAAGGAAGGGGAAGGAGAAGGGCAGAACATGAGGAGGGCTGCGATGAAGGGAGGGATGGGTGGGGGGCCCCCACAGATGTGGGAAGTGCCACCGGCTGCCTTACAGCTTCCTGGTCTGGAAGGGGCTGTCACACCGTCTCGGCAGGCAAAATCAACAGAAAAGTCTAATTAGAAAATCTGCACCCCTCGCATTACAACTATGGGCTGCTAGACTCGCTTGGTAAAGATTTAGGGGAGAGACCAGTGAAGGCCACGTTCAGTAGATGTTATCCTGGAAGTCAGAGCGTGTTTTTCTCGATGGGCATGGGAGCATCTGCTTGGTCCTTGATGCCACTCTTGTGGTGCAGATCTGCCTATTTTCAGGGGTGAAGTGGCTCTTCTCAACTACAATGCTGGCAGGGAGGGTGAGATGCTGCACTGAGACAGCCAGGCCTTTGAAGCATGACATGGTAATCTTGGCTCAGTTACACAGTTGAAACATTTGGGAGGTCTTCTCTTGCGTAAGAAGAGCGGGGTGGAAGACAAGGCAAATAAGTAAAATGTGAGGGGTCAAACTCGGAAGGACCAGGTGATGGCAAGGATTGGACTTCGCTTCCCAGTGCTGGTTTACCAACTATAAGAAACTACAAATGTGACCTTGGAAGGAGATGGATTAGATAGCCAAGAATGGTGTGTCCTCTGCCAGGGGTCAAGGGGTCTATAGTAAAGCTGACAGACAAAGCACCCCATCTTTTTTCCTAGGAGGAACTTGTGGGGAGAGGCTTTCTCCTGGTTCTGGATAGATTGTATTGGTGTTTCAAGAACATGTTGGGTGAGCTGCCTAATTTCAGGTTCTGAGGTTGTCCTCAGATATTTTGATGGTTGGGTCTCAGGTAGGAAGCTCATAATACGAGTCAATCCCTGGAGAATAAAACCAAGGTGATCAGCAGAAGCCACACCAGGCCCGGTCTCCACATCTGAGATCAGATCACTTCTCATCCTCATCCTCCCAAGGCACCTCTAAATCTACACCATTAAGTTGGTGGGTTGGAGGAGGGGGTGGATCTACCAAAGAGCTCCTTGCTGCCTTTGAACCATTTGATCATCGTGGCTGGCCGGCTGGCCATGGACGTGCAATTCAGCTCTATCTCCTCTCCTTCCACCGCAGTGTCCTTCTGGGATTCAATCCTCAGGTTACGTGGCGGGACTGGAATGAAACAGGTCAAAAACACAAAAGGGGACAATCTCAGTGACTTGTAATCCAACAAGGCACCATCAAGAAACTTACCAGGATTTTAACACCAAAGCAGCTCTTACCTGCATTTTCAGAACTCCTTCCTGTTCTTTGACTTCTCTGGAGCACCAATTCTCTGTTTTTACTACCCCCAAATACTGAACGACATTACGTATTCTAGTGGGATGACCAAGGCTGACTAAGAGAAGAAGCGTGATTTCTCTCCTAAAAAAACCCAAACCAGAATGAACCCAGAAGTTAATTCTGATTTTGTGTCTGCCTCTATGGACGCAATGATGTAATGTCTTCATAATTAAAAGGGATAGACAAAAAACAAACCACAAGACTGACCTGTATAACTTTCCTATATTGGATTTACAAAAGCGACTTGTTAAAGCTTTGAAGAATTTTGTGAGAAGGGACAAAGTGGAAATGAAAAGAGATCAAATTCTAGGACGTTATTTGAAGGGACTAAAGATCAAGATTGTTAAAAGTAAAACGAAGGACTTTAAAGTTGGGTTTTTTGATCAAAGTTAAAATAGGTATGTTGTTATCTCTGGTAACCTTAATGGGCTTTGCTGATCAGGGCTGCAGCTGAGGCTTTAAGGATTTGTTTACAGATAAGAGGTGAGATTTGGGAGGAAGAGATCATGTGTTTTTTAGAGAAGGTGGTAAGTTTTTATACTTGTGATGAAGGGGAAAGTCATTTCGCTATATATTTCTTTTATTTTTCTTTACTATATTCTCATTTCTTCTTTTCTGTTTTTTCTTTTCTTTTTGGCACTTCCTAGTTTTTGTTCCTTTAATTTTTTTATATTAGTTTTATCTCTTTAATAGTAAATCTTAATAAAATGGCTATTAAAAAAAATCCAGAACGTCAGAAATGACCCCCACCTTGTAAATCGCAAAGAGGCAGCATCCCTATGCCCAGAGGAGCCGTTCTGGCAACAGAAAACAATTTTTTTAAAGAGGGGGGGAGGTTTCTCCTTCCTCTTCAAGCTCGCATTCTGTGCAGGCTTCTCATATTAGTGGCTCTCAAAACCGAAGGGATGAAACAAATCCAGCCGCGTCTTGAACTGAGGATAATCTAAGGCATAACTAGAGAACCGTGAACCAACGAAAACATCTGCGAGAGGACTCCCAATCCCTTAGAGAAGAGAGAGAGAGAAAGGGGGGGGGGAGGAGGAGGGGAGGGATGGAAGAGCTGGGCGGCTTCTACTTTTTAATCAGCGATCCCGGCATTAGGAGATGATTGCTGGCATTTAACAAAGCTCTGAAACAAAGATTTAAATTCATGTTGTTGCGAATAAGTGGCCTTTTTGGTTCTGATTTGTTCTGATGATGCAGTTGAGTGATTCAGCTAGGAAAAACAGGGCGGGGTTGTTTTTTCCTCAGCTGAGGAGCAAGGATATTCCAAAAATCATCTGGGGGTTCAAAAAAGCGGAAGAAGAAAAAGGTTGGCCCCCGACACCTTCCAGATTGGGCAAGGACGCATCTCACAGCAGTCGTTTCTCCCCAACTCTCCCAAGAAATGCCAGTGCTATTCACGGTGTGTATGTTTTCAGCATGGAGGGTATCCCAGGAGATGCCTTTCACCAAGGCAGAAGGCAATCTTGTTGGGTCCAGGAAGGGAAGGGAGGCCAGTGTTGTGGTCCGCCAGGAGCCTGCGGAGCTGGCAGCGGAGTCGGACAGTGAGGAAGCTGAGGAAGAACATGGGCCAGTCCTGGAGTCTGGGGGAGGCCCGAATGAGGGCTCTGCATCGGAGGGAGAGATGGGGCCAGGGCCATCTGCGAGTGATGTGCGGACTCCGAAGCCTCCAGAGGCTGACAGCAGAGAGGCAGAGGAACAGGAGGAGCCTGTTCCTAGAGCACGCATGAGAAGAGCTGCCAGAAGGCAAGAGCAGCTGAAGAAACAACTCGGGAGTAAGGCCAGAAGATGATTGGCTCCTCCCATAAGGCTTAAAAGACCAGCAACGGCTCTTGGGCTCTTTGTCGGAAAACAATGTTGATAGATTTGCTTCTTGTCTTGCTGCATTTATCTCTTGTCGGCATCTTCTGCTTCTGAACTTTTGCCAAGAAAAGCCTTTGGCAGTTTGCCTAATTAGACCAAGGTTGGCGATAAGGCTGAAGAATTTGTGTTATGAAGAATTTGTTTTGATTTAGTTTGGACTACGCTGAAATTGAGTAAATTCTCAGCTGTTCTAATAAAGTCTGTTTGTTTTTGAACTGATTGCGTCTGATAATACCTACTTGGGCCTGGGACACAACACCCCGGAGGAAAAGCACAGCCCTTCTCAGGGCTCGAGTCTGAGCCAGGCAGGAAAGGAAGGCTGGCCATGAAGCACACCAGGAAGCAATTCCCAAAGCTGAAGTAGTCCAATTTGAAATTCACACTGCAGGCTAATTTTAAACTCTCATAATATACTATCAAACTAAGAACTGAACCTCATGAAATGCAGAAGGAGAGGAGAACCCCGGTAACTAATCAACGAGAGCAATCTCACTTGGAGATTTCTTGCTGCAATTCAAGCTCCCTCATTACCAAGAGCGTCAGAGGCTGCCATAATCAGAAGCTGGGGCTCTTGCGGAATTCGTTAACCACTATTGATGGATCCGCGCAGCCCACGGTTACTTTTGGGAATGACGAGGAACTGGAGGACAGACTGAGAGGACCAGTTCCCCAGCTGGCTTGGTGGCAAAAGTAGGGCTAGACTTCCTTAACCCAACAGAAAAAGGAGGCGGGGAGGCGTTCGGAGATGGCATAGGATGGGCTAAAGCCTGAAGAGGAAAGAGCATGGAAGATCTGCTCCTTCAGAGAAGACCTGGTGAAATGGCAAAATTGACTCAAAGAAAAGAAAATAAGTACTTTAGTTTCCACATGGAAACCGCTTCTGAACTTTGTGCTTGATGTGGAAAAGATTTTGGGTTTCCCAGATTGACTGATAAGATTTCTGTAGAAATGACTGGTTCATACAATTGTGGTGAAACAAAAAATTGTGATTTGTTGTTAATGCCTTATTCTATTGCAACAGATAAAGAGTCTGAAGTCAAAGTTTCTTTTTCTTTTTCTTTCCCTACTCTTCCTTACTTTTCTTCCCCTCTTTTCCCTTCCCCTATGCTGTCCTCTTATTTGCTTTTGTATTTTGTATTTTATAATACCTTATAACCTAATAAAAATGATAGAGGCAAGAGAAGACTGGGTGTACACCATTAAATGGCGCAGGCTTTCAAGTTGAAGGAGAACGTGTTTTACCTTCATTTTCTCTACATCCTGGCCCTAAATTATACTTTAGCTGCTTCTTCCAGCTTCCACTTTTGTCACATCCGTCCTAACCCCCACAGATAATGGGGACACGGACTTCAGAGTACGATGTAAGCTGCAAGGATTTCTTTCAAGGCTGCGGAATGGATGGCAAGAAAGCACTGGACCTACCCTGCTTTCTCCAACCTCCTCCTGATGCCTCCAAAGGAGCTGACGATGGAGATGGGATTCTTACCGAGCACCGTAATGGTCATGTAGTACTCTTGTGGGGGGTCCGTGTAGAGCTGGCAGAAGTATCTTCCCTCATCCGAAATGGAGACGTTGGTCAGTGACACTCGGAGCTCGCTGCTGGAGAAATTCACTAACTGAAACCTGCTGTCCTTCAAGGCTGCGGAAGGAAGAGACAATGGGAATCAGGCCGAGAGAGCACAAAGGAACTCCAGAGCTCAAAGGGTTTTGACTGGCAAAAGCAACTGTTCCCTCTTCCCCACATCCTCTCATTTCCTATTGTTCCACTGCAATTTGGATTTAACCAGCAGGCTTCCTTGCCAATCAAGATAAATAAACAAATGCCCCTTAACAAGTACTTGTAATTACTTCCTCCAGCTTATCCCCCCTCTCACTCTGCTTGTTTAGCACACAAATAGGTTAGTAAATTGGCTGCCCAAGATTTGGGGGGGGGGGGG
>WNWU01000071.1:3468722-3489414 GCA_012654045.1 Ptyas mucosa
CTTGGAGGTCTTCTAGTCCAACCCCATGCTCAAGCAGGAAACCCTATTCCATTTCAGACAGGTGGCTGTCCACCTGTCTTCTTAAAAGCCTCCAATGATGGAGCACCCACAACTTCTGAAGGCAAGCTCTTCCACTGGTTAATTGTTCTCACTGTTAGGAAGTTTCTTCTCAATTCCAGGTTGCTTCTCTCTTTGGTTAGTTTCCAACCACTGTTTCTTGTCCTGCCTTCTGTTGCCCTTAATCCTTCTTTTCTGTAGACTAGCCATACCTTGAGCTGGTCCGGATTGAACTCCAGGTTGTGGCAGAGTTAGACTGCCATACTGCATTCTAACCACTGTGCCAACCAAGCCACAAGAAAATGACAAAACCTGTGGCATGTAAACAATCAACCCCAGCAAAAGAACAAGGGTGCCAATTGCCCTAGAAGGCTGATCCTGGCAGCCAAAGGGGGAGAGAAACATCCTGGGCCTCCCAAATCCTTCCCCAAATATTGAGATCAAAAAGGTTGGCCGCTGGTCTTGAACTCACGTCTGAAGTCTCTGAAATAAATAGTTTGCCTGTTGGGATTCAAGAGTTGAATCACGGAGTCGTCACTGTTTTTGACTCTGCAGCTGATGGTGGCCACTTCTCCCTCTACCACGGTTACGTCCTCTGTCACCAAGTTCTGTCCATCCCCTGAAGAGGTGGGAGAGAAAGAAAAGCAGATGTCAACCTTGGTAGGTTTGGCTTTCTTGCCTAGCCCCTCGCAGAGAGCAGGGCTGGCTGAGGGTCTTGGCTGAGCCAGCCGTTCCGGCCGTGGGCATCCCAAGACTGAGCTTCAGCACACTGTACACACTCAGCCAATGGTGTGCAAAGTCAGAAGATCGTCGTCACAGAATTCCCAGGAAAGTGGCACGTTAACCGCGAATTGAAAGTTGGTGCATGAAGTCCCGTGACTGACTTAATTGACGTCCTTGCTCAGAATATTTTATCTTAACGGAAGATTTTCCCCTGATTTGCTGGTTCAGATGGACAGCACCTGTCTTACCTCTCTGCTGCTAATCCCTCCTGCCCATCCACCAAGATTTCTCCTCAAAACAGAACCCGGAGAATTAGTGCAGCAAATGAGCCTCTTCGGTTAAGATTTGTCCAAGCTCACGCTGAAAATGGCTGGCAGTACAGGCATAATTATGTAATTATATTCTTAAAAATTTATATTTCACATCACTCCCTGTGCAAACCCATTTCAAACAAACACCAGCGTGCAATCAATAAAAAACACACAGATTAAGTCCATATTCATTAAAAAGAGTGGGGGAGGGCAAGGGAGGAAAACAAGAAGAAAACCATTTAATGCAGATTCGGGGGGTGGGGGTGGGGGAAGGTTGGGTTAGAAGAGAAATCGAAAACACATCACTGTAAGTGCTGCACGGAGAGTGTGTTTGTGTGCGTGTGTGTTGTTGGGTGCCACAGCAGAGCATCTCACTGTCCTGGATTTTCACAATGAAGCAGTGAGATGGGCTGTGGCTTAAAAACAACAATTCCAGCTGCACAAACCGAACCCCTTTCAACCCCCATGCAGGAAGGCAGAGAGGGCGGAGAAGTGAAGCCCTCCTGCAGGAGCCCTCGACACCCCCTGCCCGGTTTGGCCCTCAAGGGGGTTTGCAGGATGAGAAACAGGGCAGGATTTGGGGTTGGCTTTCTTCTTAGCAAGGGCTGCCTTTGTCTTCGGTGCCGCCTCATTTCCTTTTCTGCAGAGAGAACCCAGAGACCCTTCCGGAAGCGCCTTTTCCCATCCCATCCCTTCCTTTTTATTCCCCGCGTTTAGGGAAGGGCCCATGATGTCCCTCTGACCATTCACCCCCTCGCTGGCCCTTCCCTTCCTCCTGCAAAGCCCTCCCCGCTTTGCCAAGAAATGCAGCAAGTCCAGGTTTGCTCCCGAGTGGAAGGGCCTGGGGGAAATCCCCCCCCCCCCCCCTTGCGAACAACATCACTGCCCCCCACACACACTGGCAGGAGAGGGTTGCAGGGAGCCACAACAACTGGGCAAGGCAAATTTCTTTTTTCACAGCAGAGAGTAGGAGAACAACTGCACAACTCCAGCCGGGTTCTCAAAAGCTGGCAAGGAGTTGTCCCCAGGTCCTCTCTGTGTCAAAGCCTCTCCCCCCCCCCCCCCCCCCCCCCCCCCCCAAACCCCCCTTCAAACCATGTTCCATTCCTGGCCTCTTACCCATCTATATAGTTTTCTTGGCATCCTACGGATGCCACTTATGGTCTTTTTCTGAGACAATGATTGATGGACAGGAGAGCACCCAGTCCATCTGCAGTTCAGAAACAGACAGGTGGTCCCCCTCCAGCTTAGCTGATCTCAGATCAGAAACGGTCCAGGAAGCCCCCCCCCTCCCCAGTTGAGTCTGTGCCAAACCCACCCAATGCACAAATCCAAATTAATGTTGTCCTTTGATAGCGGCCGGCAGCTGCAGAGCAGCCGAGGGAAAAATTTGCACAAGAGATTTGCCTAAAAAGCCAGAAAGAAGAGGGGCTTCGTTGGACGGCATTTGTTTCCAGGCCTGGCTTTCCCTTATTACATTTGAAAGAGGAGGGGGTGCTGCTAAAACCCAAAGGCCCAGAACAAAGGAAACCAGCATTCATGGCCTCTCCATGCACTGACTGGCTGGGCAACATTTCGCCTTTTCTTTTCTAGTTAGAAATAAAACACCGGTAGAATTTCAGGCAGGTTTTACTGAGTCAGTCAAGGGGACCAGGAACATCTGCATGCTTGTACTTGACCCTAGGAATTCAAAGTTCACTTTGCTACAACAAACAGGAGTGAGCTAAAAATGTAAGAAACTCAACAGCAAACTCCAAAATGATTATCAGGTTCGCTCCAGAATTATTGATTGAGACCCATGGCTTGTTTTAACGGCTAGGGATGCTTCTGACCTTTGTTTGCAAAGCGCCTCGAGTCTGTGCTGATTTAGCGGTATATAAATAGAATTAACCACAACAATATCCATTTAATCCCCAGGTTTATGTCACAGATCGACTGTGGACAGATCCGGAGTGCAGTGCAGCTTAAAGGCCGAGAATGGGCAACTGCTTGTCTAGAGGAGAAATCCAGGCTAAATGCATGAAGAGATGTCCCTCATAGGACTTTGGCATTGCTAAATAATAATAACACAATACAATAACACAAATGTTAAAACAAACATCCCCGCCCCCCAAACACTACAAAGATGTAAGGCGTAAGACTTTGGATGCCTATTAACCAGGATGGTTCAGAATCCAGAAATCCCCATCAAATTAGATGCTTGCAAAAACTCCACCTCTCCAAAAATAGTATGCAAAAAATACCTGTTATACATAGGCATCAACTTATGTCCGTAATTAAGCCTGGCAATTACGGTTGTAAGTTGTGAAGGTCCTAAAGCAAGCCATTCGTGTGACTGATCCAATTTTATGACCTCTGTTCGGAGCCGTCAATAAGCAAAGCCCTTGTAGCAACTACTGGTTTTTATCAGTCAAGTGATTGTGGGACCCTGCAAAGGGTCTTAAATGTGGGCTGGTTGCCGAGTGTCCAAAATCTGCTTAGGTGACCATGGACTTGGTGGCTGTCAGAACTTCGGAACTGGGTCTTTAGTACCTTTTGAGGAGTCTGTCCTGACTTTGAATGGTCAGTAAGTGAACAGCCATAAGTCAAGGACTACCTATAGGGAAATGAGGAGATATCTTGTGAACCTCTGGGCAGGACTTGCTGGCACATGTTAGCCTGCTGGACTGCAGTTTCAGTCCCAATCTACTGCAAGTTTTGTGTTGCTAATTTGTGTTGCTAACTGCTCACAAACAAAGAGAAAATAATTTCTCCAGCGCAAGCCTGCAGAGCCAATAGTCGAATCTTTCATAATGCTATCAAACCAAAACTAATGAGTACTGCAGGGAGGGGAAAAAATTCTGCAGGAAACTTCCTATTTTTTTCATCAACCCAGAGCTCACAGCAAATTAAAGTCATTAAGATTTGATTTCCATCTCAGCCATTATCACCATATTCTTTTAAACATTTACTTGAAGACAATCCTATCTTTCAATTAATTAATCTCATCCCCCCATTTACCCAGTTTTATATCAAATCAAAATCCTATATGAATTAATAAGAATTTATGGGGGAAACTAATTTGGGAATAGATAATCTGAGGTTCAGGACAGTGAAGCTGCTGATGGAAGAAATGCCGTTCTCTGTATTGGAAATGGCCGAAGGATTTCTAGGGCAGTAGAAGAGGAGAAGAAAGCATTTCCAGGTGGCCATTCTTGTATGTTCAAAAGTTGTTCTCCGATATAAATCCAACCACCAAATACTCACCGAGGATTAGAACTTGGACTGTTCCCATGATATTTGTTGCCCTCAAACTTCACAGGAAGCTTCCTATTGGGATCTTGGGAGGCTGTTTCCTGCCAGGATCCCATGAGATGGAAATGCCCTCCTTTAGACTACTGGGAGAGGCATTCTATACAGAATAACAGAATTGGAAGGGACCTTGGAGGTTTCTATCCAGCCCCCTGCTCAAACAGGAGACCCTAGACCATTGCAGACAGGTGGCTGTCCAGTCTCTACCTAAAAGCCTCCAGTGATGGAGCACCCACAACTATCGAAGGCAAGCAGTTCCACTGGTTAATTGTTCTCACTGTTCTCCTTTGTTCGAGGTTGCTTCTCTCCTGGATTAGTTTCCTCCCATTGCTTCTTGTCCTACCCTCAGGTGCTTTGGAGAATAGCTTGACTCCCTCTTGTTTGTGGCAGCCCCTGAGATATTGGAAGACTGCCATCATGTCTCCCCTGGTCCTTCTTTTCCTTAAACTAGACATTCCTGCAACCGTTCTTCATATGTTTTAGCCTCCAGCCCCCTAATCATCTTTGTTGCTCTTCTCTGTGCTCAACATCTTTTTTATGTTGTGGTAACCAAAACATCTGCAGAGCTCCCCATATCGGCTTCTTTGCTGAAGACTTCCTCCTCTTCAGTCACTTAGAACAGGCAGATGAGGCAGGCAGGTGGTACTCCAAGCATCCTCTGCAAACTCCCTTGGAAACTGACTTCCTTGAGGCCTTCTAGTTCAAAAGGGGGGGAGGTTGAACTAAGGTATGGGCTGCAGGCCCCCGATGGTTTAAAGCCCCCTTACATTCCTGCCTGCCTCTTTCTCTCTTTAAAAAGTTTTTTTTTAATGAAATCAGCAATGCAAAAGAAAATTCTTTGGTAAACCATATCTGACGAAAAAAACATTACACAAGCAGTACATTTTGGACTAAGGATGGGGGTAGAGAAGTGGAATATTTCTGGCAGATATTCACAATGCACATTTTCCCCCCAATTAAAGTTAATTATGCCCAAATGGAACACATGGTAATCTGTATGCTTTCTTTTTCACTCTTTCTTTCGTTTAATTAATCTGCTATTGTAATTTTTAATGTTAAGTTAGAATCCTATCTTCCCAGCTTGGATATTCACCATAGAAGCTTCTTGATGAGTTTTAAATTCCGAAAGGTTTTTAACTACGCCGTTTAAAGATGTAAGTCACATAACAGTCCATAATAGCTCCTTTGGAATCATTAGAACTCAGAGTAAATATGAGACACCCTGGCAATAGTGGGAAATGCGTGCTGGAGGACGGCTCTGAACGCAGAAGGGGCGCCCTTCTGCGTTCGATCAGCTCCATGGGCATCTCCTATACTTCCTCATAGTATCTTCCTGACAATGATTAAAGGCGATTGTCTCCACTGATTGCCTCAGAGATCCTCCTGCTTGATTTGGTGCGGCAACAAAGTAAACCCATCAATGCGAAAGCAAAAAGGTTCAAACAAATCCAGGAAAACAGCCAAATTTGGGGAAAGTCACTGGTCAAGAGTGGGAAAATCAGGAAGTCCAGGCTGTTGAAATGAATAAAGAGGTTTAGTACAAGTTTGTGCTCCTTACAAGAATCTAAACAACGAATGGTCAAAACAAATAGGCAGCAGATAAGAGTCAATGGGATTTAAGATGGGCCGGACTTAGATCTCTTGTGGGCATGAAGTGATTCAATGATGCACTTAACCCCTCCCTCTCATTCAGACTGGACTTCTTCAAGATCAGCCCTGATGGGTGGAAGGCTCCGTCTACTCTGCTTCCACACTTGGTTGGGCTTAAGAAGCAAAAGTTTGCAGAAAGAAGTTCATCTCTTTATAAGAAGAGATATGATCAGGGGGGACTGAAGGGATTGAATGTGTGGTCCAACAGACCAGCTTTGAAAATGGCTTCCCACCACCTGGTGGTGGCATCTAGTCTATCCTGGTTGGTTCTTACTTTCTGGTGGGGAGGGAGAGAATAACCTGAAGGCCATTTTTTCTCCTCCATGACCCTGCCCAAATATCAGCCTCTTGGGTGGCACAGACCCACCCTGGAGAGGGCCTCTTTCTCTCCCTACTCCAAAGAATGGCCGTGAGGCATCTCGGGAGCCCAGATGACGAACGTTCCTTGCTCATTGGCTTGCTCGCTCTGGTCTTTAAAATCTTCTGCTTCTTAATGGGTGTGTTTCAATTCTGATATGGTGCTCATTAGCTTTTAATGTCACTTTATACTGTTTTGATGCTTTGGGGAGTATACTTTTATTGTTGCTTAATGAAAGTTAGCTGATGGGATTGCACTCTGGCCGAAAGAAAAAGCGATGCGTATCATCCAGCATTATCCTCAAAAACAGGCAGATGGTTTGTGTATGATTTTTTTTTTAATGATTTAGATTTTGGCATAAATAAAATACTGAAAGCATTTTAGAACTCACCCACTCCCCGAAAGGGATATACTTGCGGTTTTAATTGTTCTACCAAACACTGAATTGGGTGCAACTGTAACAGGCTTTCCTTCGGCCACAAGAATGCCCTTTTAATCTAATCTTAATCTAATCTAATCTGGGCTTCCAAAGGAAGGGATCCCTTTCCCAGAGTCCGCTCTCTTTGGCTTACATACCAGAAAGCTCTAATCACTAAATGAAATCCACAAATGTAAATGGCTGTCAAACATAATATAGTTGCTATGCTTTAAAAGACCCCGCACTTATCATGCCTGAAATATTATGACTGAGATGCGCTGGTGAGTTTAACAAATTGGAGAAATGCAAGGCTTGGTTGATGTAGCAACAGGGGAGAGGGAGAGAGACGGATTCCGTTTGCACCTTCTCTTCATTGGCTCTGCGAGGGAAGGAAAACGGGAGGAGGCTTCTCAGCTGTGAAGGAGATTAAAAAAAAAAAATCTGAGCAGCAGCTCGAAGAATGGACGGACATCTCACAATGGCCGGTTGCAAGTTGCTCGCCTTTGCAATGGGTGGAACGGGGACATCGCTTTTCCTAATGTTGGTCTCTTCCCTAATCGTGTTTCTTCCGGTATAATGACAAGCCAATGCTTCCTCTTTCAGGCTGCTTGATTGATGCTCCAGCAAAATACAGGTAGGCTACGCAGGGAGAGTGAAGGTAAATCAACAAACAGGAAATTACTTCTGGAATTTCTTGAATCCCAGCTCATAAATGAGGATGGGTCTTTTTCTTCCAAAATGAGATCAATGGAGGCTTTGCGACGGCTAGGCCTGCAAAATAACACCATTTGTTTGGGTCTATCTACAGAGCTAAATTGTGCAGCAGTTCAACTGGCAGTGAGGCAATATTTCTAGCGTGTTCAAAACACTCCTGTCCCTTGGTCTCAATGGGCTCAATCCAGGGCTGAAATCCAACAGGTTCTGGAGAACCAGTAGCGGAAATTTTGAGCAGTTTGGAGAACTGGCAAATACCACCTCTGGCTGGCCCCAGAGTGGGATGGGAATGGAGATTTTGCAATATCCTTCTCCCTGGAGTGGGGAGGAAATGGGGATTTTGCAGTATCCTTCCCCTGCCACGCCCACCAAGCCACACCATGCCCACCAAGCCACGCCCACAGAACCGGTAGTAAAAAAAATTGGATTTCACCACTGGCTCAATCTGCCTGCGTGATGGGGGCTGGCATTTGCTGTTCAGCTCCCCACAACTCTTTGTGATTTGACAGATGTCCATTTTAACAGATTAACAGAGTTGGAAGGGACCTTGCAGGTCATCTAGTCCAACCCCCTGCCCAAGCAGGAGACCCTACAACTGTCTCTACCTAGGACTGAACTCACAACCTCCTGATTGTAAGGCAAGAGCTCCACCTCTAGGCCACCGCACAGTCATCACTTAACTGGGATTGGCTGTCAGCAGCTGCTCCCAGGAGTTCTTGTGAGCTCCTGCTTGTGTCGTTGTTGATGGTATCTTCTCTTCTGGTGGCCTCTGTTTTGATTGCCTTCATTTTTTCCTAGTATTAGAATTATGACTCTTGTTTTCATGCTATCTGTCCAAAATATTTAACCTCAACTTCATTATTAGTACTTCAGTGAGCACACTGGCCTTACATCTGGTAGCACTGAGCAATCTGTTCTTTTTGCAATCCAAGGGGGCCTGGAGACATTTCTCCCACATCAAAATCCAAAGCCATTTCTTTTCCTTCATTCGCCCTTTCTGATGACTCCGATTTCACAACCCTGCCACTGTGACCCCAGCAACATGCAGAAGGCTTCAGAAAAGTTAAGTGGGATCAAACCCCTTCAGAACGTCGAGGGAAGATATCCCATGAAATCTTAGGGATCTAAGTTAGTTAGGACTGGGAAGCTAAAGAAATATCCCCTAACAAGGGAGCAGTGAACGGCTTCCATGGTGCTGTCAAAAAAGTTACATGAGGTCATGAGGCATGGAGACTCAAGTGACTTTTCATAGGCTTATAGGTGGCAACAAAACCTTAGCAGAGTGGTTTCCATTCCTTTCTCAAGGTCAAATAAGGAAGCCCCCCGGCCTTTCACTTAACTGACAGCAACCTTGGTCTCCCTTCTACCTTAGATCACACCGAGCTTTAACTTGGGTCATACTCAGGTTCTCCTGGAAAGCCTAGTAGTGTTACACGTACTCTGTCATACCTCTGTACCACGCAGGGACAGATGTTTCTTTCAGAGAAGGCAATGAGGGGCGTTGCCAAGAAGTGAAGCACTCCAGCTGCCTTCCAGTTTGACACCTGGTCCAAAGAGCATCCAGGGAAACCAAGATGGCAACCGGCAGAGAATTCTCGCTTGTGAAGCCCCTCAGAAAGGATTCAGTTGGACAATAAAGTGAATAAATTAAAAAGGACATCCCAGATCCTGGTAAGAAAACCAAGCCTCTATCTGAGCAGGTCCCATCTGGGATCTTGCCTGAGGCATGCACAACATCTGTGTCTCCATCTCTTCCTGGGTTCTTTGGTGAGAGACATATTCAGGAATCAAAGCCGACTTCTCCAATCTCCTCTGATCTACAGTGGGACCGTCACCCTCTGAGACGCAGAGGGCTGAAATAGGAAGCTGGCTGTGAAAAGTTGGGGGAGGAAACGCTGCCTCTGAGCCACCCCTTGTGGGCTTCGTTAGACTATCACCACAAGTTGCTCCATCTGGGTGGGAAATCGTCGGGCTGTTTTAAAAAATGATGCTCGATTACAAAAACCGAAAGTTTTGAGAAGAATGGACAATGTATGTTAATTATGCTGACAATATAAAACATTCTCTTTCAATGGAGTTAATTTAGTGACATCTGTTCAAGTCCAAGAAAATACAAGGGGCGATTTAAGACGAAGCTGTCGGGAAGAAAACATCAACATGATGTGCCTTCCTTTCGCTTTTTCCGGCCAGAATTATTGCAAGAAAATAGGAATGACAAACCCGCCTGATGCATTTTAGCCTTTTCAAATATGCAGCAGCAGCAGGACTGACAAGGCCACGTGGGTTTCGTGAAGGAAAAATGCAGCCGCTGCTCTCTAGATATGGCCCACGTCATCTACATGGATCGTCTCCAAGCAAGATGGGGTTTTTTGGCAGGAGCCACAATCAGGGCAGAGAAGGAAGGGGGCTGTTGGGGTTTGGGGAGGAAGAGGGTGGTGAATGAAACCAGGAGGAGACTGACTGTGCCAGAGCTCCTCCTGGCCATTCATTACTATGCTTTTCAGAAGCTTCTGGTTGGCTTCCCAAGAACAAAATCCTGAACAAGAAGTAGAGAGATGGTGTGTTCTTGAGAACTTCCCTCAATGTGATATCTTCTGGATCTGCTGGGACTCTCCTGCCCAGAATTTCTAATCATGGTCCTTGTAGTTAAGTCATTTTGGAATTTTATCGACCGTGATTCCAAAACATTTGGAAAGCACCATGTCAGGAGAAATGTTTTTGAGTATAACTTCTCACTCTGTGCGCCCCAAACACTGACCTATGCTTCCCCAGATGATTGTTCAGCACAGGATGAATTCCACAGCAGGTACCAGAAACGAGTCCTTCACAAAATGTCCACTTCATGACGTCCGATTGTTTTCCATGAAGAAGCACTCATTTCTTTCACAAAACACGTTTTGCTTCTTAAACACCCTGATGAGGACACTTAAAGCAGAAGATGTGTTTGATGGCCCGGCGCGTTTTATGAAATCTCTTTTACCTTCATTATCTGAACAAGGCCTTCTCTTTCCTGAACTCAAAGCTTCAAGTTCGAAATACTTAAGAGGGTCACAGAAGGTAAACTACGATTCTCTTCTCCAGTGGACCTGCAACGTTTATTTTGCTTACAGAACACATGGAAATTAAGAGCTCCTTTTCGTGCCATCCTAAAAGCTGGTGCATCTTTCAATTAAAAATGCTCGTCTGCAATGCTTCTGAAGTGATATTATGTGGAATGCCATTTAGCTGAACCACCTGAGGATCTGAGATAACATTTTCTGTTGATTTGACATCTACTCAATTTCATTCACTGAAGAACTACCTTATTGACAAATAAAGAGGAGACGCTGCTCAACTCTCCTCAAATGTCACACTGAAACTGGGGTGGGTGGTGGTGGTGGGGGAAGGAGAATCACTTCTGGTGAAAGGTTACGAAGAATACAAGCGTTTAAGTGAAAAGGCACTGAAGATTTTATTGGCTTTTCCATATCTGAATCTATATCTGTTTGTAAAGGTGGATTTTCAACATTCAGAACCACCTTGGCCAAACACCAAATTAGGCAAACCATCAGGCGAATTTTATGATTTTAGTACATCCCATTGATGAAATAGGCAACCCTAGCCATGTTCACACAACTTTTTGATCATCATCTATATGTTAAAGATAAAAAATGAGCATTGTTAAAGGTATATTTTATTGTTCTTTTTATCCCTTTTTAAAAATGTTCCTTTTTAAGAAAAAAATTTGGCATTGCATAGTCATCCCAATGATTCCTCACCCCAAAATTATCTCTTCCAGCCCTTTCATGCAGAAGTTGAGCGAAATGGGAAGAGAGAGAAGCCATGTAATATCCCAGATGGGAGCAACTATGGGCTCAACTTTCTTCCTCACAAATAACTAACTGGAGTTAGAGAAAACGGGAACATAAAAATCAAGGAACTCTAAGCAAGGAATCCACCTCATATCTATAAGCCAATGTATTATGACCATCTAGTCTTTTTTTGAGATGACACGGGGGTTAGTCCCTAGCTGGAGAACCCCCTAGGTCAAAACCTCATTGGAGACGGCAGTTGCTTCTCCCAGATGCCCCTTTGAGCTACCAGATGACCCAATGAAGACAGAGCTAAGAAGCCCCTCATGGAAGTAACCGCTGAGTGCCAAGACCTCCTCAAAACCCATGAAGTTTTCACATGACGTGGAAGCCCAGGCTGAGCAGAGACCTTGCAATGGCCCCACTGAACAGTCTCTGAAGAAGTTTGGCAGATGGCATGACGGTATCTAATGTTTCCCTAAGCAGGAATCAACTGGCGGAGACAGGGGCATTTATGGAAGACACGGCCACTAGTTTTGACTTCAAACTCTACAGTACTGAAATCTAAGATGAGGGTCCTCAGACCTCAACAAAGCATCTAGGAACTCCAGTGGAAGGTGCCAACGGTTTTTGCAGACAGAGCTTGTGGCAGCTGCAGTCACCTGGGTAGTTTTGCTCTTCTTAAAAAGCAGCAAAACTCTGGACTCGGCTGTTTACCGTACCTGCTTCAAGGGCATTTTTAAGGCCAAGAATCAGCATGTCCGAAATCTGACTGAGAGGAAAATCTGTCTGCGTCTCCCAAGTCACTTCTCCTGCCAACCGGAGGCCCTGAAAGTGGCCCAAACCCAAGCTCACATCGAACACGGAGAGCAGGAAGGATTCGTGTAGAACGCTACCAAAATAGGGGGTCACCATCCACAGAGATCACCCCAAAACGGCATGAAATGTGGGTGGGGCGGGGTGGGGAGCAAAGGGGAAGGGGGAGAAAGTGGGGCTGCCTCAAGCAGATGGAAAACAGGACATTTTGTTCATGAGACAGGTGTAAACAGATGATAATGATCAGGCTGAACAATACCGCAAGGTGAAAATTGCGTTTCTCACAAAAGGAGCCAAATGGGTCTGGATTATTATGTGAAAGGGGCAATTTCTTAGTGGAAAATTAGGTTTCGGTGACTCATGCCTGCAAGCTTATTGTGATGGGTTTTCATCCGCATCGGGGGCCATTCAAACACGCAGAAGCTGCTGGAGTGAAGGCTCTGTTCCCACAAACCCCTTCTTTTCAGCTCTGACCTGAAACCAGAGGCAATTAAACCAGGGACTGCGAGGTTCAAAGAAACACTCGAATCTCCGAATCAGAGAACACGACGGCTCAGCTGGGGCCACAACTTGCACACAACCTGCTTTGGCATCACCGTTGACGAGTGGGGAGAGTTTAACCAAGTTCACTGGCAGCGTTTGGCCCACCAGTTCAAGGGACACTGCACACAGCACAGACACACAACTCTTGACTTCTGTAAAAACTCCTTATAATCACCGCACTCATAACTACCCCAGGAAATGTTTTTTCCAAATACTGAATGGCCACTCAGGACAACCAATAAGAAAAAAGTCCCCTTCATCGTTTTTAAAAGTCTTGAACCAAAATCTGGTTTATAAGCAAGTGCTTGGTTGAAGAGCGAGGCAGTGGCTGATGGTGGTGACAATTCACACATTATCCTGGCAGTGAGTCATAGATATGCCAGGACATGTCACATACACGGCCATCTCTCACACTTGACACAAAGTGTATCGTGCTAAAATGAAAATAATTAATCAAAGGGGCAGTGGTGAAATCCAAATTTTTTTACTACCGGTTCTGTGGGCGTGGCTTGGTGGGCATGGTGTGGCTTGGAGGGCATGGCAGGGGAGGGATACTGCAAAATCCCCATTCCCTCCCCACTCCTGGGGGAAGTGTATTGCAAAATCCCCATTCCCACTCCACTCTGAGGCCAGCCAGAGGTGATATTTATCGGTGCTCCGAACTACTCAAAATTTTTGCTACTGGTTCTCCAGAACCTGTCAGAACCTGCTGGATTTCATCCCTGCAAAGGGGTTAACTTTTTTTGAGAGAGAGAGGGAGGGAGAGAGAGAGTGCTTTCATTTCCTAAAGTAGAATTTCCCTTTAAGACACATGGACTTCAACTCCCAGAATTCCCCTAGCTGCCTGGGAACTCTGGGAGATGAAGTCCACAGTCTTCAAGTGGCCAAGGTTGGGAAACCCTGTCCTTAAAGCATAAAAATACATCCAAGCTTTTTTGGGGGGGAGGGGGAATCCACCTGCCTGTTCCAAGACTTTCTTTTAGTGGATCCACTTCCCAGCAGATGATTCTTCAGGTTAATGGAAGGAACCAACCAACGTGGCTCTCTGATTTCGGGGCCATCCTCTCGGTTCCCCTCCAGTTCATGTGATTGCAGCATTTCCCACCTTCCTGGCCACAGCTCTCCATTACCTGAATCCAGCCACATCAAGTTTAGATTTATGAGTTGCCAACTGTGTTGTGATTAGGTGTCATCCCTGTCTCTCTGCTCCCCCTGATATTGATAGATAATATTCTATGGCAGTGCATTGTCTGACCTTTCAAAGGTTACTGCCAGTAGATACTCCAAAATCAATATGGATCTTATCTGTCACAACCCTCAAGAAAAACATTACCAATGAGATGGGCCACTATGGATTCAGGCAGAATGAAGAAAACACTTGGTGTGGAACCGTTTCTCTCCCCCCTCCCCAATCCCCACCCTAATTCTGCTCTGAAGACCCAGTTTTTCATTTTTATTCCTTGCTGGAAGAAGAGAAATACATTTCATAGTGAAGAGAAAATTTGTCTTTTATACTAGCTGACAAGCTCATGTTCCTGGATAACATTAAAAAATATGAACTGTGAGCTTCAACGGAGTATACATAACTATCGCGGTAATGTCAGGGAGGTTAAGAAAGGAAGACACGCTAGGTACATAAGTACATATATTCCTACTGGGTCAAGGGGAAAAAATCCTTGACCTACAGACTTTTCCAAAATAGATATTTCAGCCTTTTCAGGTGACTAAAGAGGAAGGAAGAAGACAAAAGAAAGAAAGAAAGAAAAGAAAACTGTCCCTTCTTCAGCTGAAGGACCATCAACCAGTGGTCCTCTCTCTCCTGCAAGGGCCTTGCTTACACATTTGCACGCCCGTGCTTGTGCCTAGCATTTGACCCAGGCAGGAACAACCTACCGCTTGCCATGAATAGAACGAGACGGGCTGTAGCTTCCTCAGTCCCTGAAATAGGCCATGATTCTACCGGGAGAAGAGATGAACCAGAAACCAAAGTACCTTTAGCCACGAGAGACTAAGTGGAGAAAAAGGAATGGCAGCCATTGGAGGGAGGCTTTGCTTCTATGCATCAGAAAGAGCAACCGATTAAAAATCATGCCGCTCCCAAGCCCAGGGGAAGCAGAATTTTCTCCAATACGTCTCTGTTTCTGGGGGGAAAGGAGCCAGTGGCAGAAAAGACAAGATTAAATATCCACTTATATTTTTACGGAGGCAAGTATGCTTGCCTGCAAGACTTCCCACTGGCAGACATAATTGCAAGTCACAGGAGGACTCCCACGTGGTCGTCTTATGCCTGCAAATAAGTTTTTGAAAACTCAGTTGAGAAACAGACTGCCAGCCAGGCCTGAGGAGGACAGAGGAACATCTGAGCACCCAACGTGCCACTGGAAACTTCCACTAAGCCATTCAACAAGGCACGCCGAGGTCACTAGCTAAGATTCAAAGTCAGGTGCAGTCAGAAAAGGTTTAACAGTCATTTTCATTTAAAGTTCTCATTTTGCTCTTTTGCTCACCAAAAAAGCACCAAGATGAAGGGGTGAGGCGGAGATTACAGTTCCTAGTCCCAAGAGCTCCATCTTCAGAAGCCTACTGCTACCTACCACAGAGAGGAGATTACGACTTTTTTCTCTCGTCTATGACCAAAGGTGCTTTTTCTGGAGGCAACTGGACTGCCTTGTTTTTTTCTTTGAAGACCTTTCATTTCTCATCCAAGAAGCTTCTTCAGCTCTGACAGGATAGTGGGGAATGTCAGAAGGATCCTGTCAGCTGAAGAAGTTTCTTGGATGAGAAGTGAAAGGTCTTCAAAGAAAAAAACAAGGAAGTCCAGTTGCCTCCAGAAAAAGCACTTTTGGGACAACCATGACCTGGAGGACTGTGAATCTCTACAGTCTCATCTATGACTTTACAATATTGGTACATGGAGACATTTTATTCCTCTGCAATATAGAATTGGGTTGGAAATACCAACTGGATTATATTTCAAAGTCAACTGAGAAACCTGAACAAAGAATCAATCGTCATCAATTCTGGCCAGAAATGGCTCTTTGTTGCCTCCAAAGGATAAACAAACTCCCCAACCCCAAGAAACCCCAAAGGGCTGATCTTCAGTGGACCAGCTAATAGGACAGTTCAGGAGAGGGGAAATGGGTGAGAAGAGAGGGCCCTAAACTTGGCTTGTTGGCATCCTGAACATCCCAGCATTTTACCATAGACCCCATTGGTATCTCTATATCTCTCTGTCCCATTGGTATCTCTATAGGAAAGAAGAAGGACTGTGTGGGCACCTCCAGAACAACATTGAAGCGGCTCTTTCTGTGGTTCATGCGCCAGACATTATCTGAGGTAGCCTGTGGAGTGTTGTCTTTAAAGCACCACCAGAAATAGGCAACTCAAAACAGAGGATCTACCAAAAGGGCAAGAGAGGAAGGGAGGTCGCCCCAAGAAAGCAGCAAATGTGGAGAAGAACAGCTGCCCTCTTTAGCCTACCACCACCAAGACACCTTCTTAATCTTCATTAAGGGCACTTATATCTCGAAGGACCTCTCATGGACTATGAATGCTAACATGCTTGTGAAGAAGGCACAGAACAGGCTGTGTTTCCTGAGAATGCTCAGGAAGATAAATCTATCTCAGCATCTCCTTCCGTCCTACTATCGCAGCACCATTGAGAATGTCCTGACATACGACATTCTTGCATGGTATGGGAGCAGCTCTGTAGTGGACAAAAAAGCTCTACAGAGAATCATTAAAACTGCCTAGAATATTATCAGGCTCCAGCTACCAGCCCTGGACGACATTTTCAAATCTCACTGTTTGAGGAAGTTGCATCACATTCTCAGAGACTCTTCCCATCCTGCTTACAATCTTTTTGGACTGCTGCCTTCTGGCAGAAGATACAGAACAATTAAAACTCAAACCACACATCTTCTGAATAGTTTTTATCCCAGAGCTATAATTGCACTCAACAATGAATGAAAGGGCCACCATCAGGGAGCTGTTGGACAGTATTACTTGGTCTGTTGTGTGGATGTTTGGGTGGTTTTAGGGGTGGGGAATTTGTGGTGGGTGGGAGGGTGTTTGGGGATTATTATGTGTGTTGGACCTGGTCTTTGGGTGTTAAGTGAATTTCGTATACTGTGTAGACACATACAATGACAATAAAGTTTATTATTATTAGATTCTATCTTTTACCCATCTGAACTAATTCAGACTTTTATCTTGGAGTATAAGGTAAAATACAAAGATGACCATAGAATCCATCCGTCTTGCCCCACACGGAATCTTCCTCGTGTTTTGAATTAGCACTCGGAGAATCCCTTGGTTAGGGGTTACAGCACCGGGATGGTATTCTAACACCCCAGACGGCAAATAAAGGAGACAAAGAATTCAACACAAACACAAACAAGCTGGACGCCCGGCTTCCACACCGTGGCCCCTGCAGATAAGGGTTTACATCGGTAGCAGTTTGACACCACATCTCAAGGACCCTGCCCAGTCCCTTATTTATCCCAGCATGTATGTTTCTGTGTTTTCTTCCAATGCTTGGTTAACATAGGACAGTAAGCATGGGGGTGGGGGTAGGAGAAGGGCAGGCTGGCATCTCTGCAATGTCTGTTTCGTGTGGTTTTTTTTTCCTCCAGAATTTAAAGCTGTCAGGCTCCCCCTTGCAGGGATACAACTTAATGAGAAATCCTGTCAGGCCGGCTCCTTTGTCAGCCAGGATGAATCCCTAAGTTGGCTTTGTCAAGGAAGTCGCCAGAACTACAAAACACTGTCGAATCGCTGGCTGTCTCTTCCAAAGGTCAGAATGAATATTGATGCTGCACCGTCAGAAGAGAGGGGAGGCTATTTGACTGTTCTTCCTTTCCCTTTGGAGAAATGGATGAGGGGGGTGGCAGGGCCCTTCAAAGGACCCCCCTCCTCCTCCTCCTGGAAGCTCAATTGGGCTTTTAAGATAAAAGACCCTCTATCAGCCACAGGTACCAATCAATCAATCAACTTTATTACAGTCATTGATCAATTCTAAAGAGAAGACCAATTCCGAGACAGCAGATAAAAATCGAAATAAAACCAAATAATAGAAAATTGATGTGGTCCAAGGGTTGCGTATTTTACAAAAATAGTAGAGCAAAATTTGGATGCCTTCTACGAAATGAAATCCCCGAGTCAAGGCTACAATCAGGAAGGCCAGCCTTTTAACATGGTTACGGCTGATGAATGTTGCCGGCATAACATCTTCTGCTCCTTCCCATCTTTCAAAGCCAAAACATCTTTATTTTAGGGGGCAGCACAAGCCGGGATGTTGGTAGAAATGCAGCTTTTCTTTAGGAAACCTTCCGTTCTGTCAATACTTTATCATATCTGCTTTAAAAATGATGAAACCGTGCCATCCAAAGCACTGGGGGAAAATACAATTAAGGTGCAGTATGGCCTGTCAAAGTAATGCAGGAGTCTCATCACAGGAAATTAATGGGAGAAGATTCCCACATGAAAGGCTGCCTCGTTATCTTTCTCCTGTGTTTTTAATTGATTCGCTTATTGTGATTTTTGTATCTTTTTCGGCTGTTGCGTGAGCCACCTCGGGCATCCCTGAAGTGGAATGGCAGGATGTAAATTCGATAAAACCAACATAGCATTCAGCCTGTTTCACCACCAAGCAGGGTGCACACAACTGATTTTGCCACCTCTTTTCCATCATGTCTTTTCTCCTCTACTCAAAATTGTTCAAGCTTCAGAAAATGATCGGCTCTTCCTAAGAACGATTTAGAAACAGAAGGGGGACACAGTTCTGTCCGAAGGGTTAAAACCAAATAGTTACCAGGATTGGTGGAGAAGAGACTGATTATTATTTGGGGAGGTGATTAGAAACCCTGGCTGGTTGGGCCAAGTGAATTAAATTTAATACAGGTGGTTTTTTTTTTTAATTTTATTTATATGCCGCCCTTCTCCGGAGACTCAGGGCGGCTTACAATGCACTAAGCAATAGCCTTCATACTTTTGTATATTTTTATACAAAGTCAGCTTATTGCCCCTACAACCAGGTCCTCATTTTACCCACCTTAGAAAGGATGGAAGGCTGAGTCGACCTTGAGCCTGGTGAGAATTGAACTCGCAGTAATTGCAGGCAGCTGGATGTTAAATGCTGCCTTAGTAGGAGGCATTAGCCTCCTACGCCACGCACACTCATTGAACTCCCAATGGCTGTGGCTTCTCCAGTTGATTGGGGTGTGTGTGTGTGTGTGAAGGGAAAGTCTCCTCTTTGCCCAGATGCAAAAGCAGCTTCTCGGTAGCCCTCGGCCACCGGCAGATGGACAAGCCACAAACACCTTCTCCTGGGGGGCTCCTCACACTCCAAGTAAGACACTAACACCCACATATTTGGTGGCTGCTCCTCTCCCAAAATCACGTGAGCAAATGAACTTGTTAAGATTCTGCAGTTCTGCACGAGGGGCTCTGCTGAAGAGCGGAGGGGGAGGGGGGGAGAGACACTGTGCCAATCAAACAGCCATGATTAAAACCTACTAATTTAAATTTTTAATGAACCAAACAGCAAAAGCGCAGGAGAACATCTTATACTAGATTAACTGAAATTCATTAGCATTCCATTGGCTTGTGAGACCCTCTGAGTTTTCTTAGAATACAGATGGGTACGACGGCTTCCAAGGCTCCGGATATAGGCTGGTTTTGCTCATCACATTTCTTCTGCGAGTAAATACTCTGTGGGACACACCCACACCCACACGAACAAGATCTGAGCCAGACACAACTGACAAAGGTGTCACCTTTTCTGATTTTCAAAGAGAAAGCGATCCATGGCCTCCGAATGGAAAGAGTTGGCTAGAGGAAATGGTGACAGGACGCTCCTTGTTCTTCACTAGCAAAACAAAGGAAAGCAATATTGGACATTTTTCACCACCCATGAAAAGACACAGATGGGAAGAGGAAGGACGGGGCTTTCCTGCCTCTCCTAAAAGCAGCAACCGAGAAGTCAACTGGGTTGGGAAGGAGGATCTGGAAGATTCCGGGTGAAGACTTCTACGGCTTTCAATGGTTCAAGGGAAGGCAAGCAGGAACCCTCTCAGTACTGTGTAGATCAGATCCTTTACTTCCATATTACAGATCCACGGATTTACCTCAAACCAGGGGTGAAATCCAGCAGGCTCTGACAGGTTCTGGAGAACCGGTAGCGGACATTTTGAGTAGTTCAGAGAACCGGCAAACACCACCTCTGGCTGGCCCCAGAGTGGGGAGAGAATGAGGATTTTGCAGTATCCTTGCCCTGGAGTGGGGAGGGAATGGGGATTTTGCAGTATCCTTCCCCTGCCATGCCCAAGCCACGCCCACCAAGCCACACCACGCCCACCAAGCCACGCCCACAGAACCAGTAGTAAAAAAATGTGGATTTCACCACTGCCTCAAACCACTAATTTTTAGTGCAGAACAGAATCAACCAGCCAAGCTTTATTCTCTGCGTCCTTAAGCTAAGAATACTTTGCAACCTGTATACAGTTTCTCCTCATGCCTGTGTAGATGCCTCCCAATGTTCCAAACCAGGTGCATGCCATGGGGATGGGGATAAGGCCCCCGAAAAGAGCCACAAAAGGGGCCGTACAACTTGTGTGACTTTGCAGGCTTAGGGATGCCGAGTTCTGCTTGGCCAGGAATAAAGCAAGTGCAAAGAAACAAGAGCACTTTAAATATCAAATCAGGCTCGGCGGGTGATGAACGGAAGCTCCAAAGTCCATCCATTCATAAGTTTTAAGCTCCGGTTGTGATTTGATTTATTCTTCTGATAAAGGCTACATAAAGCTACTTTGCTGTATTTATTATTTGAGAGAGGATGGGAGAATGTTGATTTAGTCCTCCACCTGCCAGTGCTGAAGTTATAAGTGTAGGGGGGAGATTGATGCAGGGATCTTACATATTAATCTACTCACAATACAATTTGGTTTTTCCATTACAGAGAGGACACAAAAAGAGCTGTTCTCTGCTGGGAGGGAGGGAGGGAGGGAGGGAGGGAGGGAGG
>WNWU01000071.1:3498141-3580418 GCA_012654045.1 Ptyas mucosa
CCCCCCATGCCCAGCTGAGCTGCACAATCATCAGAGGCTTTTTTTTCAACTTTTAAAAGCATTTTTTCTATAACCTCTTCGGCCGAAAAAATGCTTTTATAAGTGTAAAAAAAAATGGCCATGCCCACCCAGTCACATTACCCCCCCCACCAAGCCACGCCCACAGAACCAGTAGTAACAAATTTTAGGCCCAGTGAGCCCCCAGCAAGAGGGGAGACAGCTCTCGTATCAAGCACCCCCTTTTCATCCCCCTCAGCGGGCACTGCTTCTGAGGCAGCATCGCATCCTCTAAGCAAGGGAGAAGGGCAGGAGAGAGAGGGCTCAGGAAGACGGACCAGGAGAGCGAGACAGGTTGCTCCCACAGATAAAGATTTAGGGGTTCCCCAAGACCAGTAGAGTCTGCGCTGCTTCATGGGAAAGTGGCCTCCTCCCCTTGGCATTAAACATGGAGGAGAAAATGGTCCAGGCATTGACTCCTTACCTTTTAGGTTCTCAACTAAACTTAGACGGCCTGTTGGGGTGCTTGATGCCCTCTGAGCTTAATTGTTTTCTTGCAGACATTTCATTACCCAACTAGGTAACCTCATCAGTGCTAGCCAGGATTTGGGGGGAAGCTTCTGCCTTAACCTTCACTGTAACCTTAACCAACCCATACAATGACCAAGAGCTCTGAGAGGCTTGCTTGGTGGATTATCAGTGGCTACAGATGGCTAAGGAAACCTACAGAAGGCTGAGGCTGCCCAGGAGGGAGGAGATGTGGACCTCCAGGCCATACACCCCCTCCCCACGCACACACACACACACACACACACACCGGCTAGGCAATGAGCAAGGAAGAGAACCAGGAAAATTCAGAGTCGAGCAAGAAGGAAGGAAGAGCAAGAGCAGCAGCTCTTAATGGGATGGTTTTCCTAGATTAAATCCTCCTACACATGATCTTGGAACAAATGTTATACAACAACCCAGGAACAAAGCCAAAGACTGGTGTTCTGCCTAATGAAAAAACACCGCCACCGAAGCGGCCAAAGTGAAATGGCTGTTCAGCAACTCGGCTTCCCAATAAAGATAATAAATGCATGTTTGTTGACAGAGCCTGATTTTTTCTCGGTTTCATCATTTTTCACTCATTAGAGATTTTCCTGACAATATTGTGGCTCTTGGGCAGCCCTCTTGACAACTGGCGTTTCAGACGCTCTCCCGATCTGTGGATCAGAGCATCAAGCCCAGGAAAAGGAGCCGAGAGAGAAAGAGGGGCCACTGGCCTTTTTCGGCCCCCTTGAAAGGAATCGCCCAAAGACGGACTTTACATCACAGGTGGTCCTTCGTTCAATGGCTCAACGGGAAAGACACATTTGTGAGGTCTAGGTGGCCTCGCTGTACTGATGCATCTCACTGTCAAAAGCCAAGCTGTGGCTGACCCATTATTTTACATGTTGCCATATTTCTACTCCATCGATTCATCCTGCAGGGATATTATTAAGCATTTATTATTATTTCTTCCTCACTGCTGATGCACGAGCTAATAATTCCTTTGCAGAATTTCGCTCTAATGAAAAATCCCTGCCAACTTCTCATTACCTGAGCTAACAGGAAGGGATCACAGGAGAAAGAACACCAGAGTGGAATCCCTGATCCCAGCAGGAGATCACCCCAGTATCCCTCATCCCTGTTCAGGCAACCCAATGGGAAAGGAAGCAAACCACCTTCGGAGCCAGTTGGTTCTGCATTGTCCACCTCTTTCTGGAAGAGCCAATTTCCTGTAATGGTAGCCAAAATCTACTCCTGCCATTTTCTTTTCTGAGCTTTTGTACTGCCTACTGTGGCCGAGGGAACATGAGCCCGCCCTATCTCGGGCCCAGCTACAAAACACCCCCTTTGAAGGTAGGATCTTGACTGCTCTTCGTCTTCTTTTCTTTCCTTCTAGGATGTAGTTTCCTGCCACTTCACCCACCTGGTTATCTTCTAAATCCTCTGGATTTGGTTCATGTTATCGTACTTCCATTTTAAAACAGCAATTCTTGATGCTGAGGTCTGTAGATTAGAAGTGGCACAAAGAGGAAGCTGGAATCCAAATTGTTCGCCAATTCAGCGAACAATTCCATGTGCCAGACTTCCCGCAAGGGCCCAAACCTGGGGTCTTTATAGTAAGAGGGGACCAGACTGGCTCTATTCACAGTTATCACTTTCCCATCCCTGGGTTGGAAGGATGAAAGAAGCCGGAAGCCGGGAAGGTGTCTGCACCATCAACAGAAAGCTCTCAGATGATGAAGAGGGGGCTCAATAGATGGAGAAAATCAAAGAATCTCTTTCAGGAACAGCCTCCAATTCCATGCAGTCTATTTAACTGAAAAACTAATTCTAATTGAACTGCTTTTGCCGACGCCAAACAATCGTTCTACAATCTCCATCACAGAATCAGTAAGGAAAGGCCCAGCTACGAGGCCCCTCCATCTCCAATTGATCAAGATGAAGTAGCCTTCAGCAAAAGGTTTAGACCCTTCATCCAATTTTGGACGTGCAGCTGGCGGATGAAGAGCGGGCTGGGCTACTGGTGAGGAAGACCTTTCTTGACTATGGAACAAACACCTGAGGTTCTAAGATTGCTGAGTTTTCTGAAAAATGTAAGTCCTGCCTGGTTCTGGAATCTTCACCTGGTCCTCTCTTGCTTCCTCTCCTTATATTGAGCCAGGACAATGTTCTCTGCTATGCCACCTGCCAATTCTGATCCACTGATAAAATAAATGGGGAAATAACAATTTTGTTGTGCAGATTGAAGTGTGTGTGTGGTGGGGGAAACCAGACCTGAATGCAAATACCTGAAGAGCTGTTCCGAGTACTGTAATTGCTCTAAAGAGAAGATTAGCACCAGGCACATTTTTTTTCCACCCATAATTTAACTTACAGTAGGCTCCGATGTTTCCTCCTCCTCCTCCTCCTCCTTTTCTCCTGCAACAGATAAGCTAATCATTGTATTCTTTCCTCCAGAGTTTTGCCAAAAGAGAAATCTTTTTCTGCAAGCAATATCAGCTTGCGTTTGAAAAGATACAAAAAAGACTAATGCATGAAATAAAATTTGGATTCAGTTACTAAAAGCACCAACCTGCTTATCAATCTAAAAGCAGCATCTTTAAAGGTCAGGAGAGAAAGAAAATCAGATACTCATTCTCATTCCCAGCAAACAGGGGCTCCCTGCTCAGAAAGCCTCACTAACGTGACCTTTCCCTCACAAAGAGAGGCAGGTCTCTCTCTCTCTCTCTCTCTCGCACACACACAGACTCACTTCCACCCCCTTCGCAAAGTAAATGCACCCCACACACAGAAAAGCACCTTCTGTACATTTTCCGCTGCACGGGTTGTTTTGGGGTAGCAAACACAGCTCTGTCTGGAGTATTCCGAATCTTTACATTGACCTCTGGGGGGAAATGCTGGCTGCAATTCATTTCTTCCTTAGGGATTGGCCAGAACGCTCTTCTCCGCTTCTCCCCAAAATGTGGGACCCATGAGGAAAGGGGCTGGTTATGAATTGAACGGATGTCAGACCCCAAACCAAGAATGACACATGGTGATCCTTCCAAGCCCAGTTCTCAATTGTCTCACACCTGTAGAGAAGATCTTGCCAGACTCCACTATTTGCATTTATCGTATACTTTGAGAATTATTAGGAAGGGGCTGTCCCCACCCTCTTTCTCTCACATGCAACATCCTGAGTGAGTTGCCTCTTACTGCTAATGGACTGCACCCCTCACCCCTGGGAATCAACCATCCCATCCAAGAACATTCACCGCTGGAGCACCAACTGGACCCACAGAGGTTGCCTGTCCCCAACTCCACATCCCATCCTGATCACTATGGAGGCTTGGATGGCCTCCATAGATGCGCGCAACATCCTCTTTTGCCTGCACCCAGCCCACAGCGGCCACAGCAGAAAGAAAAGTAGGCACAGAATAAAGGAAGGAAAGTGTTGGCTGCCTCCTCCTCAACTCTGGAATAAGGGACTTGCAAAGGAGAAGAAGCGGAGCCACTTCCCAAGGCAACCCTGGGATCTCTTTTCTCACCGATCCTGCCCAAGGAGCGATCCCGCCCAAGAGCAGGAAATGCAGAGCTATCTGTAAACCACGAGGAATCTATTAGTTCATGTGGTGGTGCCTGGATGTGCCTCGCCCCAGCACGGACTCTTCCCGGAAGCGGGCAGCAGGACAGCAGCCGGGCTCCATCCAGCAAAATCTCCCCACTTTTTTGGAGAGGAGATGACTGTCTGGCTTAATTACCGTTTCGGAGACAGATGGCCACTCTTGCTTAGAAAACTTTCCTTCTGGAGTCAACAAGTCGCCTCATCTTGTGTGCAAATTGAGCTCCATATGTTCGTGAATAATTGACTGCAAGATCAGTCGTCCCAACCGACTGGATACATTCACACATCGGGGCGAAAAAAGGCCTGGCATGGAATGGAAATTTTGCAAAAAAGCCCCAGAGCTTTCTTATGCTGTGGCTTTGCTTCTCTCAGAACCAGCTGCATTGTTATCCACTTCTGCCAAGGCTCGGTGGCTGCATTTGGGTCTCTCAATCCCATCTTGGCAGCCCGTTGCAAGTCAGGTTGGCCAGCTCTCCTGGCCTCGGCCTGCAGGCAGGTCTTCCTGGAGGAAGCCCCCGGGGTAGAGACCTTCTCTCGTTCAGTGATGGAGGCTGTTCCTGGCACTGGGTCTGCAGGGCCGTGTCATGCTTGGAGCCCTTTGTGAAGGTTGGGGTGGGCCGCTTCCATCTCAAGGAATAAGACTCAAAACCTCATGGACTTCTCTGTCACCAGCTCTTCTAAAGGGGGGGGGGCATTTTCTTCAGAAAAGGAAGCAAACTAGGGTGCTTGAAGGAAAAACTGCTGCTATCCCAGAAACGTGACCCCAAACCTCTCAAGGGCTGCCTCTCCCCAGGTGTCTGGAGAGATGCTTTTGAAAGGTCTATCCCAAACACTGAATTGGTTAGGTATTTTGAAAGGAGGACAACAGTGTCCCAGTGGCAAAGACAAAACTGGGAGATGTGATATCCTTGAACTACGAAACCTCCAGAACTCGGGAGGGTACTAAAGCATCATAAAACATTAAGGTTTGGAGGCATCATGTTTGGTCGTCTCCATGTTTCTGTTTAAGGCAATAATCAGAGACTTCAAAGCATCTTTCTGGGATTCCTGCTTTACCATAATTTTCAATTCAGTATGAAAAATTTGGCCTGGTTCTTGCTGGAGTTGGTGTGTCTCATGGAGCAAAGCCTCAGGAGAACAAGATACCTTCAAGAAAAAACCCATCGACTTTCTCATCAGTCCCACTGGTGGACGTGAGAAAGACCATGGAGAAATGTCTATGGAGATTCTCCGTCCTCCAGGTCATGGTTGTCCCAAAGGTGTTTTCTTTAAGAGGCAACTGGACTTTCTGGTTTTTCTTTGAAGATGTTTCGCTTCTCATCTAAGAAGCTTCTCCAGTTCTGACTCTTAGGACCCACCAGCCAGTCAGAGCTGAAGAAGCTTCCTGAATGAGAAGCGAAATGGTCTTCAAAGAAAAACCAGAAAGTCCAGTTGCCTCTTGAAAAAAGCACCTTTGGGGCAACCATGGAGAAATGGACTCTCTTGCTTGAGTTGTTGGAAGTGAGAGGACACAACAAAACTCAGTAACACCTACAACTCTTCAGTCATACAGAAGTGGAAGCTTCCTTACTTGGGTTAGGAAATGTTATACCAACCCTGGAATGAAATAACATTCGGCTTAATATTTAAACACTTACAGGCAGAAAAAGAGACACGTTTAGGAATAATCTGTTGCATAAAACCCCTCATAATTCTCTTCTGATTGAAAATGAGAAATTCACATTAGCTACTTTAACGGCACTTCTTTTGGCAAATGTAGCCATTTTTCATTTCACCCAAGTTAAAATTAAGCTATAAATAGGGAAGGAAAAACATGCCAGATGATTTAAATGGGCAAAAATAACTGGCTGTTCATATTGTGTGAATACTTTTAGAGTGAATTATTGCTGGCTTCAATCTCTCTTCTGCAGGATCTTTAAAATAAATTGGTGCGTGGCTCACATGGGCACACCTTTTCCTTGGAGGGGAGGTGGAAAGAGACCGGACACCTCTTCAACTGATGCCCACGGATGGGATACTCAGCCGGACCTTCTCAAGTGCTGGATCCCAGGAAGAGATGGTGCAGGGGTCCTGATGCTTCGGCCATTCCCCCCCAATGCTTCCCCTTGGAAGCTGCCCAAGCAACCCCTCTGCCTTTCCAAAGACGAAAAGCCTTTTCAAGAGTTGTAAGGCAGCCAATTAACTCCCTTTTCAAAAGGATGCAGGAAATGACACCCACCCTTTCCTTCTACTCCAGGTAAACTAGTGCAAAGTAGCCTTAACAACAAGAATTAGTCTTTGCCTTGAGAAATCTTCCTGGGGAAAGAATTAAGGCTGGTTGTGAGGAAGGTCACCCTGGCACACCAAGCTTGGGCACTGCCAACCCAATCCCACTGGGTTCAAAGCAGTGGTGAAATCCAAATTTTTTTACTACCGGTTCTGTGGGCGTGGCTTGGTGGGCGTGGCAGGGGAATGATACTGCAAAATCCCCATTCCCTCCCACTCCTGGGGGAAGGATATTGCAAAATCTCCATTCCCACCTCACTCTGGGGGCAGCTAGAGGTGGTATTTGCCGGTTCTCCGAACTTCTCAAAATTTCCGCTACCGGTTCTCCAGAACCTGTCAGAACCTGCTGGATTTCACCCCTGGTTCAAAGGCTACCTTTTCTGAAGGAACTCAATTGTCACATTGGGTTGCTGGGACCAATAAAGGAGAGCATTTGTAGCTCGGGGTTGAATTGAGGGGTCCTTGGTGCCCTTTGAGCTTGGTGGTTTTCTTGCAGACGTTTCATTACCCAAACTAGGTAGCATCATCAGTGCTAGTGTTGATGTTGTTGCACTGAAGTTGTTGCACATCAGTTGCCCTGATGATGTTACCTAGTTGGGGTAATGAAACGTCTGAAAGAAAACCACCAAGCTCAGAGAACAACCAGGACCCCTCTGAGTTGCTGTAGGCCAGGCTAGGTGAGAACCAGGAAACATTTCCTATCTCCCTTCTAAACTCCACAGACGTTCAAGGGCTCCAGTCAGCAGCCACCACACCTGGCAAGTTTGCACTGCTGCCAATACAATGTCAGACCAAGCTACACACTGTCAGCATTCATGGGACGGGACCTGCCAAGCAGAGGGTCAAAACCTCCCGTGTTACAAGCCACGTAAATATGACTGCTGCTGAAACCGAACATGGCCTCCAGGTGTTCCCTCCAAGACCCAGGGAGGTGCCCCGAGCTCTACTCGGCTGCCCATCCAGCCCACCCTGTGATCTGAGGGACCTGAACCCGTGCCAGGTCTACTCATTTCCTCTCCTGGCACCTGAGGAGAAGAAACCCTGCGCTGCTGCATGAGTGCCCTCCTCCAGGCTGGTTTGGTGGTGAAGGGCAGCGCCATGCAGCAGAAGGAGGGGGGCACAAAAGCTTTTCCCAGTTGGATTTGCAAGAGAAGGCTGTTGGTTTCTTAGTAGGTGTCGCTGCTTAGAAGAATATTATGTACAAATTGCCTGGTTAGAGTAATAAATGCGGGGTTCACATCATGTCAAACATGCCCAATCCAGGGATCTGCACCCCAGCTCGATGAATCTTTGCCTGCCAGGAGATAAACTTAAGTAAATAATGTTTGCCATCAACTCCAAATGAAGAATGACAGTTAAATTTTATAATCATCTTCACCGTTTCAGGCCTCACTTTATTTTCTCGGGCTCATGACCCGGGGGTTACTATAGCAACTAGGAAATCCTACCTTCTCAGACTCCTGCATTTACATTCCATGTGGCTGATTTCTTTCAGGAATTAAACCAATCACGGTCCTCTATTCTCCAACTAAGAATTTAGGATTATCTTACAGAAACAAGGATCAAAAGGCTTTATCTAAAACACACAATACAAACCTAATTTGACAGTGCATTTAAAAAAAAAAAACAGACTCACCATGGAGCAAATAAGCTGCACTTCCTGTCCAGCTCTGCAACGGTGGCACTTTGGCCAAAGCGACTCACTCCGCAGAGCTGAACCCGGACAGTTTCTCCCTTAATTGATGATTTACTAAGGCTGATGGTTGAGCGAGGAGAAGGAGAGCAACAGTTCCAGAAAATTGGCAGACAGAAATGATGGGAGAACTCTGTAGAACTCAGTGGCTGCCCTTAAGACGTGCTGGGGCATTTCTCTTACACAAGGAGCCGTAACTTTACAAATAACTTTACACAGGAAGCCATAAGCTACCAAGTGGGAACCTTTTGAGCACGGAAGCCGCCTGATGATAAAGAAGATCAAAAGACATCCCAGGTCCCTGTGCAGTTTGAAACACTGCTTGGTTCTAGAGATGCCAAGGAGTTCTGGGCTGCTTAACCTGCTTAATTTCCCTCCAATGTTGGTTCCCTACCCTACAGATTCCTTTTGTCCCTTGAGGCACCTGGATGTATAAACTAAGCATCCATCAACAGGCCTGACTTCATGAGAAACAGAGGCTCACCTTTCCAACCGCTTCCGTCCACATGAGAACTGGCCTCCATTTCTTCTGGGCACAAAGTAATAGACTTCTCACACCCCCTCCCCCTTCAAACATGAAAGCTCACTGAACTAACAACCGGAAACCCTCAAGAAATTACATTCTCTTCTTGCTACTTTTCTGACTCTTCACCAACCTGAAGTGCAGAACATCTGAGCGACCTGCTTGGTTCAGCCGGTTGTGTCCAACGCAACAGGGCCTTGGCGGAGTTATTTTCAGGAGCTGGGCTCTTGATCTACCTACTGCACGTCAGCCTTAGAGAAAGCAGGATACAAAGCTAGAAATGCTGAAAAAGTAGGATTCTTCAGGGCTTTGAGGATGCCCCAGTTTTGGACTCTGGTGACGGTTGGTCTTCTGGAGGGGTTGTATCCTTCACCTGAGGGGTTTTTTTCTTGTTTTTAAAAAAGGGACCAGGCAACAAATGAGGCACTTCTCTATCAGCTGCCATGATATTTATATCCTCCCAAAGGCCAACCATCAACCAGGACATTTCCTGTTGCAGCCTTTGATGAAGAGAGCCTGCTCTCTAGTAATGAAATTCATAAAAGCTAAACCCATCATTACTGAGCTAGAGGCATGCAAGAGTTTAATTTGGTTAATGCACTTTTTATTCATTATGGGTTCTTTATGAAAGACACCCAGCCTCACTTGCGGAGTGCATTGCTTAATTACCCATGCTTCTCTTAAAAAGGGAGGGGGGAGGGAGGGAGAAAGGGCGAGAGAGAGGGAGAGAGGGAGAGAGAGAGAATTTAAGTTGTCCATCAATACTCCATGCAGGGCAGAACTATGATCGATTGATGTAGTGAGTAATGCACAGTTAGAATGTCAAAGGAAGTTAGCATCATGCTGTTGCATTAGAAAGACTTAAAGAGTATATATTAAGCGAGACAATCAAACTCATTTCAACACTCTCTACATTCTCCCTCTCTTCCTATTGATTTGTGTGCTGGGTTCTGTACAAGGGACAGGGCTAAGGCAGCATAAATCTATTGGCTGAGTGTGGAGAAGCATTTCCCAGGCCCTGGGACTCAACTCCTCTGTTGCGCACAACAGAGAGGAGAGAGGAGGAGATAAACAAACAGACAAATAGCGATGCAGACAATCTCTGCTCCACCCACTCCAGGTAGGTACTTCTGTTCTTGAATTCAAATAAAAAAGCACCTGTGCCCTGGACCGTTGGATGTAGTATGGAAGAGCTCAGCAGAAAAGGTCTTGCCATTTAAATGAAGAAGAAAACCTATTCAAAGGACGTAACGACTGCAAAACCACACTCATAAAATGAACAAGATGTTTAAGTCTAATCTTGATATGCCCCATCATCAGCCAGGAGCAAGACAAGAGCCTTGACGAATGAAGGCAAATATACGTCTCCCTGTCCCAGAATAGTGTTGCAGGCTCCAATCTGGGTTGCTCACCAGGACCAGAGGTTTATTCTTCCAAGCTTTCAGTCTCGTGCTGGAGCCCAACCTCGTAGTTTGTCAATCTCTGGTCCCGGTAACTGACTCAGATTGGATCCTGTGAGAGCTTTTCCTTGAAACATTTCAAAAGGACAAATTGAATAAGTAAATGAACTTCAGCACAGAAGCTGGCATTAGTAGAACCTGCCCAATGGAGGACCAACAACGAATAAAAGAGCTAGAGCACATCAAAGAGACGGAGAAAAGAAAAAAAGAATCCTTCCCTTCCCTTCCCTTCCCTTCCCTTCCCTTCCCTTCCCTTCCCCTCCCCTCCCTCCCTCCCTCCCTTCCCTCCCTCCCTCCCTCCCTTCCTCCCTTCTTTTGGCTGCCTCTGGATGAGTACATACCCACAAAGCTGACCTTGGACATGATGTGACTGATGGAACTCTTCCCAAGTAAAAAGGGCTTGTGATTTCCAGCAAGAGCTGCACTGAAGTTGGAAGCACCGAGGGAGCTGGAGGATTCCCATTCTTCACCCCAAGCTCACCCAACTTTTCCTAGCAAGTATCAAATTGTCTTGAAGGCCTGGGAGTAAAAACTAGGCAGCATTGGAAGACCTTCTCCTTAAGTTTCTTTGCTTTTGTGTATTTTCTAAACAGGGATGGATTTTCATGGTTGATCAACAAGCTCTCCAAATTGAACCAATTGGCTAGCTTTGCCTCACCCAGGGAAAGGAAGCAGCCACACCCGCCTGTCAGGCAGGGACAGACGGCTTCTTGAAGAAGATGGACCACTGGCCTCCTGAGGATGGAGATGATGGTGGTTGCTGGGGTCCTCCTAGACAGACTTGATTTCAGGGGCTTCATGAACGACTCCCCCGTTTTACCCATGCCCTGATCAAGGGAATTTAAAAAGCTGCTGCCACTTTATGCTAGAATATAGAATAACAGAGTTGGAAGGGACCTTGGAGGTCTTCTAGTCCAACCCCCTGCCCAGGCAGGAGACCCTACATCACTTCAGACAAATGGTTATCCAACATCTTCTTAAAATTTTCCAGTGTTTATTTATTTATTTTTATTCATTTTATTATTCATATTTCTATGCCACCCACTCTCCAAGGACTCTGGGTGGCTTACACCAAAGACAGTATACTAAATAGCATCTTGCCCTCAACAATCTGGGTCCTCATTTTACCCACCTCGGAAGGATGGAAGGCTGAGTTAACCTTGAGCCGGTGAGATTTGATCCCCTGATCTGCTGAACTGGCAGTCAGCTGAAGTAGCTGCAGTACTGCACCCTAACCACTGCGCCACCTCGGCTCCTGGTTGAAGTTGGAGCATTCACAACTTCTGAAGGCAAGTTGTTCCGCTGATTAATTGTTCTGTCAGGAAATTTCTCCTTAGTTCTAAGTTGCTTCTCTCCTTGATTAGTTTCCACCCGTTGCTTCTTGTCCTGCCCTCAGGTATTCCTACAGTATTGCTACGGTAGCAATGCAGAAATTGGGAACAACTGTGAGGTCTTGTACTTCCAATCTGGCCCTCCAGATATTCTGCCTGCAAAGCTCACCTGGATCAAGATTGAACCAGGTGAGAGGACACCAGACAGAGAGCAGGAGCAGAGAAGAGGGGAAGGGATTCATTTCATAGACAAACACCAGGCCTCTTTTGACAGGGAACTCGAGAGAAACGTGATCGGAATCCTTGGGTGGATTCCAGCAAAATGGTTGCTAAGGGGAAGACAGGGGACAGTCAATTAAGAAAAGTGTCAACCGCAACAAGCAAATAAATAAATAAATATTCAACCTAGCAACTAATCTGTAAATCTTCCTCCAACTTAAGACATCACTCATGGAGAAGGTGAAGAATAAGACGGGGTCCTTCTCACCACTCTTTTCTAATGCCGACAGCGACTTGCTATCTCTTTGCTAATCTCCCAAATAAAGAGAGAAAATTCAATCAATAGCTCTCCTCCCATTTGGGGGCCAGCATTTTTGTAAGCTCGTCTGTCTCTGTGGGTGTGTTGGCGTATGCATAGGTATCTACGTAGGCCCATTTAGAACTAAATCCGGGGGGGGGGTGTCAAACCAGGTGTGAAATCCACTTACTTTCACTACCAGTTCACAAATGGGAGCGCGCTCGCGCATGACACCTCTGTGTGTGCGCAGAAGCTTCTGCACATGCGCAGAGCATCAAAAACGGGACATCATGACATCCGGGCGGGTGGACGGAGCCTCCCGTCACCAGCGCTACCGTTTCAGCTGAGGCGGATAGAACTGGCTGCATTTCACTGCTGGGTCAAGCTCAAGGCCCACAGGACATATCTGACCCATGGGGTGCTTGAATCTGGCCTGCAGGGCCACCCTGGGAACACCGAAGGACTGGCCTGCGGTGCCTCTGCCAGCGAAAACGGAGCTCGGGAGGGCTGCTGGCAGGAGGTTGCATGAGGCCTCCTGAGCTCCGTTTTCACTGGCAGAGGCACCATGGGCCACTACAGGCACCCCCAAGACGAGTGATGTCGAGCTGGCCACGCCCACCCGGCCCCCAAAATCAAACACAACTGTGATTCGGCCCTCAGTGAAATCGAGTTTGACACCCCTGATCTAAATTGATGGAGGGGGAAAGGTTCAACGTGCGTATTCTTATTTTTCACTCCAAAATCAGGAGAGAAAGAAACAAATGAAAAAATATTACCTGGAGAGGCTGTTACCTGTTCTGCTGCCCCTATAATCCTCTCCACAACCTCCAAGCGCCCCTCCCCCTCCCTTTGTTTGAAGGGTCTTCTGCTCTCCTGCTTAAGCCACACATCTAAACCCCCCAAACAGGAGCCGCGAGAAAGGTCACTCCACCTCCCCACCCTCTCCTGAACAAGCCCAAACCCACCGGGACTCGAATCATTCACACTCCCGGGTTTATTTAAGCAGCTCCAGTAAATCACAGCCTTTCCATTTGTTTCACCCTCCAATAAAAGGAAAAAAGGAGCCCCGTGTATTAGATAGAGACGCTGTAAGGAGAAATAGTTATCCTACATGAAACAAATACTCAGCTACCACTTTCTGGACTAAAAATAGAGAGCTGAGTGATGCTACAAGGTTTACAACAGATTCTTTGGGGTTTCTACTATGGAATCTGACAAAAACAAAAAGACAAAAATAGCCACTTAGCTATTTATAGATCAAGGCGTTTTTAAGAATAATTTCAATAAATAAAAACCACCATTCAGCAACTTAAAGAAAACGACAGGAACAGAGCAAAGGGGAAGATAGAAAAGGAAACCATGTCAATCAAAACGGAAGCCAGGGTGCCTTCCAAAAATCTTGAATGAACTATGTAACTAGATAATTAAGAAGATGTTGTCCAAAGGTTTTCCCCAAATTATGGGGGGACTTTTCAAAAAAGCGATTACCCTTCTGACCAGGAATTTACCACTGTTTTCAATTCAAGGGCCACACTTAATCCCTCAGTGAAATCTCTGAGACAAAAAAAAAACAACCAAAGCAGATGGAGAAGATAAAAAGCAAACCCACTGATATTGATCTTATATTTAAGCAAATAAATACACCTTGGATCCTTCACTTTCCGTGTTCACTTTTTCCCTTCTGTCGCAGTAAAGCCACCAGTTTAGGAGGGGCTCCTCCCCAGCTCCTGTTCAAAAGCATGCAAGTGTGAGTAGATCAATAGGTACCACTTCAGTAGGAAGGTAAGAGTGTTCCGTGTGCCTTTGGCGTATAGCCATGCTGGGCACATGACCACGGAAATGTCTTCGGACAACTCTTGGCTCTCTCAGCCATGAAACGGAGATGAGCACCCTGCCCTAGAGTTGGACACAACTGAACAGGGAAACCTTTACCTTACCTTCCCAAATCTTTCAGGTTCTTCTGCTTCAAAAGCACCAACCCTCACCCTCTCTGAACAATAGAAAAAGAACAGAATGGCACATACACTTTCTTCACATAAATTGGCATGCCCATACTGTTAACTGCTCCTGACTAACTAACTAACAGTTCGAAAGCATGCAAATGCAAGTACATGAATAGGTACCACTTGAGATTTGGGCTGTATATCTTCAGAAAGGCCATGAGAGAGAGAGAGAGAGAGAGAGAGAGAGAGGTGGCCAAAGTGGGGGGGAGCAAGGCCACCAAATGTGGGGGACCTTGGGACAAAGAGAGGTTAAGGTGTCCCTGTGGTTTACTTAGAGGCAATAACAGCCATTCTTGCTTTGGCCCTTCATCATAACAGCTGGGGGCCTCCATCTCCACCCTTTCTGTGCTAAAAGAAAAACGGACTGACCCCAATGGGGGGGGGGGGCAGGGGGGCAGAGAAGAACTCGTGGGCAGGAAGCCTCAATTCCCGGCTCAGCTTCGCTGCCTGCTTTCCTAACAGTCCTGTTTGGTGTTAGGATTTTCCTCTTGGTTACCTGACCCACAAATCAAAGCTGCCAAAAGCAAAGAGCAGAAGGATAAACACCCACGGATCAGTGCTGTGACATCCCCGCTACGGAAGGATTGTCACAACATTTGCCCATCCAGATGTGATGGGCGACAACGCTGGGCCAGGGAGGCTCAGAGCAGCAATTATCTGTGGTGGGTTTTTTTTCCAGTTCTGCAGTTTCTGCCCATTAATGGAGCATTGCTGGGCATAGAGCCCCAGGAGACCCCCGGGAGGGAAACCCTAACCCTCTCAAGGAGGGTGGGGAGAGGAGAGAGAGAGAGCATGCAGAGGGAACATCAAAAGCCCTGGCAAATAATGGCTGAACAGGGCTTCGTATGAATGCTTGGGTCAATAAAACGGAACTTATATCAATGTTTCATCATCTCTGAGCGGAATTTTTAAAAAAAAAAAAAATCACAAGGTCTCTAAAATGTGCTTTTCAAAGCCCAGCAGGTTTTCATGTCTCCTGTTCAAGGCTGGAACTGTGGTTTAATGCCAATATACAATAATTGTAAAGAATTATTAAGACGTTTACCCCTCCTCTGTGTGCCTCCGGGCTAGATCAAAGCCCACAACACCACAATATAAAATTGCTTCTTGACATCCGTGAGGCCAGAAGGATTCAAGCAGAAGAGGTAAAATATGAGACCGTAAGATGGGAGTTGAGCAGTCTATAAAGGCCCCGGCATAGCAAACTTTCATGAACAGACACTGCCAAAGTTTGAGCCTCTATACTTTATGCATTCATGTTTGAAGTTTTAAAAAAAGCCGTAATCTTAAAGAGAGGTTCTTACTGCCAGAAGGAAACATTAGGATGCCTGGAGTCACCAGCCATTTATGTCAGCTTTAAACTTCAGCAGAGGTTAACAAAGCTCATCGGCAGCTTGTCAAATCTGATCTATCGCAGAATTCTCACTGTCTACAATCAGCCAATGGGTGAGAAGCTGGAGGTGATAAGGATCCGCATTTCTTACCTGCAAATTAAAAGAAAAAGAAAAACGGTGAGTCTTTAAGGTTTCTCCGAAGATCTAGGCTGTTATTTTGCCAAAGCATCAACAAAACTATAAAAAAATATTGCAGGCATTATTATCAGAAGGCAGCCAGACTTTCATAAAATGGAAGGGGAAAAACTGGAGACTCATTAGCTCTTTCTCTCTAATGGGAAGCGACCAGGATTTGGGCAGGACTTTCAACCAGCCAATTTTATAATTAGGATCTCTCAGCAGTCCTCCGTCCTCGAGTAGAGATGCCTGTCGCCATGGCTTTTCGGTAGCGTTACCTCCTGTGGCCAAATGCCAACAGTAACAGTAGTAATAATACCACAGGAACATTCCAAATTCTCTTTGGTTAATGTTTTAATGTGCCGTAATTTGTGAATCTCCTTTCTGGACTGATGACGTTGTGGAGACGCCAAGCCCTTCTTCCTTCTCTTTTGCCCACGGATGTCCACCTGGGCACCGAGGTTTTATTAGTTGAGAGTCTCCAACTTATCCCCCATTTTTTCCCCTCCGATTCCGCACACAAAGCTTCCTTGGAAAGGTTCTTCACAGCACAGCCCAACAACCCACAACAACGAGAAGTTCCTGAAGTCAAATCACCCATCTAGATCTCGGGCAATGCTTTAAAGCCCATGAAATTGGGGGGTGGGGAGGTGGGCGCTTCGGCATGGCTGGATGCACCCAGTGTTTCCTTCCGAAGACCCCGCATTCTCGGACAGGCTTTGTCTGCTCACAGGGTGGGAAGCTAACGGTGGCCCTAAGAGCCCACTGTTGCTGCAGCCGTTGTGTCACCGTAACAGCTGTGTCGCTAATTCCCTACCCGCTTCCATCACGCCAACCCCGGGCTCTGCGTGGAGCTGCCCTGCAGTCATTATTCACCAAGCACTCCCATTAACAAACTGCCCTTAATTACAGAGCTAATTGCAAAATTATTTCATAGTAGCAATTATTCCTCTCGGCTCATCCCCAGCTACTTGAAGTAGGAGAGCACCTACAAAAGTGGCACTGAGCCAAGTCATCAATGACCACAGACCACCTTTAAAGTGGGTCTTCCAGAAAAATATACCAATGACCCCCCCTTTCCTTGAGTCAAATTCCTTCCTTCCTTCTTCCCCCTCCCTCCCTCCCTCCCTTTTTTCTTTTCTTTTTTCTTTCCTTCCTTTTTCTTTTTCTTTCCTTTTTCTCTTTCTTTCTTTCTTTCCTTCCTTCCTTCCTTCCTTCCTTTCTTTCCTTCCTTCCTTTCTTTTTTCTTTCTTTCTTTTTCTTTCTTTCCCATCTCTTCCAGCTGAGGTTCTCAGTTAAAGAGGCACATTTGCAATTGTTTTTTTCCCCCACTGATAGCAAACGCCTCCGTACTTAACATCACTCTTTAGCTTGAGTCTGTCCGGGCACCTTTGCAGCTGAACAGATTCATTTTGTTTCTCTCAAGGGTGGAACGGCTACTCCTTCTTCCTTTAGGGAGGAATCCTTCACAGTGAGAACTAAAGCCAACCATCTGAAGAGGGAAGCCTTGGTTCCCACCAAGATGTGGGAACCCACTCCTGTTTCCTGACAATCATACTTCCTCCCTCAACCACCGTAAGAGCCAACCAAATCAGAGCAGACCAATCAGTGACCTTCACTTCTCCATAGAAAGATGCATCAGTGCTGGTGTGCTCTAAAAATCCTGGTGGGGAGATCCGTTGAGGGGAGAAGGGACACCAAATGGTCATAATTCACCAGCTTAGGTTCCAACCTAAGTAAGTGCAGATCAGGCCACCAACTTCTATTTTTCTCCGTACCTTTCCATTTACCCGCTGCAATCCCCTCAACTTCTGCCATGCCCCAATTTCTACCCTCCACCCTGCATCATTTGAAAGATGTACCCCATGAAGTAGGGCCCTTAGTGCTCAGTTTTAGTGCCGAATCAGACCCACAACCATGTCTGCTAGTTGTGTCCTGCCATGCACACTATCCCTTTTCCTCTAAGGAAGAGGCAGATCTTCCTAAAGGAAAGCATTTTAGCTGGGCTGCTCCTCAACCCGCCAACCCCACACGCCAGGAGAGCTTTTCAGCTGCCAAAAAGGACAATCCCCAAGTGGGAGCCAGGTGCAAATTCAGCCAGGCTACTTTCAAGGAGGAACACGTAGAAATAGCGTAGAAATAACCACGATGGTAGAACACGTTGTCAGGGAAGGAGAAAAAAATTAAGTTGCAACCTACAAGCAATCCGAACTTTGCAAAATTCCTAGAATCAAATAAGATGCCATGGAAATTTCCGTAAGAGATTTAACAAGGCCTTTTCTCCTTCCTCCTTGGTCTGGCAAAACAAAGTTTTGAGGGCTGCCACCGATTCCCAGAATGAAGTTTACACTAAATCAGTGTTTCTCAACCTTGGAAGCTTGAAGATGGGTGGACGACAACTCCCAGAATCCCCCAGCCAGCGTTGCTGGCTGGGGGATTCTGGGAGTTGACGTCTACCCATCTTCAAGCTTCCAAGGTTGAGAAATACTGCACTAAATGGTTTTGTTCCAGCATTTCTTCCCGGGCTCAGATTTAATATCAAACTCCCACAAAGAAAGCCACCCCCAAGACAAATGAGGCTCACATGTGCAAGGCAACCACAGTTAGATTAAAAACTCCTCATAGATCAACGTGAAGAGCCAGTAAGTGAGTGTATTTCATTTTGATTATTGCGCATATGGCACTGATGAGAAAAACCGAGGCAGATTAATCTACGCGCTCATGTGGGAAGAGGCATGTTAGGGGGTCTTTCTTGGAAAAAATACAGACATGCGAGATGCTTGGACCATCTGAGCAAGGATTGTGATTTGGGCTGAGGATGCCAACTTCTTCCTTCAGGAAGGTCCATCTGGTGAGAGCCTCTTGATGGATTCCGTGTAATTTCTCTGCCCGAATGTTTTTATCGTTCTCTCTCTTGCAAATATGTTAGCTACGAGAGCAGTTCTGTGAAAAAGGTCTATTTTGAAACTCAAGGGCTTTCCACAGTCAGAGAAAGCCAATATCATAAGCCATAAATTGACATTTCTCCGTTATTGTCATTTTTTCTCTTAAAACAGCCATCATAGTCTAAAGCACCTTGAATATCAAGCTACGAGATCAAAAAGGAAATGCACACCAGAGTAAAGGTTTTTTTAAATCAACCAGTGAAAGAAATGCGCAGCTATGAAAACAGAATTATCCCTGCAATGTTTGATAAATTTAGTTAGCCTTGAGAAGGAGAGAATGAGGCTGGATATGATATACCCTCTTCACCTGGGAGAGGATGCTTCACAGAAGGTTGAGAGCTGCTTTCCATCACAATGTCTTTAAAATACAGGAGGGAAACGCCAACTGAGCCTTAAGGACAGCCATGCTAACAAGGGGAACCGTCCACCATGGAGCCAACCAAAGACCCAGGGAAGTGGGGGACTGTTCTTCACCAGGAGTCTTCAAACAGAGGCTGGACAGACATCTGTCCAGGAGGCCTTCACTGAATTCCTGCACAGTTCAGAGCAGCGGTCACCAACTGGTGGTCCGTGAGAAAATTTTAGTGGTCCGTAGAAAACTTACTTGCATTTTTTATGTTGAACTAAATCAGGGGTCCTCAGACTACGGCCCCTGGGTCGGATACGTGCAATGAACATTTATGTTGCTGCAGAGAGTCTCCCCCTTCGGGGTCTTTTTGTGTGGGTCGGAGGGGGGCAGAAATTCTGACTTGGGGTCTGCTTCAGCCTCCTGGTGTGGGGCTTTGGGCGAGGGCTGGAGGGAAGCACCGCTGGTGGTGAAGAGCTGGAGTGCCTTGTTCCAGTGGGACTGCCTCATGGCCTGGAACTGGCTGACCATCTCAGCCCGCTGAGCCTCCAGGTGCTGGTACCCTGTCTTGCAGTTCTTCCCTCTGCTTGGAAAGCCTATGCTCCTAGTCCTCAGTGAGGTGCTTCTGCTGAGCCTCCTTCTCGGTCAGATCCAATCTGAACTGAGCCAGCTATTTTGCCAATTCTTTCTCGTGATGGCTGCTTAGCTCCAACAACTGCTTCCTGTTGGGGCCCTAAGGAGCCCGGGCAGGGAGGCGAGGAGTGGCTGGCAGGGGAGAGGCGAGGAGAGGAGAGGAGAGGCCGACGAGGTGCTCTTCAACGTGAGTGACATCGAGTTGCCCACGCCCACCCAGTTACATGACCACCTAGCCACACCCACCCAGCCGGTCATTAGACAGATCATATTAGTGGTCCGCAGGATTTAAAATTATGAATTTAGTGGTCCCTGGGGTCTGAAAGGTTGGTGACCCCTGGTTCAGAGGGTTGGGCTCAAAAAAATTAGGTGACCCCCTTCTCTGTGATACCATGGCAAGGAAGAAAAGCCCGGACCACAAGCAATGGCAGAGGGCATGCTTTAAGTCCCTTCTGTTAAACAATGCCATCCTGAAACAGCCTCCCCCTCCCCCCAGAGGGACCCAACCCTACTAAGCCTTTGACAAGGCACCGAAGGCCTGCCTAATCCCTTGGGGATCTGGGTCGGGGTGGAGATGAGCTCTGGGTGGCTAAGGTACCAAGAGGGTTATGTTTGGGGGTGTTGCTTATTTTTAATCTTATAACCCACCTGGTGTCCCTCGTGTGAGAAGCTATGTAAATGATACGAATACGATAAATAAATAAATACCGGTACATGATCCTGGGGAAAAGGGTATATTTGTTTTTATGAATTACAGTGAGCCGACAAGAATGAGCTAGATGGCCCTATAAGTCGTGGAAGCAAACAAATGAATTTGTCTCAGAACTAGACGGGGCTGGAGAAGGGTGGTGGGTTTTAAGGATTAACCGGCCCCACCCTTTTCTCCAAAATGTTCACCGGTTTCTCTTTTCAAAGCCATGCACTGATTCCCAGGGAAGCAAGCTGTGGGCCAAGCAAATTGCAGGCCGTGTCAATATGCTGCTGACCTTGGACCTGCCTGCTTTCCTTCCTCAATGAAGGATGACAGAGGGGAGGGGTCCCACCAGCAGCCCATCCCACGATAGGCTGGAAGCGCAAGGACGTCTGATGGTCCTGAAAGGCCCGTTTTGCCTCCCGCTTCCTGTAGGTGGAAGCAAACGCCTTGCAGAAAAAGACGAGGCTACCGAATGCTCTGGCCTGGAGCATTTACACGGGTGCTCTCCTTCCTTTCCCTGCGTTGGCTGACCGAGCCATGCCAGAGCACTTCACATGGGCCAGCAGGCCACCCGGAGCCATTGAAAGGGGCCAGATTTCCAGACTCACCCTGGCAAGTCAAGAAACAGCTGGGTCTTCAAGATGAACACAACTGTTTTCCCTCTAGAAGTCCACCCTGTACCCCAGAAGGAGTGATCCCCAGTTATGTTTCCTCCTATTGGACACGTGAAGAGTTTCTAAAGGCCTCGGGGGTCATTCTGGGATTCTCTAATCAGCCCATTTCCAACACCTCAGGCCTCAATAACTTGGGGGCAACTGGGGAGAGACATGCTGAAGATAAAGGTTCAAGGTCGGAGAGAAGCTGGCAGGGAGGTGCCAAGGAGGATCAGAGAACAGGGCAGGGATCACCAGGAGAAGCAAGCTGTCCCACTCCTGACAGTTCCCGATTCCACTGGCTAATCTAGTGGGATTTTATCAGGGAAAGCAGAAGGAACTCGACATAGATGAATGGGATAAAAATGCTTTAACTAACTATGATGGACCCAAACCTTAGGACTGTTGCCACGTCACACGTTCACTGTGTGCCACTGAAATGCAGGTGAGCAGCTGAGTGTGGCACTGATCTGGCTTCGCCCTTGGCAAGCCACCCTTCCCTTCTCCCCAGCAGAAGGGTTCCTGCAACACGATGCATTTCCTTAGTCCTAACTCTGGTAAAAAGAGACGCAACCATGCCAGGAGCATAGATTGGTTTCCCATCAGAACATCCCCACCACCAGCCAATCCTCACTAGGAATCTACACCAACAAGACGTTGGAGAAACCCAACTGGGATGGATTACACACACACACACACGGTGCCTTCCCCCCCCCCCAAAAAAAACCATACTTCCTTCTGCTTGTTTGACCATGGTGGTCAAGAGGAATCTTTCAGATGGTAGATCTTCCTAAATCATGTCGGGTTTTCTCACCAGTCATAAGCCCCATAAGAAGATATTTAGATCCTACATTCTTTGGGTTGAAAAATGTAATTATCCTACTTTTTAGGATACGCTGCCACGACAAGATGGCTTAAAGGCCTAACAAGTGGAAAAATGTGAGCACCCCAAGATATTAATATGAGTTGTTTACTTTTCCTAGGTGAAAAAGACATCAATTTGCCTGAAAACTACCATTTTTCCAGCAATATGTTCTGCATTTTTGTTCTCTCCTCTCGCAAACTAATAACCTAAAATTATTTTCGAAAATAAGTTGAGAAAAAAATGGGGAAGAGGAAAAGATGCACAAAATATTCATTTTTTAAATTAGTCCAATTTTCTGAAACCGAAGAACATTTTCTTGCAGCATTTTCTACTCAAATTATTTAATTTTATATCATCTTCATCAGATCTAAAAACGGAAGGTTTCCTGGCATTGAAGAGAAGCTTTTCTATTCTTTCACACATCTATTTCTTGATTTGGCGTATTTCTAAATACATCTGAATGTCTGTAACGTTTTAGGTACCAATTTAAAAACCAGGAAATATTCCAGAAACATTTTATAGGAAGAAGAAGCCGGACAAAAATAAAAGCAGCTTCTTCAACAACGTCACCCATTTCTCCCCATCCAGGGACATCACCTGTTTTTCCAAAGTTGAGTTGCTCCCGAGGCAGTATATTATTTATTACTTTATTTCTTTGTAATTAAATGCTGCTGGAAGAACTCCAAAGAGCTTACATTCAATCAATAAAAGTGACATCGTTTCTGCTTGCAGACTTGAGGTCTACAAAGCACAACACAAAGACAGAAAAGGATGGGAAGGGAGGGGAAAAATGCCAAGTCAGATGCTAATTCTTCAAATTAAATCATCCTTCCCTTGGGGGAATGAGGGTGGAGGGAGGGCAGGCTCTGTTGGAGATGTCTATCTTAGCCAAGCTGAAGGAGCTTGGGTCTCCTCTCCCATCTCTGTCTGATGAAATAGGTGGGTGGATTTTGAAAACAAAAATGCTGCTCTCGCCTTCCTCTGTTTTTCTGAAATGTTTCACAGGGCTCAGTAAAACTGAATCCAGAAGAAGGTGGCTTCAACAGAAGACCTGCAAGCTGGAAGTGGGGTGGGGTGAGAGGAGGCTGGGACCAGAGGAGACCCAGGAGCTGCCTCTCTCAAGCCCTGCAGAGACACAGCTTTTCTCCCAGCTCATCTCAGAACAAGGAATCTGCACCGAATTCAGCAAAACAATAAAATATAATAAAATAATCAAGATTAATTGATTCATCCATGCATGCAAAACAATACCCATGCAAGAGTAAACCAGACAACTCCTCTCTCTCAGACTTCTCAGCTCCATCACCAGGCTTGATTATGAACAAAATTGAATTACACAAATATTTCACTAAATAACTTTTTAAGCCTCATTAATATTAATATCAAATCTCCCTCCTTGGCGCTTGGCATTTAAAACCCCATTTAAAAAAAAAATCTCTAATTTAAGGCAGACTAATTCCAGCATGAGAATGAGAAAAGGAACTTGCCCAGACCGACTCCCTCAGCTCCTGGAGAGGCCCATCTTCTGCCTGGGGTCCTCCTGAACATCACTCCAGAAGGAAGAAGCTCAGAAACCAACCTTGGGCTCCTCACGTGTCCCAGCTCTGAGCTGTGAAGGCCATTCCAGGGGCTCTGAAGAAGACCTGAGCACCTTCCCAACACTGTGACTCTCAATGGAGCTATAGCCAAGATGGGACACTGCCCCCATCAGTACAAGTTACTCTAATCTAGTTGCTACCATCTCTCGTGAATTATTTCTTGTTGTGGTGATGGTGCTGCCTATTCTTTGTTGTGGCTGTCTTGATAAAGGATTTGCCTTTGCAACTAACCTTCCCAACGAGAACCTCAATAGTCAACCAACAACTCAAAGATAAACAAGTTGGGGGTTGGGGGAATGAGGAGTGGTCTGACAAACAGGGCATTCAACCACTACCACAAGATCACTTTCCCTCAAAGGCAACATGTGCGGTGTGGAGAACACACACCAAACAACTGGAAAATCACCCTTTTCTTTTAGAGAAGACAAAAGCCCACCATTTTCTCCAAGAACTCTTGACCGCGTAAACTAGCTAGAGAATCTGGGTCAAAGGAGGAACCAAGTGAAGAAGTGGGTTTTATTTCATTTTATTCTTTTACTCAGATGGCAAGGAACAGGCCACTAAACTGTGTCTTATCAGACGTCATCTTGCGACATCGCCAGGGCTTATGATTCTTGACGAATGCATCTTTTCCTTTATGTACTCCAAGAGCGTATGCACCAAGACAAATTCTTTGCATGTCCAATCACACTTGGCCAATAAAGAATTCTATTCTATTCTATTCTAAATGCTATCTTCAGGTTGGTCCTAGGAATACAATCCAGTGGGACGACTGATCAAGAGAATTAAAATCCAGAAGAGGGACATTGAATTAGAGCAGGGGGTAAGGACAGAGTCAGTCAGCTGGGTGGGGAAGTCTGGGAGTTGAAGTCCACAAGTCTTAAAGTTGCCAAGGTTGGACACCCCTGAGTTGAGAGAAGAACGAGGCACTCAAGCGGCTTGGTCTCTTTCCCACCATGCCATCCACCCCACCTCAGAAGCTCTGCTAGCTCCCTTCTCCTGGATCTTCATGTGCTTTCAGAGAGTCTTTGAAGAATGATTCCCCACCCCCCTCCCCCGGTCAATTGGTAACTGTTTTTGCTAGGTATTATGTTATTTTTTGAACTGCCGTTTCTGTTTATTAGGTAATGGGATTGGAAGTTCGTTTTCTACTTGAACATTTTATCCCACGTATTGCTATTGTAAGCTGTGGTGAGTCCAGAAGGAGTTCTGGCACAAAGATTTCAATAATGTAATATAATTGCAGTCCTGCTACTAAATACCTAAGGACTTCCAACTGTTTCAAGTAGCCAGCGCTCCTTTTTTGATTAACCAGGGCCCCTCCCAATAAAATCTTGGGTTTGAAGGATATTCGCAAGATAAAACTCCTAATATTCCCGGGATTTGTTTGCGGGAGCACTCTCGACATCCTAATAGGACCTCATCTCCCTGGTGCTCTTTCATATGCTCCCCCCCCCTCCTATGCCTACAACTCCAAGACTTTTAGCCTCGCATGAGATTAATTAGCACACCAGTTGCCTCCCTTTTCAATGCCCAGAGAAGCTCTGTTAATGAGCGAGTCTCAACACTTTGGTGGCCCTTTCTCAAAGAAGGACCAATTACGAACTGTCTTTAGTCTCTTCTCCCCGGTTAGTTTTTGCTCCCCCTGAGATGGCCTCTCATAGGCAACACCTGCTCCATGCCAGGCACTCGAATGAACATCCAGAGGGTTCCCTCTCCAGATGGGGTCGGCTGCCTGCAGTTCTCTGTCCCCCTGCATCTCCTGATGCAAGAGTCTTCCCTGTTTCATGGACAGGCCTCCGGGCAGGTGGAAACATCGATGGCCAAGGGAAGCAACGAGGAGGCATTATATATTGCAAATGCACAGGGTCGTGGCTGCCACTCTTGGATCTCACTGGACATAACGGACATAACGGACAAGCCAAAGCACACATTAAAGCAAACCAAAGTGGGAAGGAGGTGGAAGGAGAGAAAAGACGAGGACAGCCAGCAGCAAGATGGATGGACCCAAGTTACAGGGACAATGGGGCACCCTGGAAGACCAGGGAGAGAATGTCTACATGGACACTAGGAGCTGGAAACAGTTTGAAGGCACACTGATTATGTGGCATTCTCCATCATGGGAAGAGCTATCAAATTTCCATTCAGGATGTAGAGCTGCTTCTTGGTAGATAGTTTGAAGGTGTCAGCTGCCGTCTCCCTCTCGTTTGTGCTTGGATACGTGCGGTGACAATCTGCCATGGACTATGGGGAGGAGGGATGGGAGGGGGGCTGCTTGGGGAAAGTGAGAGGAGCTGTATCCCCCTCTTCCCAAGACTCAGTTTGCTGTACCTCCCCACAACTCTGTTTCAAGGTCAGAAGAAGGTAGCTGCATACCAACCTCCGCTTGAAGTGACCATTCTCAAAACATCTTGCTTGAACCTGATTGGTTGGGTGGGGGCAGTGATGGGAGGCAGCTGAGGAAATTTGAACGTAGTATATTGGGGCACGATTCTCAGTTCTGACTATGCGCTATTGCAACACACTTGACTTCTAATAACACTATAAACCTCTCTCAACCAATGGAGCCAAGGATGGTTTCTATTTAGAGGTTTAAGCTGCAGCAGGTGTGACAGAAGGAGACGTTGAGCCTCAGAACAAAGGCTCAAGTTTGTAATCATGCGAGCCCACACTTGAATCCTGATAGACTGAAAGGCAACCTGGAGATGGAGCCCCACTCCGGCACCCAGAAACAAGCCTTTGACAGCTGGTCAAAGTAATTCCACATTCCTCTGACCTGCCGTTTCTTTTTTTCTTTCCTTTTTCAGACAAGGCTCCCTTGCCATCCGGATCAACCCAGATCCAGGGCTGAATGGGTCCAGATGGGTCAGGAAGCAAGGAGTTCAGCATTCAATATAGTGGATAACGCCACATACTGCACATTTTTCAGCTTGATAACGGCACAAAAATGGACGCTGAGGTCCAGAAACTGGGCTGATTTCCATAACTGCAACCCTCTTGTCGTTTCCCGGAATGATCTGTCCTTGAAGAGAGAATCATTGCCGGATTAAAAGAGAACACCCTGCAATAATGATTCCTGGGGAGTTTATGGCCCAACTAGACATTAAATAACCGTCCTGACCTCCATGCACATTAACTAATCTGGCAATGGAAAGTTACCACGATGGCATTTCAAAAATTGAATTTTACGTTGCTGTAACAAGCTAGAGCTAAAATCGGTGCAATTTACATTTGGCTTGTCAGCTTTAAACACTCCGGTACCTAATTCAATGTTCCTCAACAAAAATTTGATGAATTTCAGGAAGAGTTTCGTTTCATACTGATCAGCCAACTCAAAGGAATTATGCCAGTTATTTGTCATGTTTCTCATTCCTAAGATAAATAAAAACTGAAATAACTTTAACTTACCTTGAGAACTATGGTGACAATGCAACATCTCTGTGAGCAAATTCTATCCTACTCTGGTAAGAGATTACTTTAATCTGATTCCTTAGAAGTCAGTTATTAGATATCCCGAAAAGTCTCTCTAGATGAAGAGATGCATAACATGGTTTTAAGCATGACAACATGATCAAAGCGCACATTATTTTGAAACTACAGGAGTCAAAAAAAATAACTCTTGCGTGGAAACGGAAAACTCAGATTCTGTTAACTAGATGGAGGACAGGAGGATAACAGCTGAACCCAAGGGACCTCCTTTATTAAAGACAATGGACTAAGGGGAGAAACGATGGGTCTGTTGTAACAAGCATGGCCTCTGAGCAGAGATTAACAACGGGGAGATCTGACGCACAAGAGAGCTCTACCGGATAAACAGATTCAAGTCTGCCTCTCCAGTCTGACGTCTTTTGGATCCAGCACCCCCATGCCTGCTTTCTTCAGCTTTCCTCTAAAGCTCTCTGACCACGTGTCTCCACCAAGTCTCACCCAGTTGGCTGGTCAGAGGGAAGACAACGGTTATCCAGCATCTATAGAGGCTCCTCACTAGTCAGTTGATTGCATTACCGCCTATCTTTCCTTCAAGGGAGACTGACAGGTCCTGCCCGTGGTCTCAGAAGAGCCCTGGATGGGAATGATAGTTGTGGGAATCTGTAGGGTAGAACAGCCACTAAATTTCATAGCAGAAGCTTTTCTTTGGACAAAATAAAGAGCTCCCTGGTTTTCCCTTCATTAGCCCATAAAGCAGAAGAAGTGGAATGGTGCAAGGAGACAAGGATGCCAGAGACGGCTGCTTTTCCCTGTCTGACCTCTCCATAGGACAGCTGTAGGCTTGGCTGGAGAATGGTGAACCAGTCCCGTTGCCCTGGGGCACTGGACTATCCAGGAGGAAGGTGAGAAGGAGAGAGAAGGGAAGGGGAACAGAGCTCGGCTGAAAGCCCTCCTAGGAGTTAGGAACTTGGCCGCATTCCAGTAATTACCACGGCAAACCATCATTTAGGCAGTGCCACGTAGATCAAAGAGTCCCACAAAAGACACTGGGAGAGTCTAGGATTGTAAAGGGGGGTGTGGGGTGGGAGGCTTGTGGTGTGCTTGAATACCAGGCGTGTTCTGAGGGAGCCTTTGTACACTTTCCAAAGAGAGGGACCAGCTGGCACTCCCCTGCGCAAATTCACTTTAAGACTGTACTATCTCAACCGCTGAGTAAGAGAGAGAGAGGCGCTTTAGCAGAGCAGGGAGCCTTTTTTGCAGCTTTAGCCACGAGAAAGACCTCATCTCCTCCAAGCACATGAGGCTCCCTACTTCGTGTAAAATAATTCCAAATACTGTATTGCAATCCCATTAAAAGCCATTCCCCACTTTTTTCCTTGCTCGCCTGAGATTCAAGCCGCCTTGCTCACAACGAAAGAAAGCGTTGAGCATTTTTAGGGGGGGGGGGGGACAAAAACCCCAGCCTAACAACAACAGTATGCATTGGCTGAGTTCCGAAGATAGAATCTTATTTATTAAACTAGGTGGGTTGAAAAGAAAAGAGGGAGGGGAGCCAGAAGACTCTGCTGAAGTTTAAATAACCCCAGTGGGAAGTTTCATGACATGTCCACAAAAGGAAGCCGAGGGGGAGGGGGTGTCCACCTGGATTCCTTGGATGGCATTTGTCCTACCAAAACCCACCCAAGCTGCAGAGGCTCCCCAGCCATCCAGCCAGGCTTCCATCCTTCCGGAGGCATTTGCTCAAGACAGCTTAAAATGAGGTCCATTCTCTTCTATTCCCTGCGCTTGCCCTTCTGCAGGGAAAAGCATTGTTGACACCGGCCATTTTCCCAACAAACAGACCCCACAAAACACAAAGATACAACTATGTTGTTTTTCCTATTTTTGGAAACCTCACAAATCTATTAATTCAGCTACGAAATAAAGCAGATTTTTCCATTTTTCTTTGCGGCGGGGAAATCTGTCTGAAATGCATCATTTCCCATTCTTCATAAGGATGGAAAACATTAACCAACTTCGTTAAACATAGGATCAGGCTGATAGCCCAAGTGAAATCTGGAGATATTTGAATCACTCCAAAATATTATCTGAAAATCAAATGCCTACTGGACCTTGAAGGCTGTGAAAATCCCCATTAACAAACCCCTGCTGCAAATATTAAAGCTACTGTTAAGGAATAAAGGAAGGAAGGAAGGAAGGAAGGAAGGAAAACAGAAGAGGAGAGGTGACTAACTTTTTAAACGGGACCAACAGAGCAGCACTGATGTCTTTTCATGAACCAATTGCCCAATATTCAATTGGACAGTGGCTGCAGTGACCTCCTCGGTCTCTTAAGGCCCACAGGGTAATCTGTTGGTAAGTACAAGTTCTGTCTGTGATGGGAAGACAAAGTCAACAGAAGATAGATAGAGTTGATCTCTGCTGCAGACTCAACACAAGCATGTGTTTTCTCTGGAACTCTATTATATTAAAAAGAGAGATGCTAATGTGACATTTTAGCAGCACAAAAGGAGATTCTGTTCTAAAATTAGGGCATAAATCAAACACAGATATTCCCTCAGACACACAATCAACCCCAATTTTACTCCTCCTCTTTCTACACTGAGGGTTGTATTAAATTCCAGCCAGCATGTTTCAACAGGAGATGCTACACTTTGAAGTTCACAAGAGGGCCAAGAAGAGAAGCAGTCAATGTGAGCTTCAGCTAAACACCAAACTAACTGGAGAAGAAAGAAAGCAAGAAAAAGAAATGGAAAAAGAGACCCAGGGGAGGGAGAGGTATTTTAGGCCGTTGTGTATCCCCCACACCAGGAATTGGGAAGGGTCCCACGTGTCCTTCCGAGACCCCGAGGGTCGTTTTGCTTTGGACTTAGCACCTATGGCAACCCAACAGTTGTGTTTCCAAAGCCTCTTCTTCCAGCTCAAGGGTACCAGCTGAGGATCGCACACTACAATGTTGTGGGTGGATGGTTCCAAGACAAGCACTAGATTTGATTTCATTTACCTCTCAATGCAATTAAAATTAAATTAATCAAAATGAATATGATCACTCCCCAGTTAAATATTTTCCCCTTCTGTCTGATTAACTACAATCTGGGAGCAACTTCTGGTGATCTCTGGGGACAGCAGAATGTTTTCGGAGGCTGCTCCAGAGTTTCTGGTTGCACCGTTCTGGTGATGGCTTAAGTGTGCAAACCCAGCCAATGATGGCTTATTCCATGAACCACGGCCTAACGTGGTCTCTTCAGAGAGGTCGGAAACAACGGAAGAAGAGGCTGCCTTGCAACCCAAGGCTTCTCTGTGGCCCATGCTGAGTCCCTCGGGGAGGCCACCGTGACCAGTCTTGGTCCCCCTGCAGGAAGTCCCCGCTCCTCCTGAATCCACAGGCAGACAAAGAGTTTGGCTTCTACCTGTGGGCTCATTTTGCTCTGGGAAAGGGATTTTTCTTCCATTGTTGGGGGAAGAAAAGGCGGCTTTTTCCTTTTATTTGTCTCACTTAGGCCTATTTAAATAACTTTGACTATAATTTGCCATTCTGTTAATATGCAAATGTTAATGGTTATTTTCTCCCCTTCTTTGTACATCATGCCTTCCGTTTCCTCCACTCGGTATTTCTTTCAGTACATAAAGTTGGGGGGGGGGGGGGAGGAGGAAGGAGGAGGAAGGAGGAAGAGACAGCCTCATCATGGAAGAAGCCTAGGAGAAAAGGGCCCGGCCTCTCACCCACTCTTCAGAATCCTGAAGGCAAGAGGAGAAATTAATTGATATTGTAAACAAATGAAATATGGAGGAGTGGTTAAAAAGAGAGGAAGAGAGAGAGAGAGAAGTGAAGTGTTTTACTGAGCTTAATGCATTAGAAAAACATCTCCCAACCATCCAGAAACGCAATAACTAGACTTAAATAGGCCACAGGGGTTTTTTTTCCCAAAGAGGAAAAAAATATCCGAGGCTTTATAGTACTGGGGGGGAGGGGGGACCCACAGTGCATAAATTAGCATCCCCTTTGTTTTGAACTCAATGAATTTATATCATCCTTCAACACTGTTTAGGCAAAGCAAATACAAACAAGGAAATCACATTATTCTTTCCAATCCACACACAAAAATGATCTGGATATTCACATTTAAAATTGCTATCATGGATTAGCTTAAGGCAATTATTTCTCCTGCTGCATTCTTTTTTACAATAATTTTAAAAAGAATTCATGTCTCTCGCCTAACAAGAAAAATGAAATCCCATTAGTTGAGTCTCCAGTGGATATTAATGCTCCTTTTGTTTACAAAGGTTAATATCTCCCAAATAAAGGAACACACACTGCCTGTTAAAATAATTACATCATGACATTTCAGAAAGGTTGGCAGATAGACATGGTTTCAAGCAAAGAAACAAACAAAGTAAGTAGGGATACGTTTTTTTATTTAAAAAAAAAACCCTGTGATTTAAACAAACAGAAGCCATTGGTTATTCTGTCCCCAGTGCTACTGGGGTGCTTGTCTTAATATTTTCCCCATCCCATAGGACCTACACTTTTCAGAGCTAGTATTCAGAAGGTCACGCTGATGATCACCAAAAACCAACCTTCTGAATCCAACAGGCTGTTGACTTACAAGGGGTCCGAACTTTCTTCATCACGAAGGAATGGACTGCCCCCTCCCATCCCACATCAGAGGGTCTTCCAGTTATTTGTGATGACCGCTGGAGCAGCTCCAGGGCTGGACCAAAAGACCCTCTGTGGTTCTTGGTAGCCTTTCCAGCCTTGCTGTTGGTTTACATCATAAGGATACTAACATGAGTGTGCAGAGACGTTTTGTTGGGAAAGGGTGTTGGTCATTTGAGGCTGACAACCTCAATGGTGTAATGGTGACCTCTACTTTGTAGATTGCATTGTTATTTCCTTCCTTCCTTCCTTCCTTCCTTCCTTCCTTCCTTCCTTTCCTTCTTGTGCCACAATGCAGCTCAACATGAGAAGCAAGATGGTCAGGAAGACCAATGACTCCTGTGAGCCATGGCTCTACATCTTCCAGGGGCAACTAGAGGGGCCATCTCACAGTCCCTCACTGGCCACTGTTGGGCATTTCAGAATGAAATTAGAAAGTGCTCCGAGCCCTGAGCTCACATCTCCTGGAGCCAAGGCTGGCTATGACTTTCCAAAATAGGACAAAGAGATCCAAGCAGAGACAGGACTCTGGGCTGCAGCCTCTCTTGAATGAAGGCAGTGTTGCGCCTTTAGTACCTCCGAGGTAATGAAGCACTGCAGTCAACTCCTCAGAACCTTAATGTAACATTAGCATATTAACAGAAAGGCAAATTATAGTCAAAGCTATTTAAACAGGCCTAAGTGCACCCAGCCAAATAAAAGGGAGCCCACCTCTTCTGCGCCCAACAATGGAGCAAACCTCCAGAGCTTGTCAGGGCCTTGTCCAATTCTGCAGCCCCTCACCTGCGCATTGCCTCAGCAACGAAGTGGCGCCCACGCCAGCAGCATTATGCACCGGCGGGGTGCTCCCCGGCTCTGCGGGGCGCGAGGAATTAGGGACTTGCAAGGAGCTCAGCGGGACACCAAACAATTTGCCCTTTGCCTTTTGTAAGCATGTTAACACAACGCGTCAAAGTAAATATTCTGAGACAAAAGCCCACCAGCCTGGCGTTGGGGAGAGGGGAGTAAAGGCATGCTATGCAGCGCTTGCATGACTAATGGAAAAGTGCTCAGGCACTTGTTTTCATGCAAATCTTGAGAATGAATTTAGAATAGAATAGAGCTGGAAGCGACCTTGGAGGTCTTCTAGTCCAGCCCCCTGCTCAAGCAGGAGAACCTACCATCTCGCACAAGTGACTGTCCAGTCTCTTCTTAAAAACCTCCAGGGATGGAGTGCCCACATCTTCCATCTTCCCTGGAAACAGGCACTTCACTCAGAACGGGGACTGTCCAAGTGATGCTGATGCGCTTAGGTGGAGCCTGCCCCATTGCGCCAGCCAACGACCGGCAAGGAGGCTTTCCCACAACCGGCCACCTGTGCAAATTGTGATGCCCCTCAATCCAGAGGGCCAGCCCAATGGCCCAACAGAATTACGGGGGGGGGGACCCTCGTGTTTTCCTCAGCCCAATGTCATCTCAATGGCCTTCCCCCCTCTGAGTTGGAGTGCAATTACAACCAGGAGATCCTCAGGACTGTAACCCAGAGCACCTGCTGCAGGAATCCTGCACCCGAGAAAAATGGCATGAATCAAGGTGAGTCTCTTGGCCAGAGCAAGGGAGGAAGAGGAGGTCAACATGAAGGTGTAGCAGCCCAATAACCACACCATGATGAACTTATCATACTCTGTCCTCTCCGGGGTCCAATTTAACAGGGAGATGGCCAGTTCTTTCCATCCAGGCTTAACAATGGCTGCTAATAAGCTCCTCTTGTGCTTTATCATGGAATCTCATCCATGCATCACATCTCCTCTGGAAAGGTCACTGGTCTCCTCATTTTTCAAGCAGAAGAGAAGTTTCTCCAGGAAATTCCCTTATTTGTTCTAAGGACAGATCGCCACCATTGTTGTTGGGTTTTTTTTAATCATTATTATTTCGTACATATTGCAAGAATAGTGTCGCATCTGCCTTACCCATCAAATGACAGCAAATTTTGAGGAGAGCAGTGTTCTACAGATGTTCCTCTCAACTAAAATATAATTTCCACGTCAGGCTGACAATTTTCCAGCTGACTGGTTGAACATGCAGCTCGGAGGCTCTGCCCTGCCGACCGAGATTGGATGCAGATGGCAAGGTTAGCAATCCCTTTCTTCTCCTATTAAAACTTCTCTTTGCCACCATAATATTTTGTAAACGTACACCACAAATGGCATCCCATAGCAGTGGAGAGAGGAGAAAAAGCTAGCTATCTGCTGCAATAATCTATTTTTAATGCCCTTGTTATAGAGAGCTACCTTCCAGACAGATGCGGCTTCTTTCCCAGATGAGCTATCGGTCACATCTGCCTAGTAAAGAACTGCCAAGGGTCACTGGGTCTCTAAACAACTGACATCCAAAGTTTGTTCCTGTTTGACATGGCCTACAATATTTATTTTTTATATTAAAAAAAGAAAAAGTCCAAGAGCCTTACAATTAACTGCAGTCCTTGCCTGGGCCCAAAGCTCAGCCTGTTTGGCTCAGGAGATGTTCAAGAGATTATAATATCGAGGCCAAGTGGCATTAGAACCAAAGCAGCTCTTAGCCAGTCTTGGCTGATCTTGAATAAGGGAAGGTCAGGCTTCATTAGTGCCTGGATGAGAAATCCCAAAGCTGAAGAAGCAAAACAAAATCCCCAAATGTCAAAAAACAAACAAACATCCTAGCAGCAAACCGTGGCAAAGCTAGGACAACGTCTGTGAGATCAACACAACGAAAGCTTCTCTTCTATAGCAAAGTCACCATGGAATAACCTCACTGGGGGGGTTTCAAGAAGAGACTGGACAGCCAATTGTCTGAAATGGTCCAGGGTCTCCTGCTTGAGCAGGGGGCTGGACTAGAAGACCTCCAAGGTCCCTGCCAACTCTGTGGGTTCTGTTAACATAAAAGACAATTGTGTCTACATTAATGGGCAGAAGGCTGAAGCTTCAGATAAAACAGATAAAGACTTCTTGGCAACTGCATTGCTGGTTTGCTGGCAGACTCAGCAGAGGACATTTGAAGGATCAGAAATGGGTATTAGAAGGTACTCTGGTTCACATCTGTACCCTGCTTTCTATGGCATGGATGTATTATATGGCTATATAATCTCAGTGGACACCAAGAATGGATCCCTTGTATTCTTTTCACCTTTAGTAGCCCCCTCGGATTTCTCCTCCATGCTAAAGCAACTCGTGTGACCTTCTCTAGGAGTGAAGTGCAGCGTCTTCTGTTTCCTTGCTTTACTCTGAATCATTGTTAGAACATCCACATCATCACTCTTCAATCCCAGATTTAAAACTGCCAAAAGAGGCCGTGTCAAGATATGGATTTGGAAAGTTATTACAAAAACATATTTTGGGAAGGAGGTTGTTAGGAGCATCTAGAGATATTTTACATTCGACGGATGGATGGATGGATGGAGACAGACTGAGAACAAAGCACCATGCAAATTACATCCTCTATTAAAATATGGGAATTGACAATGTCGCCAGAAGAATATGGAAGATAAAAGATTACAAAAGACAGAAGGCTTTCAAAAATTTCATATTCTGCCTGTTGCGAATGTTGGCACATTCTCTGATTAAATCATTGACGTGATGCAAAGACAGCAATTCTACCTCTACTTCTGCTGATACTCACAAGTGGACGATGGGCCTTGGATGGTTGATGCTGACGGGAAAGCCCCAAAGCTTCCTCCCTTTTGGGGCAGCCCCCACGGTGACTGGAAACCCACCAGCCAGGCCTTGGAGAAGCAACATTGATGAGCTTCATTCCTTGGCTTTTCTTCTCCAGAACCTTCAGAAGAAATGAGGGGCAGTGGAAGGGGAAGGACTCCGTGCCCAGCTATCCTTTATCCATCCAAACAGCCCTGCTTTGATGCTCTTGCCACGTTCCAGTCTAAAAATATCCATTCACTGAAAGATCCTTCCCATCCAACAAGCAACCCCGTCTTTCAACTTCCCGGCCTTTTTTTAAAGCTCAGCCAGACTCTTCCAGGAGCCAAGTCTAAGTATTGAATATGGACATGGCCTCCTTCCGACAGATCGGCAGGAAGAAAAACCACTTTAAGTCCATCCAAGATTTGAGTGCGGCTCTCTGAGCATCCAAAACACAAGATTAGACCTCTCAAGCACCTTTGAATGGAGACACGAGACGTCCATCAAGGCCCAAGGTCTGCTGGAAAGCCCATTTTTATGGGCTGCTTCTGCCAGCTCGTCTTCAGAAAGTGGAGACACGGCCAGAGCTGGTAATTCTGGGGCTCCAGCTGACCCCGGTCATCTCTGCAAGCCTTGGATTGTCCAAGCGGCTTTCAGAAACAAGGAAGCCTCTCTGCGGCACGTGCCAAAGAGCTGCACAAAATCCACTACTGCAGAGACAGCCATAAATAAATATTTGACCGAAGAGGAGGATTTTTTTTTTTTTTGCAAAATTGCAATACACATGTTGCATCTAAATCCTTGCAGAGACAGATGGTTCAGACTTCTATTAGCAATGAATAATGAGATGTGTCGTGAAAGGTGTGAGCTTTCTATTTAACCTTGTTTTGCTTGCTATTTTCCCCAATAAGTGTCGGAGGCGCAGCAGTTTCCAATTTTTGCAATGGTGGGATGGAGGGGTGGGGGGACTCCAGTTACTGCAATAATCTGATAGAGCAGCCCAGGCTGACACCTTCTCCCGCCAAGAAACTGAGCAGCGCTGGGTAAAAACCGAACGGCCCCTTTCTAACTGCCCCCGTCCCTCAGGAGAGTGCTTCCCTCCACTCTCCCCCCTCCCCCAATGCTAGTTGGGCATCGGCTTCTCTGGCACGGAGGAAAGCCACTAAGCTGCTCCAGAAAGCTTTTGGAGGCCTAATGGGGTTGAGCTTCCATTTCGCAGGAGTTAGTTGTTACGGAGAATGAGTTTCCTCGGTGCGATGATGGATAGAAAAAGATTTATTGTGGTGACTGTTATTGGTTTTCTATTTTGTGATATAATTTTTATGTTACCTTTTTTTATTGTGTTCTTTCTGCGTTGCTTTTAGGAGAGAGACTGAGTGGCATATAAACGCAGTAAATAAATAGCGCGATCGTAAGCGAGCTAGCTGGTACCAGCCCATTTCTGGCTTCTTATACGCGATTACAGTCCCTGAAAGTGGTACGTTTCTGCATCACGCAACAACTCAAAGGCTGCTGCTTGAAAACGGGTGGAATTCAAAATATAAATGCAAAACCTCGTCAGGGACTGGCAGACAGCATCACCGAACACTGAAAGAGGTGATAGACCTCTCCTGCTTACATCACTTCCCCAGATGGTTGCACATATCTAGAAAGGCACTAAAACAAACCAGCATTTCAAAACTTATTAGGAAACAAGCAACTTGATACCCTTCAAATGTTTTGGGTTCCAATTCCCATCAGCCACAGATAACATACCAGTCTAGAGGGCAAGCAGTGGTTGCTATGCAACGGGAAAGCTTAAAAGAAAGAAAAGGGAGGTTGAGTAAATCTGTATGGATCTTCAATAAAAACGCAAAGCCCTTTTCCACCCTGGAAATCAGTGACCGAATCATCCTTGATACCCCAACCGATACATGGCTCCTGATCTAATCTGAGTGGCTATTTAAAAACCCACAATCACTGGCTTCTCCTCCATGGAAACATTTCAGGTTCCTTCTTGCTAACGTAGGTAATCTTAGTCAGATGAGGAGCTACTAAGAAACTGAGTCTGGCTGTACATATGACACAACCCATCTTCCCCTTGTTCTTTTGTAGCAAAGCACTTGTGGTCCTTTCCTCAGACTGGCTGTCAATGGATGGTGACTAAGATGGACTTCAGTCCACTCTGCTTCTACCCTTTCCATTCCCAAACTTCGTTGCCCATCTTGGCAGCTCCAGCCCCTTCAAGTTGTGAAGCAAAAGGAGTGAACAATATGGGTACTTGCTGCAGTGACTACCCTTGAGTGTTGGTTCACTCAGATGAAGTGATGAAAAATGCAAGGAGGGGAAGGACAGGGCATTCTCTGCAGTCAATGAAACAGAAATTCACCCTCAAAGCCTTCAAGCCAAGACTGTGCTGAGATCAAACTGACAGAAGAGCAGGTGCAGGGGGACCAACGTTCCCATCACCCCATCATCGGCCTTCACCGACAGTCTGTGGGCAGCCTTGAGAAGGACAAATATGGAGAATACCACAAAGTGGAGAGCATCGTACATCGTACTTATTTTCATGAGAAAGGAAACACCTTTTTTTTCTCCAATTAAATTGCATTTAAAATGGCAGGAGCACCTTGGGTTCATGCAGAAAGTAAGTGTGGGAGCAATGTAGGGCTTTCCTTGAAGGGGTGTGGAGCAGGGGTGAAATCCAGCAGGTTGTGGAAAACCAGTAGTGGAAATGTTGAGTATTCAGAGAACCGGCAAATACCACTTCTGGCTGGCCCCAGAGTGCGGTGGGAATGGAGATTTTGCAGTATTTTTCTCCTGCCACGCCCACCAAGCCACACCACACCCACCAAGCCATGCCCACGGAACTGGTAGTAAAAAAAATTGGATTTCACCACTGGTGTGGAGGAGTTCTTTTGTTTAGTTGCAATGTCATCCCCATCATCCTGGCCATTGTCTATCCACTGCAGGAGGAAGGCCTCTTCCGCATGTTTCCAACCCATAAAGTCCTGTGCTTTCTTTGGCCAAATGGACCCACCATATTTGCTGACATTGTCCATCCGTCTTGTTTCAGGTCTCTTTCATGGACACTTTTTATCAAGTTGCAATGTACTGTATGGAGGTCTAGCAGCAAGGAATCTCTCCTTGAGTCTTGAAGCAAAGACTCCAAGCCAAAAACGGCAGACCTTCCCCAGATGTTCAGACCAATGAACTTACAAGAAACAAATGATGGAGTTGAAAAGTACCTTTTAAACAAATTTATGTAGTTTATGTAGTTTAAGCATACAGTATTTTCAGGAGAGGCAGCTAAGCACAACCCTGGCCACATACAGGAGCATCATGTCTACAAAGATGTCAGGCCTCAAGGTCTGTGGGTGGAAGGCAGGTTGAATTGGGCTGAACCCCAGTCAGCTGGAAGGGGCGATGAGCTGTTGGTCTGGTTGGCAGGTGGGAACCGACACAAAGGAAGCGAAGGCTGAGGAACAGCCTCGGAATCACACGGAGTCTCCAAATTCTCCCCAAAGAATGGGGAATTCAGCATTTCGGTCCATGAATCAGATTTGTATCATTTAAAGATAGAGACTTTCCTCTACTCCCTTGACGCTGATGGAAACTATATTCGCATAAGCAAGTATTTTCGGCTAAATGAGTCCCGAAATGTAGACTCAGGACGAGTCTCAGCGACGTTCATTAGAGTAAAAATGAGTCACCAGACTCACGGAAGGCGAGCAGATTCTCTGAAGCCGGAGTTTAGTTACAAATGTTCTGTTAATGCCCTTCGAGAAAGGGCCATCTTAGCGCAACACCCCAATTACAATGAAAAATTACAGGAGAAAAACAAACCTACAGTAGACAACGGAAGAGAGGGAGGGAAAACACAGCTACAGTTGCTGCAGCTTCTGCTCCAGCTGCCTCCATCTTGCCGGAAAACTACAATCCACCAGAGAAAATCAACCATCTACAAGTGGGGTCTCCAGCCTTGGCAACTTTAAGCCTGGCAGACTTCAACTCCCAGAATTCCGGCAGACTTCAACTCCCAGAATTCCCCAGCCAGCAAAGCTGGGAGTTGAAGTCTGACGGAATTCTGGGAGTTGAAGTCGGCCAGGCTTAAAGTGGCCAAGGTTGGAGACCCCTGATCTACAACGTCTCCAGAGGCATCTTAACCACCATTGCCATCGGGGAGGGGAGGGGGGAGAAGTTTGTTTGCTTCTTTGTTTGTTTGTTTGTTTGTTTGTTTATGTAGCAGCACCGGCTTCGACACAAATGACCTCCACCTGGACAACCTGGAGCCGAGGTTGTCTTGCCCCGAGGAAAGGATGCATTCCTGCTCACAATGGAGCCTCTCAATCCGTAGCCTCAAATGCTATCGGTGACAACGCAGAGAAGGGGACAAAGCTTTTTCGGCTCCTTCCCAAGGATTCATTCATTCTCCGTGTTAAAAATAAACGAGGATCTCAGCCAGCTACATACTGGCATATTCACACATTGACTGAGAAGGATTGAAAAGGAACTGGTGCTTCTCTTTCTTTCTTTCTTTCTTTCTTTCTTTTTCTTTCTTTCTTGTCATTTCTCTCTATTTTTATATGACGAAATGCAATCACAAATATTCCATTTTTCTGAGCAGTGCCAGAGATATACGGTGAGCAGCTTCTCGCCAGAACGGAGCTAAACGAGTTTGGGATAAGCATTTTAGTTTTTATCCGTGGGCTGTCAGACTCCTGAATGAGAAATAACATCATAACTATGTAGTATGTTGGACTTGCAGGGCTGGCGCATCGTGTAACATGTTCACACTAGTGCAATAGGACTAGGTGTTTTGTTAATACGATTTATTGGGTTAGGGGTTTTCTGTCTTCACTGTGAGTTGTATTGTGTTGGGGGGGGGGGTGCACTGAGGGAGCTCAACCAATCTCATTGTACATGCGTTGTACACCGACAATAAAGATTTGAATTTTGTTAGCCTGCCCCCAAAACAGCCCTATTCTGGGACTTCTCTTAGCTGGCAAACAGTCCAAATGCATTTTGTATCTTAAGAGGAGTGGGGGGAGGAGGAGAAGGAGGAGGAGGAGGAGGAGGAGGAGGTGCCATTGCCCAACTGCCTGACATCCCCACACTAAGTCATTACAATCAGATGCATCTCTTTTACGTTGCCCTTAAAGAAGGCATTTTCTTTTGGCAGGGAATTCACTGCTGCCAGTTTCTTTCTCTAAGATAATTTTTACTCTCTAATCCCAGTTTCAGTGGAAAAGCAAATTAACTTCTCACTGCAGGCAGGACTGAATCCTGCAAGTTTTAAGTTCCATCAGGTTTTCGGCAGGTGACAGCAAGAGGCAGCCAGCAAACCCTGAGTGGTGGAAAAGAAAAGGAGGCGATCAGCCCCAATTTGCCAGAAATTTCTATCTGTTCCATTCAGACACACACACACACACACAGAGAGCTGCTGTTTTGTCTCTAGGCAAAAACAGTTCGAATTGAGGGCAAAGGACTGAAGCTGGAATGAAATGGCTTTCGGAGGTCCAAACTCATGGCCCAAAAGCAGATGTTTTCTTGGGCAGGATGGGCTCTTCAGGGTTAGGGCCCTCACTTTACACCCCGAAAATCTGGGGGTGGGAAACGGCTCTGGAGAAGGCAGGGGAGGGCCGACGAAAAGGCCCCCCCAAGGCCAAGGCGGCCCAAGGCAGAGGCATCACGGCTTGCGCAGCTCATGTGTGTCACTCCTTGCTAATTAAAACTATTCATGCACATTTGTCAGGGGAAGGAATAAGTCTCCATCTCCTTGTATGAAGTCCCCCTTTTCAATTTAATCCGGCATGTTTTGACAAAAGCACTTTGGAGAGGCATTTGTCACTAGCCAACTTTAGACAAGGTTAATGAAAGTTCTGTCACGAGAAGGCCCGGCCTGCTTTAAATTACAGATGTCACCCGCCATGACGAAAGAAAGGGCACGCTGTTACAGTCCCATAAACTATCCTCTCCAGGGACACACAGGTAATTGCATAGCTCATTAAAAACTGTTTTAATTATTAATTGACCGTGTCAGAGTTGTCCTTTAAAGTCAATTTTAATTCTTCTCTCTTTTTGGTAAGCAGAATGGCAGCTGACCTACAGAACCTGGTGTACCAGCACAAAGGACCAGCAGGAAAGGTGTGGAAGGCAGAAAATGCCATGACGACCACAGTCACCTGGCAACCTGGCCAGGGGAGGGTCTCTTTTCAACACTCAAAGGGTCGGGGGGGATACTTCTGTAGGGGTGGGAGGGTCCATTTTGCGTGTCAGGAGAAGGTGCGTGTGTGGATGTTCTGAATTGGAGATGCCAAGTGGGAAGGAAGGAACAGATTGACAGAAGACGATTGATGGATTGTTTTTGTGTTAGTTTATCATCTTTGGGGCATTTTCATTCTCTCACCTCAACTGTGGCAAGCCAGAGTCAACCCCGCTGGGGCTTGGAAGCTAAGAAGGATGGGGGTGGCTAGTTCTGGATTGGGAGCCCACAAGAATCCCAGGCTGCCAACTCAAAAACATTTCTGAAAAGACTAGGAGAAGGTTGCATTTATGAGCCTGGGAATTCATGAGCATTCTGTCTTTTGGACATCGTAAGGCACACACACAAAAAAGCATGAGCCAATGGGGTCTGCAGATCTCCTAGGGCCACCTATTTGAAGAAGAGAGAACCCTGAATTTATTAACTAGCCGCACGGGGGGCTCTTCAAGAAAGTGGGGGAGAAAGGAGCTGCAGGAGTAGAAGGAGGCCCTTCTGCTGGAGACAACGGTGGTGAGCTTCAAGGAGCCCTTTCATATTTATAAGGGATAAATATCCACCCGTGATGTCAGATGAAAAAATGCTAGAGGGTTTATGAGCAAGCTGAGCCTTTGAGGGAAGGGAAGGAGCGTTCTCAGCTCACCCCCTCGGGAATTAATGGAGAGGGTCCCACCACAAATTTCTGACCACCATTTATCTCCAAGCCTCGAAGAACACTTTGCCCCTCACCACAGGCCACAGGGGCACCTTGTGCTTTGCGTCAATCCAGGTTGGGAAAGGCAGGTGGCCAAAGTCAACAGAACAGGGTGCATTTTTATCCTAGATACTGAAGTTGGGTTTGGCATTTGTAAACAAAAACATAGGATGCTTTTTCCAGGATGTGGCACTGGGACCGGAACCTCAGCAAGGGAGGCTGATTGGAAAAGCTCCAAGGCCAGAGGTGCACCGTCAGCAAGTGAGATCAGTGATGTGCCTTGTTATTTATCACTGCTGATGGGTTGGGGGGGAACATAATGATGTCTTTTGAGGGAATCACTAAAGTAGGTCTTCCTTAAAGCTCCTTGCTCCCACTGTGGAGGGAGGCAGCTTCCCCAGACACCCATCCCACCCTAAGATGGTAGTTCATGGTTGACAGCTAAATATTCCTTGTCGTGCCCATGGGTGAAGCATGAATACCACACGCCGTGCCACCCGAGAACCAGATTTGCCCTTCCTCTTGGGTTCTGAAGCTTCACTCGAGCTTGGAGAATTTCCACTAGGCATTATCCAGCAATGGAGCCCAGAGGACGCATTAGAAGCAGGGATGTTGGGGCCCAAGGCTTCCGTCGCACATCTCAGCTGCACAGCAGGCACCTGGATAATTCAACTCCAACAAGCAACTGATTACTCCAATTTGAGTAATACCCAAATTACTTTAATTGGAAAGAACCTACAATTTCAGCTTTTGCTGAAATGAAGCCCGCAGATCAGATGAAAATGGTGGAAGCAAACAAGGATCTAACAGAGGGTCACTCTGGGCAGATGGAGATGTCCAGCACAGCTCTCTCTGGGTCTTTAGCAACAAAGGGATGGTTTATTATGCCGAAATTGGAAAAGAACTCAAGCCAGGCAATTGAAAAGGAGCAGGGTAACTGAAAAACCATTTGAGAGAAGGATTGAAAAGGAGTGACTAATGCATTAGTCATGTGCCCATAAATACGCACCTCTCAAGAAAAGAAGTTTACTATATCCCACCATCCTAAGGGGGAGAGAAGAATAGATGAGGAATATAAGGCTCAATTATTCTAACTGGAAAGTTGAGCAGGCAATGACTTCATCCCCCTGAAATAGACAAATGGTGAAACTTGATTTCTGAGCCGTTTGTGGGATCGGGTACTCAGTGCACTTGGGGGACGGAGAACGGAGGGAAACGTATCAAGTTATCAGCAGGGCCGGGAGCTCCACTTATGGGAAGCGTGTTTCTGAGGCTGGGCAAGGCTACCCAAAGGTGTAGAAAACCAGAGCCGAGATGCAGGGGTTGCCCTTCATCGTGCCTGCGAAGAACAAACAGACATTTAGCCTGGCAGAGCTGGAAGATAAGGAAAGGCAAAGCCAAACAAAGAATGGGTTTTTCGCGAAAAACCAGAATGTAACACATTCGCAAAGAGCGGCGTGCAAAGTATAATTAAAATATTATCTGCCTGATAGAAGTGCAATATTCTATATTCATCTTCACTCAAGCCAAGATTAGCTCCCATTCAATTCAGAGACACTCAAAAGAACAAATTGTTCCTTAGAAATGGATAACGTAGATCAGGTACTACACAGATCTGTGGCTGCGCAGACACCTGAGAACAAAGGGTGCAGGTAGAGATAAGGGGGAAAGATGCGTTGCCCCTGATAGAACCTGCATCAGGCTCTGTGGCAGATGCTTCAACCAAGAAATATGACACCAACCCATAAAGCAATCAGGGTTTTGGCCAAGGAAGATATGAGGCTTTTATTAGTGGATAATTGGTACTGAGGAACGGATGGAGAGAATGCAAACATCTTAGCTCCCTAGACGGACGGATGGATTAGATGTATAAGGCTGCCCAACTCAAAACAGTCTGACTCTGAGTAGCCTCAGGGATGAACAACACCACTGATGGTCAACCAACAACCACCTGACGCTCTTGGATTCTTCTTAATGAAAGTAACTGGAGGCTCCGTATTGCTGTTTACCTGAGACTGTCCTAAAAGATAGTCCAAAGGTTTCAAATCAGAGAGAAATGGGATTGTCCTCCTTGCTTTCCACAGTGGCTGTTTTGCTTATTCCTTTCTAATCCTAATAGGAGGAGGAGGATGCTATTCCTTTTAAACCCCTAAATGTGTAAAATCCTTGGTGCTCTCTGGCCTTGGTTGCTTCCTTGCAGATGTTTCATTACCCAGAAGAGAGGAGGGTTTCTAGCACGGATGATGTTCCCTAGTTGGGTCATGAAACATCTGCAAGAAAAGCAGCAAGCTCAGAGAGCATCAAGGAGACCTCAACTGAACCCTGGGCTAAAAATCTTCTCTTGTATCGGAACCGAAAATGCTTTGCAGCTACTCACATCTACTTCCCCAAGCCTTTAACGTCATCAGAAGAGGTTCTTCTTCTTGGCTCCCTGGAGACAGAGATACTAAGAGGACGAAGCCCCGGTTGCTGTGATCACACATAAATGGAGTACTTTTCCACTGTAGCAAGCTTCGCCATGATATTAATTGTGCATAATTCATAACAGTGCTAGTCTGCTGATATGTTTTTCTTAAATGGTTTAATTTTTGAAGACGACCTTTGGAAATTGGGTATCCCCAGAAGGCAGCAGAGAAAGGAATCCAAAATTGGCCATTTTGCTTTTTATAAAAAAAAACTGATTTAATTAATAGCTTTTGATCACGGCTGGAGACTGATGGATCATGAAGTGCTCCTCTTGCTCAGGTAAATGAAGAGTTGGGGGAAAATACTTTTTATGCTGAAGATCACCTCTATAAGAAATATGATCACAATGACAGCAGAAGATGACAAGTATTAAAGATACTCAATTAGTTTTATTAGACCACCAGTGAGCACCAATTAGGTTGATACAACCAAGCTTTGTGTCACTGACTCTGGTCCTCCATAGCTTCTGGAAACTGCACACACACACACACACACACACACACACACTTTCTCCTCACATCTGATGCTAACACAGTCTTTGTCTAAATGTGTGCCAGACTCCTGGGTGCCAAATAAGGATCTTATTTTTCTGATATAGACTGGTAATTGTTGCTCTATTTTAACCCATCGTGGCTTTGTGCTCAAGATATTTAGTTATCAGATCTCCACAACAGCTGATGGATCTGGAACCTCAATACTCAGATGCAACCACCTCTTGCTCTGTTGTCCTCTGATTTAAGAAGTAGGAAGAGCTTCAGACTTGACCTCCTTCAGTTTATTCAAACCACAACCGGATCCTCAAATGTACAAATCAACTTTCAAGGACCATAGAAGCCACTAAAAACTGAAGATGGAATGACAGCCACCAAAAAATGGCAGGAGGACAACCAACCAAAGAAAGAGGTACACTTTTTTTTAAAGGTCTCATGAATATGAGATACTTGCCCCTGGAAGGAAGGCAAGAGGTCTTGTCCATTCCCTCATGAGGGACCTCAGAAGCACTCCAGATGCTTCCCAGAGTTACCCGGAACATCACAAGTCAATCACAAAGGGGAAGGACACCTACAAACCCTACCTAGCTGCCTGCATCAGCCAACATTTCATCCTAATGAGTCCATCCCTCTGTGTGTCTCTCTCCCCCCACTCCCCAGATATGTGAAAGAAAAAAATGAAATAGGTTTAATGATCCCCAAGTAGTAGAGCTGCGTTGAGAAGTACTCGGTGAGCAGGCAAATCCAAGCCCACAAATTCACTTAAAAGTAAAAAGTAGTGCAAAGGTGAACTACAAGGGCCTTGTTTGGCACAGGAGGCAACTATGCCTGTGTGGTTGGGAGAGTGCAAAGGGAAAAGCATCTTAATGGCTAATTAGGCTCTTCTATTAGCTAAGCGGCAAAAAGCAGAGAGATTTGGAGTATTATTGAATCACTGTCATATTGATGTTAATTCCGGTGGCTGGTACACCATTGATTTTTTTTTTTAAAGAACCCTTGCAAATGAATAGTTCTTGCAACTCATTTCAAAGCACCCACCTTAGCATTAGTGGCTAATTAACATGCATATTCAGTAATGAAAGAAAGCAAGACACAAACCCCTTTTTACACACATATACAGACGCACACAATGACAACTTGCCTGAAGGCAACCAAGTATAACAGACTGAATTACATCATTCAAGCCAAAGCAGAGTTTGGGATGACATCCTTCCCCTAAACTAACAAACTGCTTTTAAAAGATCAAACCTTCCCTCATTAACTTGTACAACCAGTTGTCTAATCATCAGCTGTATTCCTGCACCATCTCTGACCAACATCTCTGAGTCTTGGCAATTTAAAGAGGGCTGGACTTCAGCTTGCCCAAATCAATGATAACATGCATTTATCGTATCTGCCTACAAATGTTTAGAAACACGATGCATCCACCCCTTTTTCATTCGCGGCGTCCCCTTCACAAGTGCCCTCTTTCCCGGGTGACGGTGTTGGTGTCATCGGAGAACATGGGCCCTTCAAAATGCACTAGAAACACGCTTGGACCCTGCTTGGGTTTTTAGAGCACATCATACCAGCAAAGGGAAGGAAAGAGCGACGTGAAGAAAACCCGAATCCCAGGCCGTATAAAGCCAGCCAGCCAGGCTAGGAAAGATCACCCCCTAACAACAGCCGCTTGAAAAGTGGGTGGAAACCAGCTAATCAAAATAATGTTTTCATTTTAACCTGTAGAAATCAGCAATTGATATCCCGGTGTCCCACCCCACCCCTCCTTTCACCAGCTCTGATCAAGCTATTTGCCAACATAATTGAAGCTTTCTGCGAGAGTCTTTAGATTTCATTTCGTGTTTGGGGTACAAGGCGCCAGGAAGAAGCCTCCCATCCATCTTTCTTTGTGTGCCGTAATCCGAGCCGAAGACGCAAAGGCTCGTGCTGGTGATGGATGGCCCTCCTCCTTGCTACGGTGGGGCTTAAATCAGGCTCTCCAGACCCCTTATTAAAAGAAGCGGCATTCAGACTTATTGTAGCCTTCTCAACACTCCTGGATATCATATATACTTATTATAGTTCTGGGTAACGAAAATGGATTTTGCAAGCAGTTAAAGTGGGAAGGGTAGAGAAAGGATCGAGGGCAGAAGAAAAGGCATCTCTTTAATATAGAGCCGTGCTTGGCAAAGGGAGGGGGCTTCCAGGCTATCCAAACAAAGGCATCTTTCCCTCACCCCCACCCCCAAATAAACAAAAATGTAAGCCAGAACATGTCCGAGCATTCCACACTTGAATACTGTAAATGTTAAAAGATTCAAAGCAGCCGGGGGAAACACCCCTGGCCTCCCACAGACTGCAGGTTTAATCTAAATCAATCCTGTCAAAAGCAAAAACAAAAAACCAGCAGCCAGGAAACAAAAGTTGTTGTTTTCACAGTTAACATCGTTTTCACATGTCTCCAAAGGACACCCTTGTCCAATGTGGAACAGAGCTCTTTCAGAGGAAGCAGTGCAAAAACTCTGGCTCCGTTGAGTGGATCCAAGCTCTGAAATGAGTTGGATGGCCAGACAAGACAGACGCTTTGGCCCTCACACACACACACACACACACCTCACTTAAAGACAGCCAAGAAAAAGGGACTCAAGAGAAGATGCCTGGGGTCTCTCAGGCCACACCAGATGAATGAGCAGCTCCTGAAGGAACCTCATGTCACATGGCTGCTCCTGGTCTTGTGCTTTTCAAACAAGGGTCTCCCTCCCCCTCCCCCTCCCCCTCCCCCTTCATGTGCCTCAACCAAAGTCAAGTGGACCCGCTTGGTGGAACTTATTCCAGCCCTTGCAAGCAAACATGATATGTACAAAAAAAAATTCCGTCCCCTGGATCTTCCAAGGAAACATGCCAGTAAATAAATTATTTTTCCACTGAAGACAGTTGAAAGTGTCTGAATTAGCCAAATTTATTTCTCCAGATCAGCCCAAAATTCGGCAGTGTTTTTTACACACACACACACATCTAGTGTGTGCATATTGAGTGTTGGGAGTCATTACAATGAGAATTGCTTTACCAATAGAACTTGCAATGCGTTTTTCCTGCTGCTCAAAAAAACAAAAAACAAAACAACCAGCAAACAATTTGCTTTTATAATCAAATGTTGGCTGGGATATTATACAGCAGAATTTATTGTAGCCTTGGTGGATAATGACAGAAGTACTACATTACTGCACCATGAATATATGTGCACATAACCACCTATCATAGGCTTTCTAGAGCCTCCTTTAGAGACCTTCCCCATCAGACAGCTGCAATAGGAGCATCTGAGCTTTGGGCCACGCAAACGCTCATATGGGTCATGCGGTTGTCTGAATGCTACACGGCCTGGAAGATACGCATCTCTTGTTGTGTGATCCTCGGCTTCAACTGTCTCCATCTTCATCCGTCTCCTTCTGAAGCGTGTGACGAGGAACTCACGTCCTCCACCCCCACCCCCCCTTCTGTTATGGGAAATGCAGTGTGGCTTGTCCCCTTTTTCATTCTAGACAACCCACAGATTTATAGGCCTAGAAGGGGAGCTTACAAGGCTGCTGATTTTATTAGAAGTTTGACAGATTAATATTTAATCCAGATAACCACTCAGTTAAATCCACAGAAGAGCCAGGGAATGGATAATCAGTAATTTGTACCCAAATCTTGGCAGTTGAAATCTGAGAACAAACACAGTTTGCATGAAGAGTTAGTTTCAAAGTTTTGCTGTTGCACCCTCAAACTTTGTGAATCCAACACATTTGCAAAAAAAGTCCCACTTCTATTCAGTGAAGTGGCTGATATGATCAAAACAACACCTTAACAATTCAGGTAACTCAGAGCCACATCAGATACTCTAGGCCAAGAATAGAGACCCTCCACCCTGGAGAGCCTACTAGAAGCCGTAGAATTCCTCTCTGTTGGCCATACTGGTTGGGGGCCACCAGGGATTGCTTCAACAACTTCCAGAAGGGCCACCGGTGGCCCTCTGCTGCATAGAAGACAGTTGTTTGGTGTCAGATATGTTTGCCAGCAATCAATGAAACCCACCTTCTAAGGAGAAGCATCCCAGTCTTATTCATACTCATCTGGCATTTGCCCAGAGCAGAGCTGAATCAATGGGTCTTTGTGAGGAAAAGAATCCACGTATGTTGAGCCTTGCAACTATTAACCTATCTGCAACAGACTGTAAGAATTGGGCACAACTAGATGAATGTATTAGATCAGGGGTCTCCAAACTTGGCAACCGTAAAACTTGTGGAGTTGAAGCCTACAAGTCTTGAAGTTGCCAAGTTTGGAGACCCCTGGTTTAGATCATTCATCAAGTGAACAAAATAAAGCACTTCGTCCTTAGAATATCCTTGTTTTCGAAAAGGATGGGGCTTTTACTGTAACCCTAACCCTCATGATGGTGGGGAGGGCGATGAAGCGTTTATCCCTAAATCGATTGCAAAGAAGGCTCCAAATTAAGCAGCCCATGGTGGAGTTCCCATCTTAAGACGCGTTCTTGTCATCAGTCACACGAAGGATAAGCCAGAGATTCTTGGCTGAGGCCAACAATGGGCTGTGAACGTGTCAAATAGAGGAAGAGTCAAAGGTGGCTGCAGCCTTTGCATAAATGCACAATTGTGATCATGCCTCAATGAATAATTCAGAATAGTTTGTAGAGCTTCCGATGTGAGTCACACAAAGCCATCAGACGGAACCCGAAATTCCACCTTAAGAGTATTAAAGAAATCTCAGCCAACCAGAAAACCTGGATTGATCAGCTCCTGCTTTAAACCAAGTGGCAAGATTGATCGGCTCTGCAAGGCCTTCCCTGGCCGGTTTTTTCTGGTCCAGCTCTCTCTACCCCACCCTGATGGCTGCCAATAACGGTGTATGTGGTTGTTGAAGGAAAACAAAAAAGGGAGGTTGCCTAGAATTGGGGTGCCTGGAAACACAGCACTCAACACACACACACACACACACACACACACACTCCTCACAGAGAGAGACATCTGATGTCCAAACCTTCAGGGCTCAGAGGGTTGTCCCATCTCCCCTCCCCATCCAGGGAAAACGGGTTCCTGGCCACCAGTTCCAAGGAGCAGCTGGGCCCCTGGGCCCATCCTTTGGAGGCAAACTGTGGGCCCCTTGAGATGAATACATCACAGCAAGGTCATGGGGTACCAATGGGATGGAGATAGCCAGGGTGTCTCTTTCATTCTGGTCTGTACAAAGGAGCCCTCTAGATCTCCGATGCTCTGATTATTGTTATTAACCCTAAATAATAGGAATGCTAAATCTTGCTCTTGGGATTACCAGCATTTTCACTTCCAGCAGCTTCTACTTCCCTCTCCCAAACCGACCAAGGGTGTCCAGGGAGTGTGACCAAGAATCTCAAAATGGCGTCCACGATGGCACGACAAAGATAAAGAATGGACAGCAATTCAATGGTCTGTGGTGGCTGCTTTGACCCGATTACCCAAGCTCCGATGGATGGGATTAGGGCTATTAGGGCTAAAAAAGCCCCCGACTTTCAGTGACGGCCACCTGGGGGCCTACTTATGGACGGTTTTCCTTTAAGGAAAGGATACCGTCACCTTTTTTTAAAGCTACGTCTGAACAAGTAAAGAAATGAAATGAAAGTTAAAGTCACCATAAAAATATTCATTGCTTCCATGTTCACATTTCATTTTCTCTGGCTTCCATCATAAAAAGCTTAGTGTGTGCTCATTGTTAATCTTCTCCGAGACAAGGATTTTTTTAAAGAGTTTAACAGCAATCCCAGGGCATTTGCGTTATTTTCCCTTAAGGATGTGACAGGAGTTAAATTCACTATTTCAAATCCTAACCTCCCTGAACACCAACAATGCTGCTGCTCAAACAGGAACAGATTACCAACAAACCTGTAATAGGAGCAGGGAGAACATCCCTTCGCTCCAGAAGCTCCCTTCTCCTAATAGAATGCAAAATCTAAATGGACCTTGCAATATATTGCCAAATGCTGCATTCTAGAGCTCTGGCTATAACCGTAAATTAGGGAAATGGCTTCCCACCTTCAGCAAGAAACTCCCCAGTTTCATTAGGCAGAAAGGTAGCTTTCTGATAGGAGCTGGGAAGAAACTCTTGACAAATAAGAGCTCTTGATTGGAGATAGACGGTCTGGAGAGAGAAGATTTCTGCCCCCAATTCCTGCCAGCCAGCTGCCCAACATCTGAAAAGCCCATGCTCCACTCCAGACAAAGACATGCCTCCCAATGAGAGCCAAGCTGCCCCCAAAGCTTGCTGGTGGCACAAGGTGCCTGTCCAGCCCTGTCCTTCCCTGGCATCAAACGCTTCCCAGATGCCACCAAGGTCTGCTCAACAAGGCCTCTCTTCTAAATTTCTGATCCACAGACCCTAGCAACATCTCTAAAGGCCTTCCTTCTCCCCCACTGGACACGCAGACTCCGGTCCTCTTTGGGATGCGGCTGTTTCCATGGCAACAAACTGGCCGTTTGAAGCCCCGCCACAAGTCTTCTCCCCAACCAGCAGCCAGTCGCTCTGGCTCTGGCTCTGGCTCAGTTGGGGAGGGGAGGGGAGGGGAGGGGAGGGGACGGGTGATGAGCTGCTGCCTCTGTAGGAGTCGTGGCAGCTTGAAAAAGAAAATGGTTTGTAGACATTGTGCGGAAGCCTGCCTGAACGTGAACCTCTGAACGCCAGGCCTGTAACATTATATTTTAATGCACTCTTGCCATTTAATCATCCTCGGCTGCAGGCACCGGTCGGTTACCATGGGAATGATCGCAGCGCTTATACATGCAATGAGCTACCGGAAAGCAGGCGAGGCATCATGGCTAACTCACTCTCGGCATAATTAGGAGCGACATCGGAGTCAGAGAGGGGCTCCAGGCAAACTCACGTCCCCCTCCTGATCCCGCCCCCTTCCCTGCGAGGAAGAGCCACGGATTCCCACAAAGCCTGTTTGACGGGGAGCCCTGCTCCAAAGCCCACTCACACACTCACAGCCACACAAAGCGGCTTTTGTGGTCTGTGTCCCTGCACGGCTACACAGAGTGGCTTAACAGACGTGCCCACAGAAGAGGTCCACAGTGGGAGACCGGCTGTTTCCTCTGCAGAAGTTGATTTCCCTGAAGCCCCTTTTGCCCTTCTTACCCCACAAAAGGAAGCCTCTCTTGGAAGGGTGTGCCATGCACGTCAAGTCTTTGTGCCAAACTCTCAGCACGCTGCTATTTGCATGGCAGTCCCACTGCACCAAACGGCAGGCAGAAAGAACTCGCCACGGAATCGCCTCTTGGTTTCTTCCTCGGGTGGCCTGGCCAAGGCTCCCCAAATTGGGCTCATCTGAAGGTGAACCTTTCCATGCTTCATTCAACCTGAACCTCCAGAGCTGCCCTTGGTGGCCCTCTGCAAAACCCTGCTGAGAAACGGGTGGTGGTTGTGGGAAAACCTTTGGCAGCCGTGCTCCATTCCACACAAGAAGAATTATAGAGTCTGTGAGATTTAATATGGCAACTGCAAACTTGGGAGGAGGGGAAAGTGAACTTCCTTGGATGAGCGGATCCTATCTTCAGGATCCAGGGACTATTTCGCCCAGGACAACCAAGGACAGCTATATCTCCCACCCAACTGGTAGGATTCAGACAAGGGCTTCTCTGTAGCAGCCCCTTGACTGGGAGCTCCCTGTCCCCAAAGAGGGGTCCTTCCCCAGCTTTGAAGGTCTTCTGTTGATGCCAGGAGAAAATGAGCTCCTTCCAGTTTTCCTTTTTAATTCCCACTGTACATCTCAGTTCCACACTTTGCTTTCGTGGTACGGTCTGAAGGTACTTTGGACTTTTAGGGGACTCCAGTCTGCCTTGAGTGGAAAACTATTCTTTAATCAGGTCAATCAATGAAGAAAAACCTCCATCCTTACGTTTGGCTCAGAATTGTGTTCTGCAAAAGCCAATAGAGATACTATCAGTCCATGGCCCATATAGGAGAAGACAGGAAGGCCCATCTCAAAGTGGTTGCGTTTAAAATGCCAACATCAGATGGACAACTTCTCTGGAATGCATAAAGAACCTATGAAGCAATGCACCCCTTGTGCACACAGAGACACACCGTTATTCCTTTTTAGCTTTCCTGGTGCAGGATCTTTCTATTACTTCTTTCCACCCACTTCTACATGGCTACACGCGGCAGAACAGGGCCAGAACAATTGGCACACCCACAAATTATTCACTTATCTAAGGGAGAGAGGGGGGAGGGAAATGAACTATTAGTCCAAAATATGTGTCTGATTGCAAAAGCTTGCAGCAGGACTGAACATTTTCAGCTCTGGATAATAAGTAGGGAGCATTAAGAGGCCTTAATGGGTCCCTGGACAGAGTTCACACCACTTTCCTTCTGGGCTCTCTCAGGTGGTAATGGATGGGGCTCATTAAATTCCCAGCAAACCTGCAAAGAGCTACAACCACACAGGTGCTGTACGACTGTCTCTGGGTCCTACTGAAATGGGGGACACTCCCAAAGGTGGGGACTGTCCCTAAAAGGTCATCGAGTAAGGAGGGGGATTCAGGTCCTTTGGACTGGAAAAAAATATATTTGGCTTCCTTTACTAAATCTAACAGGGTTTGCCTCCATGGAGTTCACAGCTGTAGGAAACACATTTGCCTGGGGAGAAAAATGTTTATTGCAAGTGAGAGCGAGCGAGAGAGAAAAAAAACCCATCTTGAACCCTCTGGAAAAGGTGGATTTCAAAATGCTTCACATATTGCTATTTTCAAATCTAGGGTAGCCATAATCCGGCGGGAAACATGTGTGGGAAGCTTCATCTGAAGAAGTCTTGCAGATTGCAAAGACGAGGGGAAGGGTTTCTCTGGAAGCTGAGGGGTCTTTGGGTTAAGTCCCAAGACAAGGTCTCCTAATAAAGCCTTGCTTTCTTTGTTCACCTTTTGGGGAGTGTCTATCCAGGGGGAAGCTCTTGCACATCATCTGGCAGGGTTTGGGAGAGGGACCCTGCAGGATGACCCCTCGTCAACAGATGCTTCTCCGTGGAGCACCGTGCTCCCTGAGGTCAGGTTGGCTCCCACCCTTTCATCACTTCAAAGGGCAATGAAGGAAGTGGATATATCTGAAGAGGTGAGAGGAAATTTTAATGTTGACTTCTACACTGGAGTTCTTTTAATGATCAATATTCCAATTTGCTGAGGGTCTGGCGAACTGCATTAGACTCTAGACCCTGAGAGGCCCTAGCAGCAGAATTTACACTTCCTGCTAAACCAACACCCCAAAGCCGCATTTCACCTCACCCTCAAACAGGGCAGGTCTCGTGTCGGTTTCCCGAAAGAGACGCCAAGCTCCTCCACCACAGCAGAGAACGGAGAACAAATAGGGATGGAAAAGCAACATGGTCCAATTTTAACATGGATCAAAACTCATCTGCACTTCTCAAAGCAACTGGCAAATCGGAATATAATTACCCTTTGGCTATCACATTTATCTAAGTTTGGCGGTGTGGTTTCCAATTGGAAAGTGGGCATTGGTGGAAAGGTGCATTAGAGAAACCTGCTTGCTTGCAAAGAAAAAAAAATGTGTAAGAAAATCAGCATGAAAATGAGAACAAATGTTCAAGGAGTACAGATTTTCAGGGAGACCCCACAATGGAAAGAAATTCAGGCATGGGATGACTTTGGGGAAAGGATCGCAGCTCATTCAGTAAGCAAAGCCAAGTTCTTCCTCCCTTCATCTGCTAATCCTGACTGTTCAGACCTCTGGAACGGAACATTTCTGTTGCTCACATGCCTATCGAAGATTTATTGGAGGCAAAAACATACCAAACATGAAATCAGAATAATTTCTTGTAAGGGCAAAACGGGGCCATCAATCAAGAAGATGACAGGAACTCTAATATCCCCCTTTAAGGCCCTGGTTACACTTATTAATTGCACATCTAATTGCCACTCATTAATATCAAATGCCACTTTCTCATACGTGTCTCTGACTCACTGCTTTCCTTGATTAGGTTTACATGAGTAAGCAAATATCTCTGATAAAACCTGGTACAATTTTTCCAATAAAATACAGAAATCTGACATGACTGCATTGTTCTAATATGTGTTTTCTTTTGTTTTTTTCCTCCCCCTGGGCTTTTAGCACAATCTGCACCAGCGGAAGTGCAGAACAGCTCCATCCATTGAGTCACACATGCCATAGAGACTGGAATCCAGATCAAATATCCCTGCCAGGTTCATTCTGAAATGCAAACCTGGCTCAACTCTTCCCCTCCCCTCCCCTTAAGCCGAATGACCTATCAGGTGGCAGTAGGTAAAACGGTTCTTTTCTGCAAGCTGGAAACAAAAGGCAGCTCCTTTTCCACCATGAGCGGCATTCAGAACTAGCATTGCTACCAACCATGGTTGCTCTGGAAAATTAAGGCCAAGGCTGTTTAATCCCGAACTAAAAGGGTTGGAAGAAGCACCGCAGGCCATGTCTCCAGGCCACAGCAGGCTCTGTAGCGCCAGTGCTCCTGGGCCGTCCTGACCAGTGGCTGCCCACCGTCTTCTTCAGGCCCTTGGTGGAAGGAGCCTCTTCTTCCTTGAAGACCTCTGTTCCACTGCTAAAAACCTTTTCTTTGCCGGAAGGAAAACAAAACACCCACCCACCCTCGCCTTGCCCTCTGAAGCCACCAGAGATCAAGTCAGCAGAACACTTTTTCAAATATTTTGAGGGCCGTATTTATGCCCTGCATTAATTTTCTCTTCCACCGTCTGCCATGGGATTTGGTTTCCAATCCCCTGAGCTTCCTGAGTGCTCATTTCTGGACAGAGCCAAGGAAGCTGCAGCCGAGGCCTTGGGCTCTGCGGTTCAGGTGAGCCAGCTGAAGATTGGCTTGATCTGCTGGATTATCAGTTTGTTATCCTGTAGAAACACCCAGATCCTTGCGGCATCCTAAGCCAAGCCTTTTCTCATCCTCTCCCTCATTGATCTCGCCTGGTTCCTTCTGGTCCGATCCATCAAAAGCTTCCGTATCTTGATTAAGTCTTACCGAAGACTTACTGAAGGCAAAACCTTCCTAGCATTATCTCATCGTTCCCTTCCAGAACATCCTACTGGACAACACGGAAGGTCTATATCTAGTTCAGCATCAGGAACGGAACGGAACAGGATAACAGAGCTGGAAGGGACCTTGGAGGTCTTCTAGTCCAACCCCCTGCCCAAGCAGGAAAGCCTACTCCAGACAAGTGGCTTCTTCTTAAAATCCAGCTTCCATTTAGGACAAGGCAGAAGTTTTCAGGAAATCCACAAGCAAGACCTGAAAATGCACACACCAACACACACACGGCTTCTTGACTGTGGCAACCGGGATTTTAACTCCAGCAACTGAGTTTCATTGCAACACATACTGTTAGCAAAAACACATCTATCTCCCCTCCTAACCTCTGTCAAACCTCTCCATAAAGACACCCAGGTTAATAACCACAGTCACATGTGGCAGCCATTTCACTGGACTGCAGAGTGCCTAAAGGGCAGATTTTCCTTCAATCTAATTAGATGAACTTGAATTAGGCTTAGCAGTCGTGGACTTATCTCTCTCCGTGCTGAACGGTCTAATCATGTTTGCACCACAAATCAAATCAGCAGATAAAACAGGCCACGGGGTTGTGAAGGCCTGGCGAGCCCACGTTAATCATTCATGGCAATGTGGGCCCGATCCACCCTCAACGTTGTGCCCTGGGTACCCCAGTTTTTCATAGATTTTTTTTTTTGGGGGGGGGGGGGAGTGAAAATGAAAGCATTCAACATTAATATTCCAACCATTTTCTCACCACGCGTTGTATCATTTTTAGTGCGGTTGATTGGTTCCTATATTAAAGAAGTTTTTTGAACCCATGGTGCAGGCATTGGCCGCTGCGAAGCCGGAGAAGCCACAGACAAACACACATTTCCTTGCCATCTTGCAGCTTTAAGTAGGAGAAACGAAGGATCCTGTCAAGCATCATTTTATGTAGCAAGAAATAGATCACGCCTGGGTCCTTTGCCTCTTTGATCCGGCGGGGCGGGGGGGGGGGGGGGGGGGGGGGGGGGGACCCTACAATCCACAGGAAGACGAGGCAGAGGCCACTGCAGGCAGAAGAGAAATTATTATTTCATGCTTTCTTCTGCAGCCACAATTAGCTTTTAGCGAGATATGCTTTATAAATGCACTGAGCCAGTTTCAAGTTGATCTCTAATTCATTGCTGGATTTATACATATTAATGTCAAAAAGATTGCGTGGACCAAATGCCAAAGTTTATCAGCTACCCCCAAATTAATTAGGAACTCCAGAGTTAAGCATCCGATTGAGCATTACATGCCTTAAATCCAAGTCAAGGAGACCCTGACAACACATCTTGGAAGATGAGGCTTCAGCTGGAACAAAGGCAGCGGCAGGACGGGCTCAAACGTGGCGTTTTCTGGAAAGCAAGACTCGAAGTGGAATCTCTGCAAATTCAAACAATGGAAATTACCAAGGAGTTCTAAAACTGAGCTCCAAGAGTCAGAGAGATAGCTAGATAGAAGCCTATCATGCCATTCTTCCTTGAACAGGATGATTGTTTCAGGAGTCCAGAAATATTTACAGACCATTTGGATAACATGCTATGGTTATCTTGGCCCCTGAGAGTTTGTGGAGGGAATTTGCATGCATTCTTCAGATTCTCCATCCTGTTTTCACTGAGCCCTGGGATGCCCTCCAAATAGTTTTCCAGGATTTCAGACAAGCATTTTTTCCAGAACTGTGGACCTGAACTGGGAAGCTTCCCATTAACACATGTCCCAACAGGAATATACAACTCATTCTTCTCCTTAAATTCTATATATTCAGAAACCGAAATAAACTGGGCCCAATAAACATTTCATCTCATTCCTAATTACCAAAAAATATTAAATTTGTTTTTTAAAAAGCAGTGAGGGGGTTTTTTTAGCATAAAAAAGCTGTCCAAATACCCGGTTACAAAATTATAACCAATTCAGGTAGTGGGTGTTCTATAAACTCTCAGGGCTATAAAACTCCATTAATGATATGCTCTAAATGTTATGAGGAGATAACAGAGATCAATCTTTTCATGTCTTTTCATGTCGTTAACATCAAACCATCAGATTCCACAATTAAAACATAGCTTGAATTCTATATTTAATATTTGTAAGGGTTGCCTCTCCATGTGAATGTCTATCACTCTTTCCATCGGAGTGAAAAGCAGAAGTGTGGCATCTGTAACAGCTTGTTAAACTACAATTCCCATCAGCCTCTGCACAAACACAGCCAACGTTGACCAAGTTATTCTTCAGCAACATTGGCTTCCCAATTTTGACCGATGGAACACAAAGCCGTGTTTGAAAAGAGAAAAACAATACCTGACTATGTTCTCTCTGGTGACCTGCAAGATTTAGGAAGAGCTGTGGAAGTTGAGAGAAGACAAGTGGTCCCTGAAATGATTTCCAAAGAAGAGGCTCAAATCCACCTGCCCATCGTCTCTTCCAAAGCTACATTCATGGAGGCATAGCTTGCAAGCTTTAAACCAGCAAATCCTTTGTTCCCACTGAACCTCAAGTAGTAGACATTTAGGGGCTCCATCAGCCCAACCCTTTCCCCTGGATTTTATCTTCAACAAAGCCTCCTTTCCTAAGTCCTGGAAGCCAGGCCCAGGCACCCTTCGCATGGAGCCAAAGCCAGCAGTGCCCACGAGGCCCAGAGCACCCCATTCCCTCGTGAGGCAGAGGGAGACAGTTGGGTCTCACTCCTGTTCAACAGGCACAGGTTTTTTCCCTGTGGTTACAAAGGCCGAGAGATGCATTTTCAAACAATAATAAAAGTTTCAAGTCTTGCCAAACCGGTTAAACAACCGAGCGTCAAATAAGATGTGTGTGTGTCGGTTGAAAGATCAGAGGGAACGAGAGCCCCAACGGCAGAGGTGGCCCAGTTCTAACAGGCAAAAGCCAGACAGAAAAGGAAGCTGAATTTAAATTTAATGGCTGGAAAAGATGGCAACAACGGAGCACATAACAAGAAGTGGTTCGCGGGTTCAAACTTTTCTTCAGAAGCAGCTCAAGTACAACTTTTGCAAAGTGTGTTTCGGTCTGAGCTCATGGGGACCATCATGTCTTTCCCAGTTCTGCCCCCCCCCCCAACCCTAGGAAAGGATGATGGAAAAACAGAGCTGCTAAAAGGGAAGCTGGGGGGAGAAGTTGGAGGCAGCCCACCAGAAGCTCCTCATCCATGCTTCCCGTATCTGCCTCCACCTCTCTGCTTTTCCTTTCAGCTTCTCTACATTTTGCTATTCCAAACCCTCCTTTCTACTCTCTTGTCCACACCTTCTGTTTGTACCCCCAGCCGATTTACAAGCAGACAGAAAGTGCTCTTACGGGGTTTTCTCCAGAGAAACAGACAATCCAATATTTGGGCTACGGTTGTCCTGACACCAAGAGAGCAGTGTGCCACTGCCTTATCCCCAACTCCACCTTCCAGGACCATCCCTGCATTTCAAACGATTTGTGTCTATAGTTACAAAAGGCAGAATGGAACCTCGGTTCCAACTTGGACCAATTGACTTTCAGTCATTACATTTGAAGTCTTAACCCAGTGAGAAAAAATAAGCTCTTTTTCTCCATTTCATCCTTTATGCTGTTAGGTGTTCCCAAAACTTTAGGCTGCTTAGGGTCATGCCTCTCCCAATTTTTGGAGGTGTGGCACTTGATATGATTTTTTTTCAAGATCAATGTGGTGCCTAAACTAACCCATCACTCTCCTGGAATATGACAAGAACAGTTCTGGATCAAAGGCCCTATTCCATTCAGAAGGTGGGAAATCAAGAATGGGAACACAACCAAGGCCTCCTACTCTTGGTGGCCACAAAACACCTTGTGTAAAGAAACATACCCAGATATTTGTCCAAATCACTTTCAGGGTTCAGATTCTAATACCCAGCATCCATAATTTTGTTCACCAGGACCATAATGTGACTTTTTCATGGCAACCCCTGCCCTCTGGAACATCCTTTCCCTTGAGATCCAGCCAGCCCCTACCTCTTCCCCTTCTGTAAAGCCCCCTCCCCCCGGAAGCTGAGGCTGGAAGATCGATTGTAGGTTGGTTGCATCAAGGGAGATTGATGATGGCATCAGGATTCTTTGCTTCTGCTTTATTTGGGAGGGGGGAACTTTATCTTTTTATGGTATTTGGTTCTCTAGAACTGTTGTGAGCCACCCAGAATTGTGGGTTTTCAGAGAGGTGCCCATAAAAGTTTTTGAAATAAATGAAATCTCAAACACGCCGGGTGGTTCTTCTCCCACTGCTAGTGAATTATTTCAGCTCATCTTTGTTCTTGGCAACCCTGTTTTCCATTTTTCCACCTCATTTGCCATAGTCTGGGGTCCACCAGTGACTGTCCACCAAGAGGTGCTGCCTCTGCCAGTGGAAGGTGGTTGTGCCAACTAGAGAAACGCTGGGGAAAATGGGAGGCTATCAAATCTCTTCTTGTGGTAATTTTTTTTTCCTTTTTTCCTTCATTTCTGAACTGCAGGGACTATAAACATGGGGCCTTCTGATCTTTTCTTTCTTTTTATGTTCACATCTTTTTCAGCTACTCCTTACAAGTTAACCATTTGGTCTGGCCGGGTCCAAGCCAGAATTCAAAAGATGTCTCAAGTCAAAGTCAAGGATGTGCCCACTGGCATTTAAATTGCTTCTTTTGATCTCTTCTTTCTACCAGCTGCTTATTTTCTTTGTTTGCTTACTCTGATATCAAGGACAATGGAGTTCCTTATCTTAATGAAGAATGCAGTGTTCCTTTTACGGCTCTCTCATGCTGGCAGGTTGTAAGTTTCCCAGCTTCTTGTTACACTACTATCCTTAGAAGAAAGCCAACAGAAAGAGGAGGAAGGTCACGAAAGCAAAACAAAATTGGGAATTTGTAACAAGATCCAGGTTTTTAGAGGCCCAAAGCAAGAATCCTCTGGCCTCTGACACCCCTTCCTATAAACAATGCAGCAGGGATCCCCAACCCCCCATCCGTGGCCCATTCGGAACCAGGCCGTGCATGCGGTGGGTAAACACACCTGGGCAGCTCCACTGGTGCGAGTGGCAGGCACACCCACACACAGGTGAAGCTCCATTTGCACGAGCTGTGGGCACGCCCGCCGCTCACACCTATGGAGCTTCACACGCATGCGGGAGTGCTCGCTGCTCGCGCCAATGGAGCTGCGCATGCAAGCCTGCTGCTCACATGCAACCATTTCCCTCCCTCCCCCGTCAATCCACAAAGCCTGGGGACCACTGAATTATAGAAAGCAGAGAAAGATAAGGATGGACCCAAGATTAGTCCAAAAGTTCACGAATGCCAGCGTGAATAACAGTATTTTCAAGAATCTTTTTTAATCTATGAGTTTGGAAGAAGCACATAATCAGGTGGTCCCACAATGCCACAAGGCTCACTTAAATCACCAACACTTATTATTTGTTTATTTACAGCAGTTTTGGGCATGTCTACTGAACTGGACATACGGAATGGCCAAAAGAGACCGTTTTTAATCCTGAGCGATACAGGCTCATGGCTTCTATTCCATCAAGATTGTAAATTACATACACGAAGAGCCATTGAATGCATAAAAACCCTTTTTGGGGGAACATAATGGTGTGAAAATCTGATTAGGCGTCCTTTCAATTAGTTCCGAGTCAGTTCCGAGTCTTGCCGGAGCCTCTTTTTCCCCAGAGTCTTAGAGATGACCACGCTCACCTCTTTCGCGGCAGCCTCCAATTTCAAATGATAAATCAAGTCAACTCCAGAAGGAGGACGGGCAAACCTGCAAAATAAAACCTTCCAGCGAGGCAGAAGCTTCAGGGCATGAAAGCCTCCAGGAAAGCATGAAGCAGCAGGGATTCAGAAGGCAATCCCACCCCTGGCAGGCAGGGAAGGTCAGTTTGGGGCTTTTGCCACCGGTTTCCATCAGAGATTTTTGCTGGAAAATGTATTTGATAACTTCAGAGAACCTTGAATGGATGACGGCTTTCAGAAGCTCCAATAACCACAAAAAAAGGTTCAAAATGATCAAACATCACTTAAACATTTCTATACAAAATATTTGATGTCAGAGGTTCAGAATTAATGCATTTATACATGCCTGCTCGTAGGCAAATGCCCGGAGGTTATTCTCTCAATCCATTCATCTACAGCTGTCTTCTTGTAATGCTTCATCTTGCTTGCCATCTACATCTGGGCAATTAAACTTCAAAATCTTGCTACAGGCATTCGTTACTTCCCAAATAAAAACAAATGTGAGTTTTGAGGAAATCTCCCTATTTCGCTTAGCGTGTCTCAGCCGCATTAACACAACTTCACGAAATGCGCATCTTTCCACGGTGAAGCCATCACTACACATTATGGATTCCGTCTCCATTCTTGGGCAGATCACTGGGAATTCGGGAGAGGAAAGGTCAGCTTGGCCTTTCCTGCTTCTCCCGTAATAGCTACACAGCCAAAGGGGTGTTCTTCTTTCTTCTGCTGGGCAGCCAAAGCATCCAGGCCCCAGAATAACATAGGAAGCCCCAAGAAAATGCCTCACGGCTTCCGGCCCTGACGAAGAAAAGAGGCACGGTGGATCTTCTCAAAGAGAAGGAGGCGAAGAGCTAGTAACAATCACAACGTTCCTAACACGCATTCATTCCTTTGCTTTATTCACAGGTTCCTTCAGCTCTACCTGGAGCACTTGGCTGCCTTCAGAGCAAAATCCCCTCTTGCACATTTAATAGTTTTATTATTGTTTTATTGCTTAGCTGTAAGCCAACTCATGGGTCTATTGTGATGCAAAGGGAAGACATAAATATTTTAACTGCTGCCCTTTAATTTAGCGCTGGCTTCTTGTGGGTTGCAACCCCTTCTTGCATGAAAGAAAGCACCTTAAAACAGAGGTCATAAGCCATATTCCTGATGAAACGGACTAGCCATTCCACCTTCTCCAGCCTGTCAGCGCTAGGTTTAGTGTTCGGGTAAGATGCCATTCACCTGTTCAAGGGCCAAACAGCCCAACAGTCTGAAGTCCTGGCCCTACATAGTCACCACTCAGGAAATATGCCTGTATAAATGATCTATTACGCCAACAATGAACCATTTTATGAAGGACTAGTCACTTCCCAGAATTCCTGAGCCAGCATGGAATTCTGGGAGTTGAAGTCCACAGGTTATAAAGGGGCTTAGTTCCCCACCCATGGACTACCTGGATGAGCCCACAAAACAGCACAAACATCCACCCATTCGCACACACCTCTTTTGAAATGGAAAGTAACAAGGATCAAGAAACTGGATTTCGGAGTTCACTGCTTGGAAAACAGAGAACATGCTGTGTCTCAAGTATGATTCCATGAGCAGAGATGCTCTTCCAAGAAGGACTCCATGTGGCAGATCTTGGCTCATGAGATGGAATAAGCAGAAATAGGAATGCCTGAGAAGGTCATTAAGTCCCACAAGAGCTCCTGTGAAAGAGCCCCCCCCTCCTAAAACCCAGCAGACGGAACCGTGTCCTGGCACATGACTTGGGTTTGGCCCTCTTCCACAGCTGGCACAAGATGGCATCTCTGTAACTCACTGCAGCAAATCCTTCCTGGCTTCTTTATTACTGTTTTTCATTTGCCCTACACCGTACATCACCTGAGTCGCTTGGGTGATTGAGGTGGCTTATAAATTGAACAAATAAATAAATACATTTTTTAAAAAGGAAAATAAATCTCATTGCAGGCACTTCTCTGCAGTTCAGCTAAAAACTGCCTTTGGTCTGCTTTACAAGACTGTACATGTTCCTCCTCCTGCGGAAGCAGAGGCCGTAAATTGCGAGACAAATTGAATCCAGCTTTTGCGAGACCAAATAAATGAATATATAAAATTCCCGAGCGTCAACTATCTTTATTAAGAGAGGCGTCAATGTTTGATATGTCAAAAGCTACAGTGAAAAAGATTTTTCTGTTCGAGCAAAACTGGTGGTAGAGATATTATTTGGTATTGCTATTGTTACTTCAGTTTTTATCCTGCCACTTTTCTATCCCACAGACACTCAATTAAAGAGGGAGGAAAGATTTCCTTGCTCATTTATGATCGACATGCAGGGTCTCCTGTGTGGAGCCCTTGACCCAGCTATAATGGCAGCCTGGATGGCACCCAACTCATGAACCCCAGCACTGGCTACTCAGACCTAACAACAAAGCCCAGATCTTGCTCTGGAGTGTCTAAGCTGCGGGGGGGAAATCCAGCAGGTTCTGACAGGTTCTGGAGAACCGGTAGCGGAAATTTTGAGTAGTTCGGAGAACCGGCAAATACCACCTCTGGCCGGCCCCAGAGTGGGGAGGGAATGGAGATTTTGCAGTATCCTTCCCTGCCACACCCACCAAGCCACGCCCACAGAACCTGTAGTTAAAAAATTGGCATTCCACCACTGCTAAGCAGGCTAAGGGCTGGAAGGGAGCCCCTTCTGCTGAAGACCCCTGCTCTGTGGTTCTCATCCCCCCAAGAGAAAAACCTGCTCGCTTTAGCAAGGAGATCCATTTTCCACCTCAGCTTCTCCAGCCTTTCAGCCTCGGAGCAGGAGTAGGAGGACATCTCCCCCTCCGCTCGGTGGCTCGTGTAGAAGTCCTGCTCCACAAAAATAGAGGTTCTCAGATAAAAATCACTGACTAGAAACACCATTAACCTATATTGATTTCCGCGCCCTCCCCCCAAAATTACTTCCAACTCATTTAAAATATAACTGGCCTATATATTTAACAGGGCTCATTCTATGTATTAATCTCCGTTGTGATGTGTTCCTCCAAGCGTGACTGGAGTCAGTTAGGGAAAAGCTGAGCGATGCTGATGGAGTCAGTTCAACACGGCAATAACAGGGAGGCAGCCATGGAGCCGTGGGGGCTCCTGTCCCTCTCGCGCGGGGCCAACGTTCAGTTGCCACAGAAACTCTGCACACAGCAGCCACGATCCTCCCCGTCCCTCCCGTCTCCCTCTCTCTGCATCAGAGTGCTTTAAGCTCCCTGGGGTGCTGGCACTCCCTGGAACGACCCACACACACACACACCCACACACACCCCAGTGTGGTGGTTCTAGTGCAGTATCCAGGCTGCAGCCATTAATCATTCCCGCTTTCCAAGCTGACATATCGAGGTGGGGAAACGGCAACCTAAATGAGCTTGGCTGATTACCTGGGAAAGCAATTCTTCAAGATAGCACAGCTCACTAATAGCTCCATCTGCTACACAGACGCATCCTACGGCATCAGGATACGGGGAGCGAAAGGCTGGGGGTGCCTGCCAAGTTCAGAATCCCCTTGATGGCAAAGACAAAGGAAGAGGAGAAGTAATCATGGAAATGGCACAGGCATGCCTGGGGAAGCTTCCTTAGCTGCCCCCCCCGCCCCCCCAGTTCTGAAGCCACTGATGGACGAAACGCAGGGTCGCTTGGAGAGAAGGAATTCGCTGAGTTCTACGGCATTTCGGAAAGGAACCCGGGATGGCCAAAGTGGAGAAGCACAAATGAGGATCCTCAGGTGGCCAGGCAGAAAGGATTGACCAAAGTAGACATCCCTTTCCTAATGAAAGCTTGCTTTCCACAAATGAAGGTCCCCGGTTCAACAGCCAGCCTAGTGTCTAGCGTGGTAGAAGGTTAAAAACTCTTGTCTGCAGCTTCGCAGGCCCCTCCCAGTCGCGTTAACCATCATGGCTAAACTAGCCACGCTCAGAGCTCACTCGCTTCGTCTCAGCCTGTGGCTTAGCATAGCTGTGTGTGGGTTGGTGACTTTTGAGGACTTATTGGCAAGGCGGCACTTAGAAATTAAACAAGCCATTAGGAGGCCTACCTGCTGTTTTTGCCAGGGAAAATGTCTCCCTGTGGATGGACACTTCCAGCTACACACAGCGCGAATCAATAATACGGCATTTCAACACCACAAATGCACTCGGCTCACATCCTTCATCCTGATGTTTTGAGAGTCTCTTTTTATTGACACTTGAGTTACGTAGAACTTTGTCCTCAACTTTTCATAATAAAAATTGTCTTGTGTGGTTAAAGCTGTTTTATCTTTCCAAGAAGGTGCCAAATGCAATAGCCCTAGAAATACTTAAGACAGAACAGCAGGACGGCACTCCAGTGTTTCTAGTGATATCTGCTTATCAGGCAATTATTTACATGGCATCTCGAGAGCGGAACTGGGAGAAAGAAATAGGTAAACACGGGAAGTGTGATGGCCCCTTGGTGGAAACAGAAGAGCCTTTTACTCAGAAGAACTCTGAAAAGGGAGGAGAAGATAAGAGGTAGGTTGTTTTCGAGAGAGAGAGAGAGAGAGAGGCTTATTCTAAATGTGAGTCACTGTGTGGGAAATATGTTTACACTGCTCTGCACAACAACACATACCAACGACGCCTCGAATAGGAGTTTGCGGATCTTGTGGTTGGTATCATTCAACAGAGTCGCCCATGGTGGGAGAGGAGAGGAAGGGGCCTGGGGTGGAACAAAGACCCCGTTGAAGAGAGCGGATTTCTCAATGCTCCCAAAAGAGATTTAAAACATGGTCACACCCTTGCTGGGTTTTATCCCAAGGTTGCCTACATATACTCCACTTTCCAGAAAAAAACCCCAAAATGTTACATAAACAATGCTCAGAATCAGTAGTGGGTTTCAATTTAATTTGCTACCGGTTCACTCGTGTGCATACACAGAAGCATCCGGGCGGGTGGGCGGAGCCTCCCTCCACTGGCACTACTGGTTCGCCTGATCCGGAGTGAACCGGTAGCAACCCACCACTGCTCAGAATGCAAGCAACCTATTGGAAATTGGGAGTGTCCAGAGTGGGAATAGTGTTTCTTCAAAGAGCAAGAAACTCAGAATCTCTGAAAGAGACCCCATCATGTCTTCTTTGCCGACGTCTGTCAAAGCCAAAATGGGTTTCTCCCCTCCCTGCCAAAAGCCCTCGGTGGGATGAGCCTGTCTCCCAGCCTTGATGTAAAAAGCCCTGCAGTTCAGAAGAACAAGGGGGATGGTTGACCGTTGCTTTTCTCTAGTGGATGGTGAGGAATCCGCTGGGTAGAAGGGGAATAAACACACATGTACAGACACACCCTGATGGCGCTGAAGAAAATGCAAAGCCGAAACTCCCATTTTCTCTTGGTTTTTCTGAGAAGGGAGGCAAAGCAAGCCAGCCGCACACTGTATCTTTCACCCACTTCAAAGAGAGACATGCGCGCCTTCTTCTCTCGTTATGCTCCCACCTGTTGCTAGGTAACCGCCAGTGTGACTTCAGCAGTTCAAGCTATTATGCAGCAAATGCGCCTCTCTTTTAAATGGGGGGAGCCCCTTTGAGCAGCAAGCAAAGGATTTTCCCCCAGAATCATCCCCGGGTTTGGCATTGGGCTGCTTCTCCTTCTTAAGCTTTTCATTCTCTGAAGTCTTTTACGATATTTTCCAACACTGCAGATTTTAATTCTTACCAGATAAAAGCAGATCCTTTCCTATCATTTCAGGAACAATCATTCCGTGCACTCTTAACAAAACAGGCAGGAGAGGGAACGGCGTCTTTGTTAACTGGGGCTGTTAAATGTGATGGAAATTGCCCGTGCCTCTTTCTCAAGTCGTGTCCCACCAACTCTGCCTCTGGGGGGGACCTCTTGGCCAGCCACACAGTGGCCGCCAACAGGCAGACCTTCTCCTGTGGACTTGTGCTGCTGAAGCCCGTCTCTCCCTTTCCAGGGTGTAAATACAGAAGCAGGGAGTGTCTTCTGGGCTGCCAATGAGGGAACCATCAACAGTTGCGTTCTCCCTTCAGAAGTAAAAGAGAGAGACCCATGGATGTTCCTCGCTACCTGCGGTTTTCTCACCTGTGTTTACACAGATTTGTGTTTAACCAAGACCACAATTAAGGACTTTTTGTAGCTGTAGATTTGGTCTTGGGGTTGTTTTTTTTTTGCTTGTTTCTTTTTTTAAGCATGAGCAAAATAGCAGATGCATACTTTCTAAAAGACAATGTTGGGTCATCTACACAATACACACTTCCCACTTCTCCATATTCAATTACGTGCTCCCAAGGGGTCCAAGCTCCCTGTAGCTTCCTTGGGATACCTGATGATCATCTTCTCTTCCCACCCACCTCCTTCACGTGGCTGGTGATGGAGGAGAGACCCCTTTCTGTCCAGTCATGCTGGTCTCTCCACTCCCAGCAGCTCCTTGGCCATCTTTGAGGAGAACTCTTCCGGCAAGACTGCTGGATGCCAGCATGGCCAATGGAGCTCTTGAGGCTCACCAAGATGGCTGAGATTGGGCAGACCCCTTACCTCTGATCAGGACTCTGGCGATTGTGGCTTCTGTGGTCTCTATGGGAGGAAGAGGATGGCCATCGGTTCGCTGTCTCCTCCTTCGCCATTTCAGGCTGGAACAGAAGCCCACATCTAGCAAGGGCCACCTGCTCAACAAGCAATGTATTGCGGACACCGGGGAAATGAAAATTCAAGCACTGTAGCCTGGCAAACTTATTATGAAGTCAAACATTTCTCCAATCTAAGCTATGTCGACATTTATTTATTTCTCGGAGGCAAACATTCCTCTCAGAGTAAGCTCTCTTTATCTAAATTGGGCAAATCTCTGACTTCGCACCTTATAAAAAGGAATCGTCTTGGATTTGTGTTTTACAGTGAGAAAGCTATTCACAGTTTACTGAAGTGGTGGCAGCACAGTGTTATTTATGGAGGGAAGGAGATGAATTATGGAGAGCTGCGACGAAAAGCGGAATGCCAGTTCAGGTACAATGCACACTGTTTCCACAGCCCGAGAGAGGAGACTCAGCCCAGGCCTGATGCAGCAGAAGAGATTCCAGGCCCGGATGCAGAAGAAGGGATGTTAGGAGGGATAAACGGTAGGGCTGGAGGCCCCACGGGACAAAGCCTCGACCTTCCTCTGGGTGGTGACTCCGTGCAGTTGACCAGAAGCCCCTCTGTGCAGGCAGAATAGGGCTGAGCCCAGCAGAGACATGGTCCCTTCTAAAAGGCCTTGAGATTCACTTCAAGGTATTTGGTACTGCTGGAAAGGTGAAAAACCAAAGGAAACTTCGATGGGACATACAAGACTGAGGTTATCACGCCATTCCTAAGAAGATACGCTGTCTAAGAACCACACAGCCAGACTCCTCCTGTGCCTTCTGCAACTAGGAGTAGGCACAGCCTGTCCTCTGTGGAGATGGGAAAACCTCATTCCATTCTCACCATTTTCACCACTTTTAGCTCCAACCTGCAGTTAAAACGCAGCAGCATTAATATCATTGAATAAATTTCCAAGACTATTTTCCATCGTAGCTATTTGACTATGTAACAACAAGCGACTCTTCTCAGGCACCATCTTGCGAGACTCCAAAAACGGCAGGAATTCTCAGGCTGGTCAAAGTTTTGGAATGTTCTGCCTTTCCACAAGACTCTGGAGAAGTGTCTTCCCTGGGGACATCCTGGCAGCCAAGAATCTAGAGCACGAAACGACTTGCACCTTCCAACCTGAGAAACCCAGAGGCCGGCACTACCGCCACCGTTGGGGATGGAGGTCGTTCAGTGGGAAGGGTCTTAATTTTGCCCGTTCCTCATTCGTTAACCCAAGGATTTCCCCCTCCCCCATTCTTCCTTCTACCTTTTTGGGTCCAGGAGACGCCTTGATTTCTTAAAATTCCAGAAGCTACTTGGATTCAGATTCTCCCCTTCCTTAGAAATTCTGATCAGAAGCAGCCACCTCGTCCCTGCTTCCCACCTTCCGGGTCCCCTCGAATGAGGAGATTGGGGGGGGGGTTTCATCCTGCATCAATCCACCAACCCTGGCCATCCATCTTCCTGCCGCAACCAGCAGCTGCTTCTCCTGCTATCAAGGTCATGTGAACAATGCAGCAGCAATATTATGCTTTTATTTTATTTTATTTTTTAATTTCATGGGCTCTGTTGATTTCATAGGTTCTTCTAAAGACAAAATATTAGTGAAGGAAGAAATAAAAGAAGGGTAGAATGCGCAGAAGCCCTCTGAAAGAGATCGGAAGGACAATCTTCATGTCTGATCCAGCTCAGCCTCTCTGATCATCCACAACATAGGCAAAACAAATTGCCAAATGAGGGTGTTTGACTTGTGAGACAAGCCTTTTTACATGCAGGAGTTTATTTTATTATGTTTAAAACGTGCAAGCCAAAAATTGTCAGGGCTGCACTTGAAAATGGCCAGCTCTCGAAACAGAATTGAGTAGCTGAACACAACATTTACCATCGACCGTTATAAATTTGTCTCTAATCACAGAGACAGTGTCACTTCTGACGTTTCATATAAATGAATTTTATTACTTAACATTGTGCGTGTGATTTAATTACGGGAATGGCAGGAATTATGATTTGATGTTTAGTACTGGGCTGGGAGGGAGGGGGGAGGGAGGGAGGGAGGGTACACATGTGACCAGAAGTCAGTTATTTACATTTTACCCGATCTGCTTTTGTCCCCATTGCAGGCTTCGGAGGAGTTGTGGGAGAGGATCCGACAGTGCTGTGTTTCCTCAAATCAATCTTGAAGGCTGTAATGGAAAGTGCTGCTATGGGGAGCAACCTCCAGATCCCAGGAAGAGGCCTGGAACTCAAGGCAAGCTGCACCTGGAGAAGACCATCAACAGCCCATTCCAGAGGAGCAAAGGATGAAAAGAGGAAGGGAACATCATTCCTTGCAGAAGCCATGAGAGTTTAGGGAAGAGGAAGGAGGAACTGGGTTCCCGACCTGGCAGGATGGCCTCCCTGCTCCTATTAATCCTTTTCTTTGGTCAACACCGTCATCACCATCAGGACTTTGCCAAAGCAGCTCCTAACAAAGCACAAACGCTCCGGTCAAACAGAACCCTTTCACAAAAGGGTTGTGTTTTCACCCTTTCTCTGCAAAAAGGTCCAAAGGTGGCAGATCAGCTCGGGGAAGAGGGCATGTTTTGCATGCAGATGGCCCCACACCCAACCCATAGCATCTCCAGATGCAACTCAGGAGAAACTCCAGCCTGGAATCTATGGGAGAAGCATCACTATTTTGCATGGGCATCCCGTGGCTCTTTCCAACTCAATGGAAGGAAGCAGGTTGTGACCAAATGATTCCTTTTCCGTCGGAGGAAAGGACTCCGGGGAGAGGGAAGGGCGGTAGAAGCTCATCTCCTTCTACTGAGTAGACAGGGTGGGGGAATGGGCGATGCTCACCAAGTCCAACTGAATGACATCTTATTGTGCAGGAGGTTGCAACAGGAAGGATCGCCTTTCTCCTTTGAGTCAGGATGTAGCAAGCATTTGTTCTACGCCCAAACAAATCCAATTTGGACTGACTGGTCATAGGATCAGAGTAAAGTAAAAAATCAAAGTAAAGAATTTTGCAATGTTCAATGATATGGAAGCCTTAGAAAATGGCTGACAATTCCCAGCTTTATTTAATGAACAACAGTGTAATAACATTCTTCAGGCAATGATGCTTCAAGATGGTACACAATTTTTCTAAAATGAAACCTGCTCATTAAAATCCTGGGTGCTCTATACATTTAAACTATCTGGTGAAATATGAGTCCCAACCTGATGCCCCAAAGCTTGTGAGATAGGTGCCAGGACCATCTTTTTGGAAGGAGATGTCAGGCAAAGAGTTCCACCACCTTTCTCTTAAGAGAGGCGCGTAAAAGAGGAGCTCCCAGGAAGATCTCATGACCCAGGCAGAATGGATGCACCTGGACCAGAGAATCTTTGAAGTAGGTTTGTTGGTACACACTGAAGGATAAGACGTAGACCGAAACTTTGGAGCCCCGGACTTTCCTCCTGCATGAATGCCTTTGGAATAGTCAACCTCTTCATCGTTGGCAATTCCCTTTGCTAACCCAATGTGGAAAAGTTTCTAAAGAGAAGAAGAATCTTCCAAGGCTCCTTAAGCTGTAGAGCTTTTTTGGTCTCACGATGAACTTCCAGAAAGTTAGAAAGGCTTTGTGTTTAGGGCTGGGTTCTCCCAACTTGGCAACTTTAAGACTTGTGGATTTCAACTCCCAGAATTCCTCATCCAACCAGGTGGAGTTGAAGTCCACAAGTTGCTGAGTTGGAGACCCCTAGTTTAGGGAATGGCCATTGCTCCGGCATTCCTCAAAGGCCAAGAGACCTTCCACAGAAGAACAAAGCATCGGAAGAGTGCAACAGATTAGCTATATTGTAATATATAGATACTGTATGTTATATGCTGACTCTGTAAACTGCTTAGAAAGGGCTGTAAAGCACTGTGAAGCGGTATATAAATGCTATTGCAACAAGCGTATACCATCATTATAAGCCACAGTTCCAACAAAGCCCCAAGGCCCTGCTCAGCAACCACACAAACGCAAATCCAAACAACCACAGCTCTCCTGCACACACACCTGAAGGAGACACCACCCCCTCTCCCACCCCCAGGTCACATGGCCCACACCTCTCTTCTCCAACCTGGCCACGCAGCGTAATGTTGAAACGGCAAGTGCAATTCAAGCATTTTCCTCTCGCAGCTTAATTGACATACCCCAACCTGGCACATGGCCATAATCTTGTGTTTTCTTAAAACTTCAGCAAACTCTCGGCTTATTATCATCTAAGTCAATTCGACCGGTGAGGGTGCCGAAGAGTCAACCTCTCAAATGGCTTCTCAAATCAATTCAGGACATGGGCAGAAAGAAGAAAGGCCTTCGTGAGGATACAGAGATTTATTTATGTATTGCTTATTTATATCCCACCTATACTATTTTTATAAATAACGCAAGTGGGAGAACATACTCAATACCCCTTCCTGCTCCTATCTGCCTCCCCCTTCAACAGCTCCCTGCCAGGTGGGTTGAGCAGAGAAAGGGGGACTGGCCTCAAATCCCCCAGCTGGATTTTGGTGAAGCCTTCCCGGATCAGTCCCAAGTGATCCGTGGCCACTTCCGCAAGGGAGCCCCGCCATGTCTGCAGCCCTTCTGCTGTGGGGCCCGGAGGGAGAGCCTGCCTTTGCTCTGCTCCCATGACTGCCCTGGACAGCCTTTGACAGAGCAGAATTGCCTTTCTCTCCAGCCAAATGACTGTGTTTTGTACGCTCTAATCCTGGCATGACCCAGTTCCCAACTACCCAGGCCCACCCCCAGCGGCTCACATCCCCGGCAGCCTCTGCCAACAAGAGCTGAAAGATGGGTTAATAACCGAGCGGAAGGGGGACGCGGCTGGGGCACGGAGGGGCCGCTGGTGGGCACGCAAGGCTGAGTAGAAAAGAAACTGCTTGCTGCAGGGGCCTCCCCCTCCTCCAACCACTCTTCGCGGAAGACCTTATTATGCTGAAAAACAAGTTGGGCTAGAAGCAATGTTTACAAGCAGTAAAACAACAAATCTGGAGGAAAAGGGGCTGTGGGGAAAACCTGCAAGTCCCATTTATCAGATAGTAACTCACTACACTGCTTAGAGAGCAGGAATGAACTATGTGCAGCTTAGGGTTAAGCCCAAAGGCCACAGGAAGCCAGTGGATCATGTGACCAGCTGCCATCCCAACTCTCCTAGGGGAGATGACCCAGGTGAGCCCGGGGGAGGGAGGAGTCAAACATGTCATCGGTCTCGAGACCCTTTGTACCCACAAGAGATCTACAACCAGCCTACCTTGAATTCCACTCTTATCTGCCACCAACTTGTTTTGACCGTTAGTAGCTCAGATTCTTGTAGAGCTTAAGCATACAATAAACCTATAAATTCATACGAACTGCCTAGACTCGTGCACTTGACATCTCCCTACCCTTAACTCACAGCATGCCAATCAACGTTGTTGAGACGTTCTCTGACCAATGGGTTTAACCCCACGTAGCTGAACCACAAAATCCATCATCCTGCCACGGAGCTACTCAATGTGCACTGGCAGGCCACATACTCCTTCAGCAGAGAAGGTCAGCCCCATCTCTGGCTCCTCAAGAAAGCTCTCCATGTTTCCCCATCATTCCTGTCTGGAACCAAGAGAGGAAAATCTTCCATCGTCATGATGCTAGCAACATGACACCTGCGATTTCAAAAACCAGAAGTGGGAGGACGTCTCTCCACAGGAGGTGAGCCTCCTGTGGCACAACCCAGGATCAAACCTACATGAGACCCCAAATATGGGTGAGAGGGCCTCATATCAGAATCAGAAGAAGGAAAGCTTCATCAGGTGAACTCTGGTCTGACACTGCCTAATTCAGCTCCTGACCAGACCTAACACCTGACTCTAAAGCAGGGGTCTCCAACCTTGGCAACTTAAAGACTCGTGGACTTCAACTCCCAGAAGTCCACAAGTCTTAAAGTTGCCAAGGTTGGAGACCCCTGCTCTAAACCATGCAGTTTGGCCAGAAAGGCTCAAAACAACGGATTCACATTTACAGTCTTAAGTTTAGTTCTGCCTAGACTTATACATGGCACCCTCCTGCATGAGGAACCTATGTTAAATTGCCATGCAGCCAAGAGAAGAGGACAGCACCACTCTGTGAAGATTCTGGCATGGCCCCATGACAGGGTCACCCACCATGGCTTCTCGGCCCCCTCCCTCCGTTTGCAGCTTGGCTAACTGTCCCGGTGAGGCACATGTGAAAACAGAGGTTACCAAATTTCTGTAATGAGCACAGAAAAACAGAATCTAGGCTGAAACACCTCTTGAAGCAGCGTGACCACTACCTTAATGTTCCGTTTTGCCCCCTCCCCAGCTCCTTTAATCGTAAAAGAAGGATGAAAAATGCTTTGGGAAGAACAATTTGGTAATTCTATTCAAAAGTCACCATTCACCTGTGCAGCAAGGCTGACAGCTAATTTAATGCTTCTAAGATAAAATAAATTACTGTTACTTTTTTAAGGAAAAGTCTAGCGTTTTACATATGCATTAGGAAAAAATAATTAAAATAAATATGTGCGCGTTATGAAGATAGCCTAATAAAAGGAATAGAGTTGCAATTTCAGAAATCTAAATTCCGTGGCCAAGATGCCAGCAGCCATCCTAGCCAAGCCACCGCTCCTAATTCAGATCCTGGCTCAGTTTCCCTCTTTCCTTGGCATTTGGAGCTGCCAATCTGCCCATGAGAACTTCTCCGTCCACAATTACAATGATTAGAAATGAAATTCCATCTTCCAAGCAGGAATAAAGGGCAAGAAAAGCTGAACAAACAAGATATAAAACTCGGAAGTGTCCAGGCCAGCTTGGCGATTTTGTTCCCATGAGGGATTTCATCCAGCCGAGCAGCAACAGCAAGTTGTAAATACCTAATTTCTAACGAGAACCGCAAAACAAACACTAAGCTGTAGTTTTCACTGGCTGGCAAGGACGGGATTAAGTACAGAATGCCACAGTAGATGAATCAACATTATTTTCTTTTTTGCTGGTCTTAATAGCTAAACATGATTCCATTCTTGCTGGCTCTGGAAACACAACGAAAATGCCTCTGAAAATACACAGAGAGTGTCTTTCCCATCCGGCAAAGAAAAACATGCCCCTCGTACCCAAGTATAAGAGAATGGCTAAAATACAGATGCCGGTTCTCCAAAGAGCTCTTTCTCCAGGCAAAACCAGATTTAGGAAGGTTGGAGGTTAACCAGTTTCACCCAGATGAAAGTCCTCATTGTCCAACGAGCCGAGTCTGTCTCTTTGAGAATAAAGTCACTGCGGACACCACCAACCTCTCTCTCCCACCGTCGCTGATGGCCACTGTGAAAGATCTGAAACGTTTCTCCCCCACTGAGGCATGGATTGTCTAGGGCTCCCTGGAAGATAAGTTAAAAAGAGCCTTGGTGGTGCAGCAGACTAAAGTGCTGTTAAGTAGCACCAGCTGCCTGCAAGTTCGAATCTCTCGCCTGTGCAGGTGGAATCCTTCAGCGGAGGCTCCATTCGCTTCAGGCTCAACCAGGAATGGTCTATCTTTGGTAAGGAGGAAGGGCATCAATTTCTCCCTTTCTAGAGATCAAGCCACAAGCACGTCCCGCCCCCACCCCCATAAGAAAGTGGGCCCCTCTTGGTTAGCCTCCTCCAGGCAAGATTATCCTGCCTCAAGGTGAGGGGGCCTTGGCTTCCCCCTACCTTTGGCCAAGGCCCCTGCTGTAACAACCCATCTGCCTTTTTTACTGGCGCAGTGGGACGCCTGTCTCCAGGCAGGGGAGGGAGCCTGAAGACCCCGCACTCCTGACTCCCCTTCTGTGATGCTTTCTTCTGAATCCTGCATCGTAAGCAGCCAGGAAGCAGAATCAAAGCGGCAAGGATACATTTCAAACCCTCGTTCCCAGGCAGGAGAGGGATGCACACCAAGCACAATGACACATTCCCTTCCCAGTGTGAGGCTTTTAAACATGTGCATAATAAGGAGATGCTATCAAACCACCTTTCCAGGTACAAACCAAGCCATTATGGCACTCCTACGTTTGACAGGTATCACTGCAAAGTGCTTTTTCTTCATCTCCCCAAAATACACACCGGGAAGAGTTCAACAATCACCACCTCTTTCTCCCTGCAGAAGACACAGTGGGGAAAACGTCTTTTGCCCTCCGGTAACGCCGAACAGCCCCGCGTTCTGCATCCAGTCCCAAAGGACATCCAGCTCCATCAGGCTTTGCAGCGTATCATCCAACGTGACCAAAGGAGCCCTGGGTCAACGCTCTGGAACTGCAGTGATGCCACCCTGGCAGCTTTAGAGAATGACGTGGCACCTCACCAACTGAGGGAATTCAAGGATGGGACTCTTAAACACCCCCCCACCCCCAAAAGAGGGGAGCCCTTTTTGGACTTGGCACAAAACCTTAGATTCCCCCAAGGATCTTGCCCGAGAAGAAGTCCTCTTCTCATCCGCTGACACTGGGTACACTAATTCTCAGGGCAGCCATTTCCTTAAAAATAGAGCCGCAAACACCAGAAATGGCACCACTGCTTTCTTCCACGTATATTTTGTGGACAGTTAATTGTTCAAGGGAAAGAAAAACCCATTCTTTGGAAATAGGAGCAACGTAAGAAAGCCCCCCCCCAGAGGATCAAAGCCTCTCATTTCTTTTCAAGTGCTTGTTAGAGCAAATGGGATGGTGACTTTCCTAATTAAACGGGGAAAACCAACACATCTATTTCCACTCGGGTGATCTAACAACACCCACGTTACTGCCCACAACATTCGCTTTCTGCACCAAACTGTGGCAGAAAAAAAAAGTGTTGCCTTCTCAGTTTATCTTCTGTCCAAATTATTGCACCCCATTTGTGGATACGCTGCACGGAAGGCACCGTATCAGTATTTTAAATAAAACTAAAGTGCAAAAATACAAACCAATTGAGTTGTTACTTCCATGTAGGGGTAGCACTTTGGGGCAATGACCTCGCTCCGGGAGCAGTGCAATGTCAAAAGAGGGGTGGCTTCCCCTCTGAACCCCCGCATCATGGAAAGGTAAACTTTTGCACAAGACGGAGGTTCAAATGGGAAGCCACGCCCTGCCCTGAAATGCTACCCTTACATCAGTGTTTCTCAACCTTGGAAGCCTGAAGATGGGTGGACTTCAATTCCCAGAATCCCCCAGCCGCTGCTGGCTGGGGGATTCTGGGAGTTGAAGTCCACCCATCTTCAAGCTTCCAAGGTTGAGAAACACTGCCTTACATGGAAGTAAGGACTCAACTCAACTCAAGTAAGATAATCTGAGATGTGGCCCCTTGTGTTATGACCTCCAAGCTGCCCTGCTGATTGACAGTTCCCAGAAGGAATGCCTGAACACCCCAACCAGCCCAAGGTCATCCAGAGGCTGGGCAAGCCAGCTTTTTATGACTCCCATCTCCCTGGTGGACAGGCGGATGAGGGAATTCTCTGCTCTGGAAATACTCAATTATTTTAATAGGATTACATTTTACACCGAGAGGGTTTGAAACAGCCCCTTGAATTCATTAGCCTGCCAGCACTCAAGAGGAGTTGTTTCAAGGCAGACATCTATATATTTAAGTAAGCAACTGGCAGCTCGCCAATTCCTCCCACCCCCAGAGAGGTCATCAAACGTGACACTACATATCAAACAGGGAAAAGGCTCAGGGGGTCTCAGGGAAGGGATTCAAACCTCTCGCCTCACCCCAACCCCCCAACCCCTATTCCTCATCTGAGCAATGCTTTCAAATTAGGTTCTCCCATGACGATCCACACAGGAAGACCACAAGAGGCTTCGTGTAATCAGGGTGACTTACAGGGGGTCGAGCGTAGCTGTCTAGGGTTGGCCATAAAAGGGGTTTGGGTAGCCTTTGTTATCTTCCTGGCCTGGTCATCTCCAGGAAGGACCTCCATGGGATGCAGTGTGCCTACAGACATAAACAACCAACTCCCAAGAAAACTGAGGAAAGCTCCTTAAATGTGTAACGGGGGAATATGTTAAACATTAGCATCAGCCCAGTGGTGAAATTAAAAAATTTCCCCTACCGGTTCTGTGGGCGTGGTTTGTTGGGGGGAGGTCATGTGACTGAGTGGGCATGGCCAACTCAACATCACTCACATCGAGCGGCTCCTCACCGGCCCCTCCCCTCCCAGCCACTCCTTGTCGCGAATGGCATGAAAACGGGGAGGAAAATATTCCTGCCTACCATTCTTCCCTCAGTCTGTGCTGAGATTGAGGAATAGATGACAGACAGGAAAATCCCCTTTCCCATTATCCTGCCTCTCACAAAAACGGCTCCATTCCAGCTGCTCCCCACCCACCCCGTCCCCCTCCCTCCTAGGGACTACCTTAAAAGGGACAGGCTCGTTCTGAATGGAGGGAGAAAAGTTAGCACTCTCTCTGCTGCATTTAACGTTGAGTTCTGTGGCTGAGAGAACGCTAACTTTTCTCCCTCCATTCAGAACAGAGCTGCTGCTCCCTTTATGATTCCCTCCCAGCCCCCTCCCTCATGGAGACTATTTTAAAAGGACAGGCTGCAGCAGCTCCGTTCTGAATGGAGGGAGAAAAGTTAGCATTCTCTCTGCTGCATTTAACATTGAATTCTGTGGAATATCGACCGGCCGGAAGAGGTGAGCGGCGACCGGCCAGGCATGAGGGGTGGTTACTACCAGTTTGGCAAACTGATGCCAATAATCCCTAGAGGTTCGCCCGAACCAGTCCTAACCGGTAGGATTTCACCCCTGGATCAGCCCCTTCCTAAAAGACTTATAGTACCCATCCTCCGCCAAGGAATCTACCAATTTGTTGAGCGAGTCACTTCCTATAAATGCACCTTAGCAGTCTAAGGGAAGAGAATGCCTGTGGTTAGAAAGAGAAGAATATGCTCCTTTCCCATGTATTTGGCACCCAAGGCTATCCTCAAGAGCGATGAGAAGGGACAGGGCAGGCCTATCACTCCAAGCTCGAGGGTCAACTCAATGACCTTGTGAGCTAGGGCTCCAAAACAAGGGTGTTGCAACATGTATTATACATGACCAGACCAAGATGCCATTCAAAGCAGGAACATGAAATAGAGGCGGGAACCCTGTTTCAAGTCTGTCCTCAGTCATTGGGTGCTGTGGACCCACAGCCCACAGATCGACCTCCCCACAGGGTGACTCTTGTGGATGAAATGAAGGCATGAATGGCAGGTTTGCTGCTAGGGGATGCTTCTAAATTATACATAAATGCATGCACAAAAATCATGGGGGATGAGTGGTATATGTAAACACACCCCACAACATGCTCACCGCTCCAACAAATTCCCTTTTCTCTCAAAAACAGTGTCCGGTTTTTCTCTACGCACGCTCGTGTTCAGCATTAGCTTCGTTCTGCACGTATCAAAATAGATTTCCAGAGCTTTCTGCTTTAGCTCCATCTAAGATAGGCTGATTTCTTCTTTGATTCTGATCAACACATTTTTAAGCAGATCAAAGCATAAATCCATCTACTAATCATGAAGAGGAGAAAAGGGGCTTTTAATGGCCTTGCAAAATTCTCTGAAGCCAAATTCAACATGAAAAGTAGGCCTGGATGCTGGGCCAGCCTCCTCTGTGCCAAATTCTGTTCTCCTGCCTGCTGCCACCCAGCCCTTCCTGGCATAGTCAGGACCGGGCCCTTCGTTGCATCCTGCAGAACCACAAGATGATGCACCAAGAGAAATGGCGAGAGATGCACGAAATTGGGGGGGGGGGGCGCCTCGGGGAGAAGGGGTTGATGAAAAGACTTTTAGCAGAACAGACACTGTAGCAGAAGGGAAATATGGCATTTATAATTGGATCGTTGCTGGCAAAACAACTCTGCCCATCAAGTCTTCGGCACGTTTGACTTTGGGGTCACGGACAGTTTTACAAAATATATTTCATTTGCAGTGCAGCGTTTCCCTTTCCCTTCTCCAACTGCGACATCTTTTATGGCCTCCCTAATAGAAAGAGAGGCTATTTCCAAGAGGCTGTCTGGGAGGAAGCCCTGCTACACCATATGCTGTTGGCGCAAACAAACAACAAAAACAGGATTTATGAAACTACGTTCATTATGAAGAATCTGTCACATTCATCTAATGGCTTCTATGTGCAAACAGAGGGTCAGAGACCAGACAAAATCAACCAACATCCTCATCTCTTCTGTTCTGCAAGCATCTCCCACCTGGATAATCTAGAACCATCTACTCCTTCCTCTACTTCCATATTCTCTAAGATGATCTTCTTAGGAGGGAGGGGGGGGGAAACAACCTGTAGGTTTTCTAGAGACTAGTTAGAATTCCACCAAACGGATTTAAAAACTTAGTTGGAGATTTAACAAGCTGTTCTGGTAAAAGCTATAGCAGGCATTTAACTGGAGCAGTTGGAAGGTTTTATGGCACCAGAACATCTGGAAATTGATGACACTCAAGAGGGCTCATAGTTAAAGGAGGCCAGTTAATAAACATGTTTTGGGCCAAGGACAGACAGATGGATGGCCTGGAATGGCCGGGGCTTCTCTGGGTCTTCTAAAGATGCTTAGGCTCCAGCAGGTACAACACAGGATTGCAGGTAGAAAAGGACAGGTGGGGTGACCGGTTCCATTGGGGCAATGAGGAAACAGAAGAGAGGGTTTTAAATTCTGCCCCTCGCCTGTGCAAAATAATGACATTACTAGTACCAAATAGAAGAAAAACTTCACCACGTGCTCACTGGCATGTTAACTTGATTAGGTTCAGCTTGCAAATTCATTGATATCATTCTGCCTGCATAAGCCCTCTCTTACTTTGGAGAGAATATAATCTTCCAGTTGCAGAGTAGATTAGAATGTGAATACGTTAAGACTGTTCACCGAAACGGGGTATATTTCCTTTCCTCCTTTACAGCTGGGAGTAATGATTCACACCAGTTACCCGGTAAATCAAATCAAAATATTCGCCCACTGTTTCCTATGGAGACCTTTTTAACGTTAAAAAAATCATTCCCTTGGCCAACCTTACTGTAGGGTTGGGTGTCGGGTAGCAGTAAGAATGGAGTCTCAGCTACTTTGGAGCTTCTGAGGAAATCAACAGGTGAGGAAATTGTTCCCGGTTTCTTTTGTTATTAGGGCTGGAACCCTTGAAAAATGTAAATGTTCTTCTATCAGATTTTTCCCAACAGAGTATTTTAAATGATGCCGTATTTTTTTCTAACGTGAAACAAAGCATTTTTCCCATTTTGCGCACACCGCTGCTGTTGAAGCCTCTTTTGCATAAACCAGGGGTCTGCTATTGTAGGGATTTTAAGATGGGCTTTCGAAACCTCCTTGGTCCAAAGCAGCCCACAGATTTTTAGTGTGGAAAGAAACCAGGCAAGAAACCAAAAAGTCTCCTCGGAGGAGCCATATTCAAGTACCAAGCAAGTGGCTGCTCCTTGCTATTGTGTCTGGCCAACAAACCAGAGAGGAACAAAGAAAGGACCAAGGCACCATATAATTTCACTCACACACTATAAAACAAAAATGTCAGTGGGATGTTTCCAACAGCTGCCAAAAGAAGCTCTCCATCAGCCAAAAAGGGGAAACCCAGAAACAAGAATCTACGCATAACTGAACAATACAAGAATTTAGATTTTTATCTCCCAATACTACAAAAGAAGAATTTTAATAAACAGGATCAGGTTCAAAAAGCTGTTTCATCCCCCAATATTGTATATGTCACAAACCCAAGTCTGCAACTTACAAACTTCCCTTGATAAATAAGAGGGAAATGTATAAGAGATATTTCTTCGGCAAGAATTTCTTTTAATAAAACAGCTTTCTCGGCACTATTGAAATTGAGTTGTTTTCCAAACTGTCCAGTGAGGTCTGCTGCAAACTCAACCTCTTGCAGCAGCATCTGAGTCTGGACCCACCCTGACAAGAAGGAACCATCTATGAATCCAAAAAGGTTTGTCTCCATCCAAGAAGAGAGAGGGGGAGAGAGAGGGGGGGGATGGAGAGAGAGAGGGAGGGAGGGAGAGAGGGAGGGAGGGGGAGAGGGAAAGGGAGAGGGAGGGAGGGAGAGAGGGAGAGAAAGAGAGAGAAAGAAAGGAAGGAAGGAAGGAAGGAAGGAAGGAAGGAAGGAAGGAAGGAAG